>NC_069406.1:89616743-89689027 GCF_026875155.1 Cherax quadricarinatus | reverse complement strand
AAAATTGAAAAGATCATGAAAGCAAAAGGAGAAGACACATGACCCAGCTGGAAAATTTTCGGAGAATGGGGGGGTTTGTAAAAAAAGAACCCGGCCAGTGAAAGTGACCTTCAAGGCAGAAGCGACTCGGACCAGGACCTGCAGGAGAAAGCACGATTAAGGGACATGCCGGCATACGGGAAAGGTGTATCTCGACCGCGACAGATCACAAGAAGAAAGGCAGAAACTGAGAGAGATGTTACAAAGGCGAAAGGAGGAAAGAAGAGGGGATGGAGAAGACAGACAGGAGACCCCAGACCCAGGAAAAAGATCAAATACAGACTCCCTCACACCTTCCTATAGAAGCCTCCCAACCAGGTCAACCCCAGTGCAACCAAACCTCTAAATCAAAACCCCATGCCACATCCAATGCCCCCACCCACTACATTACAAACTCCCCCCCTACAGCAACAACCCATAGTTCCTTACCAGGTCTCCCACTTCCCCAACCCCAATATACCTCCCAGACCACAGTCTTAGAAAAGAAGTTGTGGTGGTTAACAAATGCAGATGGAAAAAACAAACAAGAAATGAGGAGTGGCACCGAAAGAATAAAAAGAGACATCCCCAGACTTTAATAGCACTCACAGAAACAAACTCACCAGAATAATAACAGATTCAATCTTTCCATCCGGAAAACCAAATCCTCAGGAAAGACAGAGGGAGGAGAGGGGGAGGGAGGATGTTGCACTGCTCTTTAAAAAAACCAGTGGGATTTTGAGAAAAATGGGAAAGGATGGGATGGCATGGGCGAAGGGACTATTAGTAGGAAAAATCCAGTCTGAGGGACTTTAAGGTGATAATTGCAGTAATGTACAACCCACCACAGAACTGCAGGAGGCCAAGAGAAGAATATGATGAGAGCAACAGAGCAATGATCGACACACTAGCCGAGGTGGCCAGGAGAGCACACATGGGAGGAGAAAGTTACTAGTTATGGGTGATTTTCAATCACAAGGAGATTGACTGGGAAAAACCTGGAGCCCCATGGGGGTCCCAAACATGGAGAGCCAAGATGGATGGATGTGGTACTGGAAAACCTCTTTCATCAACATGTTAAAGACACACCAGAGAGAGAGGAGAGGATGAACAGCAAGACTGGACCTTGTATTCACCCCTGAGTAGTTCGGACATCGAGGGTTTCATGTATGAAAGGCCTCTGGGAGCTAGTGATTTATATGGTTCTGTTTCTTCGACACATAGTTGAGCTCCAAGCGGAGAGGGGAAAATAAGCAGGAATAGGTGGGAAAAACCAAACTACCAAAGGGGGAATTACTCGGCATGAGGAACTTCCTTCAAGACATTCAGTGGGAGAGGGAACTGACAGGAAAACCAGTAAAGAAATGATGGATATGTAAACAACAAAAATGCAAAAGGGGGCAGGGGAGGTTTGTTCCCAAAGGGAAAAAAGAAAAAATGGGAAAAAACAGAAAAGATCCTTTGGTTTACCCAAAAGGGTAGGGAGGCAAAAAAATTGGGGTTTCTAGAGAATTTGGAAAAGGGGACAGGGAAAAAGGAAATCAGGGAAAATTTTAAAAAAAATCAAACCCCAAGAGCCAGAAAAGAAAAGCACAGATAAAAAAAGGGGGGCTCAGAGGGCAATATGAAAATGAATAGCATTTAAAAGTTTAAAAACTGACCCCAAAACTTTGTACAGCCACATTAAAGGGGGGAAAACAACAGTCAAGGACCAGGTAATCAGACTGGGAAGGGTTTTATGGGGAAATTTAAAAAGAAAGACCAAGAGGGTTTTTGTCCGGGTCAACACAAAATTTAAAGAGGGATTTACGTGGAAATGGGAGGGCTCCAGGAAATCAGAAAAAGGGGTGGGCCCAAACCCCAAGTGCTGGATGAGGTTTCAATATAACCCAAAAGGGGGAGGGAAGAAGCCCCTTTGCGAACTTGACACCCTTTAAAGGCGGTGGGACCCCGAAAAACCTCCATTTTGGGGCCTTTTAAAAAAGGGAAACAGAGATATTTGTGAGCCATTAACAAAGATCTTAAAAAACATCACTTGAAAAATGGGAAAAAACCCCGAGGGTTTGGAAAAAGGCAATGTTTTTGTCCCAATTTTTAAAAAAGGGAGCCCGCATGAGGCACTAAAAAATACAAACCCGTATCATTAAAGTGTTTTATGCAAAGGGGCATGGAGAAGATCATCAGGAAGGGAAGTGGTGGGGGCACCCGGGAAAGAAAAAAGTGTATAATTGACAAACCCGCAGGTTTTAGGGAAAGAAAAAACCTGTTTTCACAAAACCCCTAGGGGTTTTTTGACCCAAGGGGACGAAGTTAAGGGCAAAAGAGAGGGGGAGGGGTGGATTTTGAATTTCATATTTTTGGACTGCAAGAAGGCTTCGACACCCGTTCCCCACAAAAAGGTTACTGCAAAAGCTAGAGGTTTAGGAACATAAAAAGGAAAGGCACTGCAATGGAAACAGGGGAATACCCGCAGGGAGGGAAAAAACGAGCATGGTACGCGACGAGGTGTTTAGAGTGGGCGCCGGGGACCCAAACGGGGGTTCCCCCAGGGGTCGTCCTAGGAAACCCGTTTCTGTTCTTGGTTATGTGGGAAAAAGGCATAACTGAAGGGGTAGACTCAAAAAGTTGTTTGTTTGCAGATGGGTTTCGAAAAAAATTAATGGAAAAATCAAATCGGGGGGAGGATCGGCCCGGGGCAAAAGAGACCTGGGGCAGGGGTTCAAAAAACCTTTGGGCCCCGCAACGGTCCCTTTAATTTTAAACCCGCCAAATGCAAAGTCATGGAAAAATTGGGGGGGGGGGCAAAGAAGACCGCAGACACAATATGTTTAGTTTGGGCCAAAAAATGCAAACCTAATCAAGGGGAAAAAAACCTGGGGGGTGAGTTTTAAAACCGAGCATATTCCCGGGGGGCACTTTAATTTAAAACGCCCGCGCAACGGGCCCCCTGGGGAAAATACGGATAAAACGTTTTCCCTACCTCAGTAAGGATTCGTTTTTTTTACTCTGTATTCCCTTTTTTGTCAGGCCCCTACTGGAGGGATGCCCGGGACCCGTTTGGAATCCACACCTAGTCAAACACGTCAAGAAATTTAGAGAAAGTGCAAAGGTTTGCAACAAGACTAGTCCCAGAGCTACGGGGATTTCCTACGAAGAAAAGGTTGAGGGAAATCGGCCTGACAACACTGGAGGACAGGAGGGTCAGGGGGGGACTTATAACGACATATAAAATACTGCGGGGAAATAGACAAGGTGGACAAAGACGGGATTTTCCCAGAGAAGGGACACAGACACAAGAGGTCACAATTGGAAGTTAAGATCAGATAAATCAAAGGGATGTTAGGAATTTATTTCTTCAGTCATAGAGTAGTCAGGCCGTGGAATAGCCTAGAAAGTGACGTAGTGGAGGCGGGAACCATACTTAGTTTTAAGGCGAGGTATGATAGAGCTCATGGGGCGGGGAGAGAGAGGACCTAGTAGCAATCAGCGAAGAGGCGGGGCCCAGGAGCTGTGACTCGCCCCCTGCAACCAAAAATAGGGGGAGTACAAATAGGTGAGTACTTCAGGTACCCAATTTATTGATAGGTGAACATAGACAACCGGTGTAAGGAACCACGCCAATATTTTACCTTGCCGGGAAAACAAAGATGAACACTCAGCGTGCGAAGCGAGAGCTTTTACCACCAGGCCACGAGCCATCGTGGCAATCTTATAATCCAGAATATTGATCATTCAAACTATTTGACTTGATGTTGAACAAACGTATATTCAGGACAGGTTTATGTGAGGTGTTGTCACCTCTGAGCGAGGTGTCTCCTCAGTGTGTAACAGCCAGAGATGTGACACAGCAACAAGGGGTCACACCTGGAAGTTGAAGACTGAGATGAGTAACAGAGATGTTAGGAAGTATTTCTTCAGTCGTAGAGTAGTCATGAAGTGGAATAATCTGGTGAATGATGTAGTGGAGACAGGATCCTTACACAGATTTAAGAAACACGATACAGCTCATGAAGCAGGGAGAGAGAGTGGACCTAGTTGCGACCAGTGAAGAGGCGGGGCCAGGGGCTATGAATCGACCCCTGCAACTACAATTAGGTGAGTACACACACACACACACACACACACACACACATAGCAGCGAAAGCCAAATCTGACCCGAAACTGTTGTACAGCCACATCAGGAGGAAAACAACAGTCAAGGACCAGGTAATCAGGCTAAGAAAGGAAGGATGAGAGACGACAAGAAATGACCCTGAAGTATGTGAGGAACTCAACAAGAGATTCAAAGAAGTGTTCACAGAGGAGACAGAAGGGGCTCCAGAAAGACGGAGAGGTGGGGCACACCACCATGTGCTGGACACAGTGCACACAACCGAGGAAGAAGTGAAGAGGCTTCTGAGTGAGCTAGATACCTCAAAGGCAATGGGGCCAGATAACATCTCCCCATGGGTATTGAGAGAGGGAGCAGAGGCGCTATGTGTACCCCTAACAACAATATTCAATACATCTATCGAAACAGGGAGATTGCCTGAGGCATGGAAGACAGCAAATGTAGTCCCAATCTTTAAAAAAGGAGACAGACATGAAGCATTAAACTACAGACCAGTGTCACTGACATGTATAGTATGCAAAATCATGGAGAAGATTATCAGGAGAAGAGTGGTGGAACACCTAGAAAGGAATGATCTCATCAACAGCAGCCAACATGGTTTCAGGGACGGGAAATCCTGTGTCACAAACCTACTGGAGTTCTATGACATGGTGACAGCAGTAAGACAAGAGGGAGAGGGGTGGGTGGATTGCATATTCTTGGACTGCAAGAAGGCATTTGACACAGTTCCACACAAGAGATTGGTGCAAAAACTGGAGGGCCAAGCAGGGATAACAGGGAAGGCACTACAATGGATTAGGGAATACTTGTCAGGAAGACAGCAGCGAGTCATGGTACGTGGCGAGGTGTCAGAGTGGGCACCTGTGACCAGCGGGGTCCCACAGGGGTCAGTCCTAGGACCAGTGCTGTTTCTGGTATTTGTGAACGACATGACGGAAGGAATAGACTCTGAGGTGTCCCTGTTTGCAGATGAAGTGAAGTTGATGAGAAGAATTCACTCGATCGAAGACCAGGCAGGACTACAAAGGGATCTGGACAGGCTGCAGACCTGGTCCAGCAATTGGCTCCTGGAGTTCAATCCCACCAAGTGCAAAGTCATGAAGATTGGGGAAGGGCAAAGAAGACCGCAGACGGAGTACAGTCTAGGGGGCCAGAGACTACAAACCTCACTCAAGGAAAATGATCTTGGGGTGAGTATAACACCAGGCACATCTCCTGAAGTGCACATCAACCAAATAACTGCTGCAGCATATGGGCGCCTAGCAAACCTCAGAACAGCATTCCGACATCTTAATAAGGAATCGTTAGGACCCTGTACACCATGTACGTTAGGCCCATATTGGAGTATGCGGCACCAGTCTGGAACCCACACCTAGCCAAGCACTTAAAGAAACTAGAGAAAGTGCAAACGTTTGCAACAAGACTACTCCCAGAGCTAAGAGGTATGTCCCACGATGAGAGGTTAAGGGAAATCAACCTGACGACACTGGAGGACAGGAGAGATAGGGGGGACATGATAACGACATACAAAATACTGAGAGGAATTGACAAGGTGGACAAAGACAGGATGTTCCAGAGATTGGACAGAGTAACAAGGGGACATAGTTGGAAGTTGAAGACACAGATGAATCACAGGGATGTTAGGAAGTATTTCTTCAGCCACAGAGTAGTCAGTAAGTGGAATAGTTTGGGAAGCGATGTAGTGGAGGCAGGATCCATACATAGCTTTAAGCAGAGGTATGATAAAGCTCACGGCTCAGGGAGAGTGACCTAGTAGCGATCAGTGAAGAGGCGGGACCAGGAGCTTGGACTCGACCCCCGCAACCTCAACTAGGTGAGAACTAGGTGAGTAACACACACAATGTGTGAGGGCAACAAGGCTCCAAAATTTTAGTGTGTTTAGGTGGTGTTATAGCTATTTGCAGAGGCCAGTGACAGTGACAGTGGGTCAGTGAACAACCCAACAAGTGACAACGAAGTCTTTAA
This sequence comes from Cherax quadricarinatus, assembly GCF_026875155.1. NCBI lineage: Eukaryota > Metazoa > Arthropoda > Malacostraca > Decapoda > Parastacidae > Cherax > Cherax quadricarinatus. Next base: position 89,682,912 of record NC_069406.1, on the reverse strand, counting down.
AAGTGAAATAGGCGAGAAAAAGACTGAAATTTCAGGAAAGTTTAAAGTGCCAAACCTGTTAGAGGCCTAGCAGGCACTGCTGCCACATACCTACACATAGGGTTTACTTTTCCTTGTAAGTTGACTAAGTCAGAAAGTTAAGTGTAAGTCAAGTTGGTTAGTGAGTGAAGTGTGAGGCAGCATGTAACAAGTGAAGTGTGAGGCAGCATGTAAAGGTGAAGTGTGAGGCAGCATGTAACAGGTGAACTGTGAGGCAGCATGTAACAGGTGAACTGTGAGGCAGCATGTAACAAGTGAAGTGTGAGGCAGCATGTAAGAGGTGAAGTGTGAGGCAGAATGTAACAAGTGAAGTGTGAGGCAGCATGTAACAAGTGAAGTGTGAGGCAGCATGTAACAGGTGAAGTGTGAGGCAGCATGTAACAAGTGAAGTGTGAGGCAGCATGTAACAGGTGAAGTGTGAGGCAGCATGTAACAGGTGAAGTGTGAGGCAGCATGTAACAGGTGAACTGTGAGGCAGCATGTAACAGGTGAACTGTGAGGCAGCATGTAACAGGTGAACTGTGAGGCAGCATGTAACAGGTGAACTGTGAGGCAGCATGTAACAGGTGAACTGTGAGGCAGCATGTAACAGGTGAACTGTGAGGCAGCATGTAACAGGTGAACTGTGAACTGTGAGGTAGCATATAGCAAGTGGGTGAACTGTGAGGTAGCATATAGCAAGTGGGTGAACTGGTGAGGTAGCATATAGCAAGTGAGTGAACTGTGAGGTAGCATATAGCAAGTGGGTGAACCGTGAGGTAGCATATAGCAAGTGGGTGAACTGAGATGTAGCATATAGCGAGTGAACTGTGAGGTAGCATATAGCAAGTGGGTGAACTGTGAGGTAGCATATAGCAAGTGGGTGAACTGTGAGGTAGCATATAGCAAGTGGGTGAACTGTGAGGTAGCATATAGCAAGTGAGAAAACATCAAAAAAAAAAAAAAAAAAGAGTATCAGTGAAGGTTGACATATCAGTAGAGGCCTCCAGGAACCGATACTACCACCTCCTCCGGAACTCCTGGAAAACGTTAGGACTTGTTTCCTTACCAGGATACACAGCAATTCACAACTGCAGACCAAACCAAGTTGGGGGTGGTATTGCAATCTATTACTCTAACCAATTATCTTGTATTAGCACCACTTGCTTTAGTGATGAATATGGGGAATACATTTTTGCTAATTTTACTGTAAAAAACCTTAAGACACCTATAACAATCGTGCCATTTACCGGATACCTCACACAAACATCCCAAATTTCAGTGAGAAATTAAAGTCACTAATAACAAACAGACAAATGAATAAGCACCACCATCTCTTAGCTGGAGACTTCAACATCAACCTTGGCTTACTAGATGATCAGCCTGTAACTGATTTCATCAACAATATGAACAACACACTTCTCATACCAACAATAACTAAACCAACCAGGCTCACTGAGACAAGTGCAACCATAATAGACCACATATGGACCAATATACTAGCCCTCCTTAAATCAGGGATAATCACAGATAGCACTACAGACCACTACCCTACCTTCCTCCTGACAAACATTAATAAACCACCACTTGAATAAAAAGTCTCATTTAGACTCCATGACGAGGCCTCAATAAGGAAGTTCACTGGCCTACAGAATTCTCCAAGGCCAATGGTATTGATGACTGGACAGACATTTTTCTTAACAAATTACTTAGACTATACAACAAACATTGTCCCATAAAAACAAAATAGATCACAAACAGATTGGTTGCCCATGGCTAACCAGCACCATTCTGAAATCCATTGACAAGAAACACCAATATGAAAAGCATATAGACAGGGCTTAATACACAAAGATATTCTTAAACACTATTCATCAGTTCTCACCAAAGTAATAAAGAAAGCCAAACAACTATACTACTCCAGTAGATTCACAGACACTAGAGGAGATATAAAAAAGACTGGAAAACACTCTCTCAGATTCTAGGGACCCACAAACTGAGAAAAACCAAGAATATTGTCCTAACTAAACCTAATGAAACACCACTACATCCCACTGACACAGCTAAACAAGATAAACGACTTCTTCTCAACCATAGGATCTAACCTCGCCAATAAAATCCCACATACCAATGCCATGCTGGGGACTACCTAGATGGGAATTTCCCAAATTTCCTTCTATCTTGCACCAACTGAGCCCTCGGAAGTCACCGAGATTATAAAGTCACTTAAAAACAACTCGGGGAATCTGTCTAATGTCCCATCATTACTGTACAAGCGAGCGGCCCATTTCCTTTCGCATGCTATTTCATTACTTTTTAACAGGAAAATCACTAGGGATAGGATAGGCCTACACAGGACAATAAAAATGAGGTCAACTAGAAACTACAGTAAAGAAACACTGGTAAATAGGCTACACAATTGTGACTGGACAAAGATAATAAGTTGCACGGACGTAAACGATGCCTGGGAAAAATTCAAAACAATGTTCACTACCATTCTTAATAATATGGCACCAGTTAAAGAGGTTAGGATTAAACGAAGAACGGAACCCTGGATGACTACTGAGATATTAGATAATATGAAATTCAGAGACCAGCTGCTAAAAAGATTTAAAGCAAACAGACAGGATATTGCAGCACTAAATGAATTCCAAAGGGTGAGGTACAGAGGCTTATAAAAGGAGCAAAGGCAAAGCACTATTGCTCAAAAATTGGAGAATATAAGCATAACCCCAGAAAGCTCTGGCAACAACTAAAACAGTTGGGGTATAGCCATAAGCCAGTAGATAGGTCTAACATAGTACTCACTATCGATAATGAGGTATGCCACGAAACATCTAAGGTGGCAAATTGCTTTAATTCCTACTACACATCTGTTGCATCAACACTAGTAAGTAAACTACCAGCTGCATCAAATACCTTTAACACAGACTCTGATAAGTTTCAAACATACTATCCAATAAAGGGGTAACCCCAAACAGTTGTCAACTAGTAAGTGTATCTCATGACTTCATTCAAAAAGAAAATAAGCAGGTTAAACCCAACTAAGAGCACAGGCCTGATAACATCCCGTCTAAGTTCCTAAAGATGGTGCTTCTGAACTGTCAATCCCTATTGCTCACATAATAAATCTATCAATCACCACTAATACCGTACCGGAGGGGTTCAAGAAGGCCAGAGTTACTCCTATCTTCAAGAAAAATAATAGGTCTGATGTAAGCAACTATAGACCTGTTAGTATACTCAGTATAATATCTAAAATTCTGGAGAGGGCGGTGTATTCTCAAGTAGTTAAGTACCTTAATGACAACAGCATTCTCCATAGCTATCAATCGGGCTTTAGAAGATCCTACTCAACCGATACCTCCCTTATTAATCTGATGGATTACCTGAGAACTGAAATGTCAAAAGGGAACCTCATAGGTATGGTAACCTTAGACCTGCAAAAGGCCTTCGATACTGTCAACCACAATATATTATGTAAGAAACTTCAAGCTATCGGTATAGGTTCTGTAGACTGGTTTAAGTCCTACCTTAGCAACAGGAGACAAATAGTTTAAAATCAACAAAAACGGAATCAGAACCCTGCCGATAACATGTGGAGTTCCCCAAGGTAGTATTCTGGGTCCCTTACTATTCTTATGTTATGTCAATGATATGCCTATCAGTGTCAAGTGCAAACTCCTACTGTATGCAGATGACAGTGCTCTGTTAGTGACAGGTAAAGACCGCAAGATATTGCTAATGTTTTAACACTGGAACTGGAGTCCTGCAGCAAATGGTTAGTAGACAAACAAACTATCATTACACCTAGGGAAAACTGAAGCCATTCTCTTTGGAACGAAACAAACTGAGAAGGGTAAATAATTTTAATGTTCAGTGTAATTGGGAGTCCATCACTTTGGTTTCATCAGTTAAATATCTGGGAATCCCCTTTGACCCATGCATGTCAGGAGAATTGATAGGGAACAGTGTAGTAAAGAAAGCGAATGCCAGGCTGAAGTTCCTGTATAGACAAGCACAGTGTCTACCTACTGAGGCTCGCAGGACCCTATGTCTAGCCCTTATACAATGCCATATGGATTACGCTTGCTCTTCTTGGTACTCTGCCTTGACAAAAAAACTGAAAGATAGACTGCAAATCACCCAGAACAAAATCGTAAGATTCATCCTGGGGCTGGGACCAAGAGAACATGTAGGCCAGGATGAATTACAGCAGTTGGATATGCTGAATGTTGAAGACAGAGTAAAACAACTGAAGCTAAATCATGTTTATAAAATTGCTCACGAACAGTGTCCAGAATATCTTGCTGTCAATTTTGTCAAGGTTGGGAACCAAAGCAATCATAGTACTAGGGGGAGAGAGCACAACTTTGTAGTACCCACAGTCAGTGGCCAGGCTTCAAACACCTTTTATTGTACAGCAATAAAGGACTACCCACAAATGTCAAGGCCAGTCATAGCTTGAACCAGTTCAAGAAGACTGCCAAAAAGTGTCTGATGAATGAAGCAACAGAAAGGGAGGGGAATGATTTTCTATTTTTTAGCTAAAATACGTGTAAATTTTACCTTATCCCTAGTAATGACCCTCGTATTGTAGATAGTCGTAATGACCCTCGGGTAGTAGATAGTCTTAATGACCCTCGTATTGTAGATAGTCTTAATGACCCTCGTGTAGTAGATAGTCTTTTTAGTATGATAATAAGATGTTATCTTCATTATAGAATAATAAGAAAATATTATAACCTTTATATTAAATAATAAGGTAAAAGGCCCCAATGGAAATAAGTCACTCTGTCTGACTTTTTTGGGTTATCCTAGGTTCTCTACACATATGCTGCTATGTATGATAATTCTATGTAACTGTATTGTGTATACCTGAATAAATTTACTTACTTACTTACTTACTAACAAGTCACTAGAAACTAGCACCTTCCCGAAACTACTCAAGATGGCAAGGGTTACACCAATACATAAAGGAGGTGACCATACAGCATTAAACAACTATAGGCCAATATCAAACTTACCATTGCTATCAAAAATCTTTGAGAAACTCGTGCACAGGAGACTATATTCATTTATAACAGCACAAAACATTCTCGACCCCTGCCAATTTGGATTTAGGAAAAATAAAAGCACTAATGATGCAATCATAAAAATGCTAGATCTGCTTTACACAGCATTGGAAAATAAGGAATATCCAATAGGAATTTTTATTGTCCTAAGAAAAGCTTTTGACACAGTAGACTACGACATCCTACTCCACAAACTTGACCATTACGGCATAAGAGGCCATGCGCTTGCTTATTTCAAATCTTACCTTACTAATAGGTATCAGTATGTTACCATTAAAGACACAGCATCAACAACACAGCCACTTGATACTGGAGTTCCGCAGGGAAGTGTCCTTGGTCCCCTGCTCTTCCTCATATACATCAATGATCTTCCAAACGTATCCCAACACCTGAAACCCATTCTCTTTGCTGACGACACGACTTATGTCATCTCTCACCCTAATCTTGCCACCCTCAACACCATTGTTAACGAGGAGCTGATCAAAATATCGACTTGGATGACAGCCAATAAACTTACGCTTAACACTGACAAAACCTACTATATTATGTTTGGTAGCAGAGCAGGAGATGCACAAATTAACATTAAGATCGACAACACTCTAATTACCAGACATAATGAGGGCAAATTCCTAGGCCTATACCTTGACAACAACCTGAATTTCAGCACCCATATCCAACACATAACCAAAAAAGTATCCAAAACAGTTGGGATCCTCTCCAAGATACGATACTACGTGCCGCAAAATGCCCTTCTCACACTATACCACTCACTTATTTATCCATACCTCACCTATGCTATTTGTGCTTGGGGATCAACTGCAGCAACACACCTAAAGCCAATAATAACCCAACAAAAGCTGCAGTAAGAATAATCACTAAATCCCATCCCTGGCAACACATCCCCCCACTCTTCATAGATCTAAACTTACTCCCTGTACAGTACTTCCACACTTACTACTGTGCAATCTACATCTACAGGACCTTAAACTCCAATATCAACCTTGACCTAAAACGCTTTTTTGATAGTTGTGACAGAACCCACAAGCATAACACCAGACACAAACATCTCTACGTCATTCCCCGTGTCCGACTAAACCTTTACAAAAATTCAATGTATATCAAAGGCCCTAAAATCTGGAACACCCTACCTGAGAACTCTAGAACTGCAGACACATTCATCACCTTCAAAACTACCATTAGAAAACATCTTATCTCCCTGATACACCCCATCAACTAACTACACGAATACCACCTGGTGGTTCACACTTACACTCACTCACCCATTTGACCATAAACAGAAATATTAATCTCAATCTTAAAATAATGAATCCTATGATACTCCAATACTGAAACTATGTACTGTGCCAAAACAAAAGCATTCACATTGCTAAACTCACAAACTAGTATTTAGTCACTTAGCCATAATACCAACTTACCTCATAATTTGTAATATTTTAAAATAAAGAATTAAACTAAGTCTGCCCGTAATGCCTAGCCATGCTAGGCGTTCTAGTGGTACACTCTGTAATCATTATTTAACTACTTGTAAACCACACAACAACCAAATTCTGTAAATTCAACATTGTAATCTTTATAGAGAATAAACTTTGAATTGAATTGAATTGAATGTGACACCTGCTGTCCCTGCTCACCCATCACTGTCCAATAGGCACCTGGGAGTTAGTCGACCGGTGCGGGTCGCATCTTGGTACAAAACTGACCTAATTTGCTCGATATGCTCTGCATAACAAGGGGCTTTCTATGTAGTAGTATGTCACTGAAGTCAGCTATGGTCTGTTTACCTTCTATTTGTACTTGAAGTAAATTAAGATAGTATTATTATTGTTATTATTATAGTCAGTGAAGGTTCACTTATGCAGGGTTTTCATTGAAGGTATCTCCACCATAGTCAGTGAAGATTGGCACATCAGCAGGTCTCCTTAAAGTGATACTGCCATAGGTTGGCATATCAGTACAGGGCTCCAGGGCAAGATACTACCGTAGTCAGTGAAGGTTGGCATATCAAGTAGTCCTCAAGTATACTGTCTGACAGTCATTGAGGGCTTAAAAAAATAAATAGCCTCCAGAAGGTTACTGCCATATGACGGTTGGCATAACAGTCAGAGGCCTCACAGGAAGTGTTACTGACATAGTCAGCTATGGTTGCTATATCAGTAGGCCTTCAGGAAATGGTACTGTCATAGTCAGTGAATGTTGGCATAATAAAACCCTCCCAAGAAATGATACTACCATTGTCAGTGAAGGTTGGCATTTCAGTAGTCCTACACAAAATGATGCAGTTAAGGTTTGTCATGGCAGTAGGTCTCCAGGAAGTGACACAGCAATAGTCAGTGAAGTTGGCTTCTCAGTAGAGGCTCCAGGAAGTGATGCTACTCAGATCACTGAAGGTTGGTATGAGAGTAGGCCTCCAGGAAGTGATACTGCCATACTCAGTGATGGTTGCCATGTCAGTAGGCCTCCAGGAAATGGTACTGCCACTGTCAGTGAAAGTTAGCATATTCGTAGAGGCCACCAGGAAGTGATACTTCCATAGTCAGTGAAAGATGGCATATCAGTAGTCCTCAAGAAGTAATCACTGCCCATAGTCAGTGAAGACTGACATATCAGTAGCCTCAGAGAAGTGATACTGCCCATAGTCAGTGAAAGGTTGGCATATCAGTGGGCCTCCAGGAAGTTGATACGTGAGTCTCATAGTGATGGTTGGTATATCAGTAGGCCTCCTGGAAGGTGATACTGCCATAGGTGGGGAGTGAAGCTTCCTCATTGCAGTAGGTCTCCAGGAAGTGGTATGCCGTAGTCAGTGAAAAGTTGCATATGAGTATAGGCTCCAGAAAGGGTACACCATAGTCAGTGAAAGTTCCCACACAATCAGTATATCCTTTCCAGGAAGTGATACTGCTATAGTCAATGTTGGTCTGGCTTAATCAGTAAACCTCCAAAACTCGTTCCGCCATAGTCAGTGAAGATGCCATATCACTAAGCTTGCAAGAAGTGGTAACTAAGAGCCATAGTCATTGAAGTTTTGCCATTTCAGTAGGCCTCAAAGAGTTGGTATTGGCATAATCAGTGAAGACTGCATATCAATAGGCCTTCTGGAAGTGATAATGGCATAGTAAGTGCGGGTTACATATCGCAGGCCTGCCAGGAACTGTTATACTGCAAAGTCATTGAAGAAGTTGGCAATCAGTAGGCCTCCAGGAAGTGATCCTGCAGAGATAGTGAAACATGGCACATCAGCAAAGCTCCAAGAAGTGATACAGCCATAGTCACTTAAAGGTTATCATGTCCAGTAGCATCCAGAAGTAATACTTGCTTATTGAAGGTTGGCATATCATTAGCCCTCCAGAAAGTGGGACGGCCATTGTTTAGTAGAAGGGTGGCATATCAGAAGGCCCTCTTGAAGTGATACTGCCAACAGTTAGTGAGTGTTGACATATCAGTAAAGGCCTCCAGGAATTGGTAATGCCCATAGTGGAAAGGTTGGCACACATGAAGAAGCCTGCCAGAATGATACTGCCTTCGTGAATGAATGTTGCATATCAGTAGGCCTGTAGGAAGTGATGACTGCATAGTCTGTGAATGACTGGTATATTAGTAGGCCTCCAGGAGTTGATACTGTCATAGTCAGTGAAGTTTTCATAATATAGGCCTCCAGAAGTGGTACTTCCATTAGTCAGTGAAAGTTGGCCATATCCAGAATAAACCTCCTGGAAATGATACTGCCATGTCGGAATTTTGGCATATCAGTAGGCCTCCGGAAGTGATACTGCCTTAGACAGAGAAGGTTTGCAAATTAGGCCTTCCAGAATGTTATCTCTAGGAAATTAATTTTTTCCCCGGCATATATGGCAATTGCATACAATTTATTAATTGTTTATTATTTTTGCCTGTTTTACAATTTTATTATCAAATTCTCTTTATTGAATGGAGAGTAAGGATAACTCACTTTTGAAATTAATTAAGATTACTGTAATATTCCCATATCTTGATTTTTCGAAGTATTATCCTTCCTCTACTTTTGCCAGTAAATTTTCAGCGATTTTCTCATTCTGTGTATCTTATAAGTTTAATTTATCTTATACAGAGTAGTTCAGTATCTTTATTTCAATTTCTTAAAATTTCGTCGTAGACTATATGTTGTTATTCTTTGCTTCATTATCTTTGTGTAATTTCTTCATGAAATCATGTCTCGACTACCCTCGTGAGCAATGACATCATGCCTTAGTGGAATAATATCATCAGGCCAATGTCATACCTGTGCTAAATCCTGATGACATTATAGTTTGTTTGTCGGAACCATCCTGATTCTTTGCGTTTATTCGATAGCAAACCTGAATAATCTTGAAGCATGTTTACTGCCATCCGTTTCTAGTGCACTGGAGGAAGGCGACTCCATCAGAAGACAGTATTATCAAGGATTGCAAAAGAAAGTTTTTTCTCGATCGCTAGCTGCTGTGAATAAGTCATATAACCTTCTTACAATGTTGTGACTTTGAGAATTTTACTAAGTGGTCAGAGTATGAGAATTTGGTCGTTTCTTATTATTGTACCAGTGACAGACTCTGATGCCATATATCATCCTTAAGAAATAGCGATTGCAGCACCTATGCCAAGTGAATCATTAAGTGACTTTGTGATTAGATTCGAAACTCATCATTCATTAAAGCATTACAACTTTCAGATTATATCTGAAGAGGGCAAACGAGTCACCGCAGAATTTGGTAAATTGGCAGCTTTTTGGAGTTATCAGGAATTAAATGCTGCCTGAGTCCTTGAATAATTAAACTACAACCCTCCACTGTAAATATGGAACGCGCTCTCCAAGTCCTTGTCATGCACGTGCCAAGTGTGGCTCCTTGTACTTTCCCCGTGGCATCAAACCTACATAACTTCAATGAATCCTCAGCAACCAGCCCTTGTTTGTGTAATCAATGGAAAGGTCCAGATAACAATCAGTCACGTCCAGTCGTCTTAAAGGGCCAGTGAAAGGATAGTCGTTTCTCCCATAGTGCTCGAAGTGCATTCAGTAACCATAGCACTAGAACTTGTTATAGACTGTGGTTTACCGAGGTCACGACTGCAGTAAACTGTACAAGTGTCACAGTAGAAACGCGTTCGTACCGACGATAACTCAAACCATCCTGTCATACTGTACTTTCCATAGCATACATTGACATGATAGTTTTCTGAGTGTAATGATCTCAGTAATAACAGGTACTATAAATCCTTCCGTGGCAGTTCTTAGCGTAGAACTAGGAGAGGTAATAGAGGTATGTAGTTTATCAGAAATAACCAGAACCAGTCTCATTCCTTCAAATTCGGGGGAATCCGAGCACCCCAATCAACCATCCAGTGGTGACAGTTTTTTTTTTTTTTTTTTTTTTTAACCTTACAAAATACAAAGGATGCATAATAATAGTACAGGAATACAAAAACATAATCAATTTACCAAGTAGTACCGAACAATATTCCTGGAGGCAACAAGTATTATAACGCATCCTTTATAGCAAACAGTACACGCTAAAACAAAACCTCCCGCTAAAGTATTAGTCATTTTATAGGTACCTGGTTACCTGGTTACCTGGTTTACCTGGTTACCTGGTACCGCCACGCAATGTGTGACCAAGTAATACATCAAAAGTAAACTTTACAACATAGGTTTAACAATTATAACAGGAGATATGCTTGTCATAACCTATTACAACAAAAAACAACATACAAATCACAACATCACAAAGTACTAAAGTTAAAGTTACAACACATGACTAAAAAGCCATAAGAACCACATTTAACACCACACCAATATATATGCTACACAAATCATGTCGTAAAATAAAAAAAAAAAAAAACCTAACCAAAGCTCCATAACTAAAAAAAAACAGAACACAAAACCGACATACCAGCTAAGACAATGGTACAGAGTATATGGTTTTTAGTTTGTACATTTAGCCTGAACCAATAGTAAGCGTATGATGATCGGCATAGTAGTGCGGGGACAAAGAGACGGGGCCGAGTTCGCGCGCACAAGTAAAGGCGAGGGCTGGGAAGTTGATAGTACTCAGTATAAGTTAGATTTAGAGGAGGTCGGGAGGTGAGGTTACAGACGATGGAGTAGGTCGCTATCGCAACTGATAACAGTCAATCATTAAAGTTGCTGATGATACACAGTTGACAATACATCACTATCAGCAGACTTTTCACCACTAACATGAAGGATAATTATTTTAAATATTAGTTTTACATCACATATCTTCAATATCCAGGGGTATATGTATCTATATATATATCTAAATATATATATAAATATATGATATATTATATATAATATATATATATATATAAATATATATATATATATATAAATATATCAGTCCATACGGTAGGAGAAACTTGAAAACAGGAGGAGAATGAGATAATCAGTCCCTCAACCTTGAGTCGATTGTGTTCAGTCCATCATCTTGAATAGAAACAGCATATCAGCGGAAGGCAGCTTATAAACCGTATGGCAGGAGAGGTGCAGCACAGTCATAGGTCGTGTAAACATGTTGTTCACAGTAAGTAGATGTGCCCAAGAATTAGCAAGCGAAGAATTCCTAAGTATTAAGATCCCAAGAAGTTACAGTGTCTGACAGATTTGTAGATGGAATGGTCCGAGAACCGGACATGTGATAAATTAGACACATAGCAATCGTCTTGGATATCTTTGATTGAGGAAAGGTTTCGGCCACACATTGGCTTCACCAGTCCATACTAGAGAAACTTGAAGAACAGAGAGAATATGAACAAAGAACATTAAAAAACGAAGGAACACCGCGAAGGCTTTTGCCTATACTGGCCCCATGCGAGGCAGGTCCAAGTCCCTACCGGCTTAAGAGCCAATGCACCCAGCCCCTAGATCAGGCCAGGTCACATTGACTTAAGGGAGGAACCACGGCAACCGACCTGTAGCACAAGCATCATGTCCAACTCACACCCACACCCACATCCATTTTTGCTCATGTATTTATCCAACTATTTGTTAAAGCTACACCAACGTTCTGGCCTCTATAACTGTACTCGGGAGTTTGTTTCCACTCATCCACAACTCTATTACCAAACCAGTACTTTCCCTATATCATTCCTGAATCTGAATTATTCCAACTTAAAGCCATTGCTGCGAGTCCTGTCTAGGCTAGATATTTTCAGCACACTATTTTACATCCCCTTTATATTTATTCCTGTCTTCCATTTATACCCTTCATCATATCCCCGCCTAATTCAACGTTCTTTCTAGAGAGTGCCAGATTCCTGGGCCTTAGTCTATCCTCATAGGGAAGGTTTCTGATACATGGGATCAACTTTGTCAACCTCGCTTTGTACATTTTCCAGAGAATGTATATCCATCCTGTAAACGGTGACCAAACTGTGCAGCATAATCTAATGAGGCCTAAACCAAGGATGTATGAGTTGAAGAACACCTGAGGACTCCTATTATTTATGCTTCTTGATATGAAGCCAAGGATTCTATTACATTAATTGCGAACACTTAATGCACTGTTGTCTTGGTTTGGCAGATACTGCTAACCAGAACCCCTAAATCTTTTTTCGCCAATCCAATATTATGATCTACATTATTTATTTATATGTGCAGGTTATTGTCCTGTCGCAACATTTAGAACTTTGCATTTGTCCTCTATATTAAACTGCTTCGCCACTCTCCGACCACTGCATCAACCTATTCAAATCTTCCTGGATGCTCGAATGTCCTATCAGAATGAATTCGACGCCTATTTTTGGTGTCATCGGCATATCTTCCGATGTCGCTCTTTATGCCTCATCTATGTCGTTTTGTGTAGATATGTGAACAGCAGGGGGCCCAACACTGACCCGTGGAACAACGCTCGTAACGCATCCCCACTCTGATTTACTCCCCATTTAGGCACACTCTCTGCTGCCTATTTTGTCAACCATGCCTCTATCCAGGAAAAAATTTCACCTCCTATTCCATGTGCATTTTTTTTCTGCCTCAATAGTCTCTGATGTGGGACCCTGTCATAAAGCCTTAACTGAAGTCCATATACACAATATCATAATTCATTACACATGACTACCTCCTCAAATACCTTAGTGAAAAAAGTAATAAATTCGTATGGCAGGGAACGCCCCTTTGGAAAACCAGCTGAGGATTCGTTTGATTAATTTATGCTTTTCAGGTGGCTACGAACTGCCTCGGCAATTTATTGATTCCATACATTTCTCCTAGGAGGTAGGCTTATTGGTCTATAGTTCGAAGCTAAAGGACCATCACCTGTTTTGAAAATAGGTATCACATTTGCCATTTTCCACTTATCCTGAACCAGTGCCAGTTTGTAGTGAAATGTTGAAAAGATTACCAAGGTGTGCTAAGCTCCTCTTTACATTCGCCTTTAACCTTGCATACATTCATCAGGGCCCCTGGGATTTGTTAGGTTTTAATTTATCTATTTGCCTAGGACCATGTCACTTGTGACCCTACAACGTGCCACAGTTTATATCGTCCTGTTCTACATAAATTATCCATTAGCTGGAATTATCGCTGGTAATCCCATCCGTGTAAAAACTGAGGGAAGTATGTGTTAAAATTCTACACATTTCGCTTATCACTGTCAGTGAGCTGACCCGAGGAACTTTTGAGTGGCCTATCTTGTGTCCCTGATCTTACTTCTGTTATACCTGAAAGAATCCTTTTGGGTTAGTGTCTTCGATTCTCTTGGCAACTTTACGCTCATAATCTCTTTTTGCTTTTCTAATTCCCTTATTTATTTCTCTTTTAACTGAATAATCGATTTCTTAATTGCCCCTCTCCTCTTTTTGATTTGGCCTATATATGCCTCTCTTTTGACCAATCGATATTTTATCTATTGTTCATCCATTTGATCAGTTAGGTTTGATCTGATTTCCCTATTTGGAACATAATGTTGACTGAGCAGCTAGAAACCGAGCCCTGGAAAGCATCAAAAAAAAATCGGCAACCATCACAACCTACCTTGACCCCTTAGTCAGGTCATTCCAGTTCAGCCCCACGTAAGAATTTTTCAGTCCTATGAAATCAGCATTGAGAAGCGAAAGTCAGGGACGGAGACTTGATTGCCATTATTAGGGGAATTCCATGATATATTAAAACTGAGTGATTGTTAGATCACCTTTCCCCAAGCGTTATCATTAACACCTCAAGATTATTAATTACTGTTTTCCCTACTGGCAAGAACCAATCAAGGAGGTTATTTCCCCTAGTAGGCTCTGTCACAACGTTTTAAAAAAACAATCCTGGATCGGATCCAGAAAGTCACCTCTGACTCTAAATTTCCTTGTCAAATTCTCCAGTCAATCTGTCTATAGTTTGAAATCTCCATTAGATCAACATTTTCGATATGTAAGATTCCTTACGATTTCGTTCCCATAGAATTTACTGCACTCCCTATCAAGATGTTGGGGCCCTGTAAATCACACCCCAAAATTAGTTTTTCTCGGCCCTCGAGAAGACCTGTAACCAAACAGATTCAGTGGCTACGCTTTCTAATTTAATATCTTGTCTAACACACAATTTAAATTGTCTCTGACATACATCGCTACTCCACCACCTTTCCTGCTGACCCTGTCAGTGTGGAATAATTATAGCCTTGTATGTGACATTCAGAGGGCATCTCTCTATCTTCAGATTGAGCCAGGTCTCTGTTATAGCTATAATATCTATGTTTTCGCTGCACTGCAATTATCCCTTAGCTCATCTATCTTATTTCTTACACCCTGCTATTAGTATTAGTAACCTTAAGGGAGCTAGTCCCCTGTCCAGACCTCTGCTGTCCCCCCTTGTTTGCTGACCCTGATCTATTGTCTTAATTAATAACTTCATGCTGAATGCCTTTTAATACATTTACTGTATCCAAACCTAGTGTTGCAACCTGCTGTTTTCCCACACACTACCCATACCTCTATCTTCCATAGATTAAAATCATAGGCATTTCACCACTGGCCTTCTCAATCGTTCTGCAAGTGCTACCAACCCCCTGCCACAGAGAGATGTACCCCATCCCATGCCACATATCATGTTTTGCCATAAAAGTTGTTCCAGTTGTCAATGAATGGATTGCAAAGTTCCTTGCAGTTTCTGTCTAGCCAGCAATTTACACCAATTGGCCCTAGACAACCATTCATTCCTCTCCTCCTTCTAGGAGCAAGATGCTACATATGATTGGGATCCCTCCCTTAGACTTTAATGAAATCTATAGCTGACCTGTACTTATCTAGCAGTCTACTTCTCTCCTACCTTTTGCAAGAAAGGTATAAAATACCGACAATATGAAAGTTATGAACACATGTGCAACATCTGGATATCCTTTTATTGTAGAGTTTCGCCATCCAGTGGCTTACAAATACAGATTCTAGGACTTAAAGGAAGACAGTAAGAACTATAATACAAAAGATGAGGTAATCAGTCCTCGGCCTTGGAGTTAAGTGTTCACACATCGGTGGTGGAGGAGAATCTGGAGCAAAGGCAAGAAAAAGGGAAAACTGGCGTTTATATAGGCGCAGTGGAAGGGACGGGCAGCAGACGAGGGCAGTCACTGGTAGGCGGGATCCCATGGAAGTAGGTCCCTTCCCAAGAGATGGGTTAGTAGCAGCAGCCGTGAAGAAGGTCCTTGTAGAAGTCCTCTGAACCAAGATTCCATGATGTTGCAGTGTCTGACAAAGTTGCAAGAAAGGTATAAATACCGACAATATGAAAGTTTAAGACACATTGTGCAACATCTGGATAACTTATTGTAGACGTTTCGCATCCAGTGGCTTTATCAAATGACAGAATTCCTAGGACATAAAGGAAGACAGTAGAACTATATACAAAAGATGAGTAATTCAGTCCCTCCTCGCCCTTGGAGAGTTAGTATTCACAGCATCGTGGTGGAGGAGAATCAGGGAGCAAACGAAGCAACGAACGAAAGTTCAGGTAAGATCCCCAAATGGGATGAGCGGGGAAGACGGGACAGACGAAAGAATCAGTGCTTGAGAGAGTGGGTTCTTTAGTCCGTAGAAATAGAGCCAGGGCTTTAACCCAGCAGCGAGGCGATCGTGGACAAAATGTGAGAAGAGAAATTCAGGCTCTTCTGTTGGACTCCAGTGGGGCGAGCGGGAAGAAGGGACATGCGAGCTTAGAGCTAGAAGAGGAGTGTAGAATGAGCCATGTCTTAACCCAAAGGTTAAGCGAAAGTGGATAGCAGAGAATGGAACCTGTCATAGAAGGTAAGCCTCTCGGAGAATCCAAGGTTATTTGTAAATAGGGTTAGAGCAGGATCATGCAAGGAGTAGAAAATGGTTGTGTTGGTTTGTGGGTCAGCAAAGTCTTCGTCAAGGAAGAGGTCCAGTAGTCGATGTCGTGTCACGAGTTTGTCCAATCTGTCTGTCACTGACGTCTTCAGTACAGCTTCAGCGCAGGGATGTCTAACTGGCATGTAGAGACTCGCCATGTGGCGAAGTCCCCCATCTGAACATCAAGCACCCAGCGCAGCGCCTTGTTCTGGACAACGCGCAAGTTTTAAGTAAGTTTGTTTTTGCTGCAAGAAGAGGGTGAGAGGAGAGTAATTATCAGAGGACGATAAGGGATTTGTAGAGGTGTAGTATGGTGCGTTGAGAGGCATGTTTGCCAGCTTGTAGAGGCGCGCATGGGCCTTACTAGCAATGCATGCCTTGGAGTGAAAGTGTCGTTTAAGCGTAGAAGGTAGTCAAATTAACGGCCCAAGGACGTGACAGGATGTGTCATGGGGATGTAAGTGCGGTGTCAGCTGTTCAGAGCTTCGACAGGTAATGGAGGATCCACGTTTTCTGTAGTTAATATATGTAATGCTGGATTTACTGCATTGGTTTTGATCCTCCATTTTTGTTCCCTCTCAAGATGGCTATCCTGTCGACCTCATTTTGTGTTTGTGTTGTGAGTGGTATCCTGTATTGGCATGAGTGATAAGTTGTGTAATGTCCGTCTGCATAGGCTAGTGTGATGGAGTTTTGGTATACAGGTTTGGAAATGTCGTTGAGTGTATAAAATGTAGAGGGTAGGGGAGAGGACAGATCCCTGGGGTACTCAGCATTATGTGAAGTTAGTCAGAGTAACAGCCTTGGAATTTGATTCCTCATGGTACGCCGTCTAGGAAGTGTGCAGAGGATTTACGAGTAGTGAGAGGCAGGTTATAGTGGTGGCAGAGTATTGTACCTTGAGCCCTTTGGTGCCAGACAGTGTCAAAAAGCTTTTTCAACGTCCTTTTGCAAGCCCAGGCTGTCCTGTTTCTTTGTTTCGTGTTTATTGGATGTAATTGAGAATGATGTTAATGGCATCTTGTGTGGATCTGTGTTTCTGAAGCCAAACTGACCACAGAAAGTAGAGAGTTGTGGTTCCTAGGTATGCTGCAGAAAGGCATGGTTGATGAGTTTTTCAAAGAGTTTACCTTAAGTTTCGAGGAGGCTGATGGGCGATAGTTTCTAGGATCAGATTGGTCTTTTTGGGTTTAGGAAGGAGGATAGCAGTAGCACTTTGAAGCGGGAAGGGAATTACGCAAGGCAAGGGAGGCTTGAGGAGGTTTGGTGTAGGCAGTAATGATAGAGTCAGGAAGGTGTTTTGAGGATAATATGGTTTGAGGCCAGAGCGCCAGGAGCACTTGGGAGGAAGTGTCTGAGGAGAGTTTTAATGTCAGTGTTGGTGATAAGGATTGTCGAGTTCTTGGGAAGAAAGAGAGACTAGATGAATGTGGCTATCTGGTGTTGTATCTTGTGAGTGTGCAGTGTTCCAATGTTCTATGTTCTGATGTGTTTGAATAACGTTTAGGGTGAGTCGTGAGGGGGAAGATTGTTCCTCCCATGTGTTGTAGATGTTGGTAGCAGCCTGCGGGACTGAGATGTGTGTAGTTGTAGTGGTTGATGTGTTTTGAATTTATGTTGGTGGGAAGTAGTAGCCTCTTATTTTTTTGATAAAGTTGCCAGAAGGGCTTTAGTGTTTTTATACGCTGTTTGTCAGCTTGTTGTATGAGTAGTGACCAGTGATTGTTGTGGTCTTGGTCTAACTGTGTAGAATGTTGTTTTTAAGGTAAGTGAATCTTCTAATCAACTTGGATTAATATCTGTGTGTTGTAGAGGAGCGGTTTTGTTGTGAGCAGATAATTAGTCTTCTTGTTTCTGAGTGCGGTTTGATGGAATAACGAGTGGTGTGAGTTTTCTTTGGTATTGCAGTGTTGGCAGCTTGTGTAGATGGTGTCCTGGATGAGATCCAGTTGATATCGATGTCAGAGATAGGTTTGTTTTTTTAGGTTATAGTCGTAGGTGAGGTAATATTTGTCTATGTGTGTTTTTGAAAGCCATTCCAGTCAGCGTTCTTGTAGGAGATGGAAGGTGTGTGTTTGGAATGAGAGATAGGGTTGGAGGAGATGTGCAAGATGACTGGGATGTGATCAAGCCTGTAATAGGGCCAGGAGAGATTGTAGTGTTTGAAATAGAGAACTGGCTCGGTTTGCCAGAATGATGTCTGGTTTGCCATGGCCCGTGTGATTGAAGAAGGTATGAAGTCTGGGCCGAGATGAATTAGGGGGTGTTTATGGTTAGTGAATGAGTAATTGGTGACCAAGTAGGTGTGTTACTGGTTGATGAAACGGTGTGTTTGGCATTCATGTCGGGCTAGTAGGTACGTTAGTGTGTAGGTGTAGTTGAAGACTAAGAAAGGTCGTGTAAATGTTTGAGAATAGTGTTTGGGCGAGCAATAGGTGGTGAAAAAGATAAAGGGGCCAAGGTGGGTGTGTATTCTGACGCAAGAACAGGTTTAGTGAATAAAAGGGATTGGGAGAGATTCGTTTTTTATGTTGATTTGACAAGGATGGCAACCCCCCCATCGTGGGGATCATAGGGGAGACTGTAGTGCAGTATAACCATATGGCGGATACGTTGAGGGGCTTTGAGGGCAGGTACTGTTTAGCAAAACAATATCTGGTCTCTCTGCTCAAGGAACCGGCCAGTAGGTGTCTAATTTGTGAATTAAGAACGTACGTTGAACTGAATCACATTAAACATGATTTAAATGGTTTCGTCATAGCAAAAGTTAAATGTCTGGGGATATTGGAAATTAAAACCCATGATAGTGGTGCCATCAGTGGATGCGAGTTTTGTAGGTGTTACGGACCCGTTCCAGGAGGGGAGGAAGAGATGGATCTGTTTTTATTGTTCTTTGGTATGTCTGTCAGAAGTTGGGGCAGGTTTGGGTGTGAGTGGATTTTGTCTGGAGGAGGTGGAGTTGGACCTGGAATGAATATTGGTTTGTGGTGAGGAGTGGGCGAAGGTTGATGCAGAGGAAGTGGAAGCCTGGTATGGGGATGGGGAAGTTGAACTCTGGTAACTGGGTAAGGGAAAGCGGAGCTTTTTTGGTTGTTTTTTTGTTTTTTTTTGGGGATGAGGAAGTGGTAAGGAGGTCGGGGGAGGGAGGTCGTTAGCAGCAGCAGTAGGGGTGTTGGTGGGAGGGTGGAAGTAGTGAAGAGGGGTAGGGGGGGAGGAGAGCTGTGGGTGTAGGAAGTGGGGGGGAGGGAGAGGGGAGGAGTAGAGGATGTAGGGGGCTTAGAGAGAAGCAGGGAAGGAGGGATAATTAAAGAGGGAAGATTGTTAGCGACAAGATTAGGTTAAGGACATGTGATTAGTCCTGTTGGTAGGCTTGAGAGATTACCATCGCAGATGGGCAGCATGGCGAGTTGCAGTTAGTTTTGTAGTCTAGTGTGGGTGTAGGTGTAGAAGGAGAAGGTGTGATGTAGTCTGTGTGTTGGAGTTGAAGTGTGTAGAGTAGGGAGGGTAGACCAGTGCGTTAGGGGTAACCAGCATTGGGGGTAGGGTGGAGGTATTGTAGAGGGGAGGTGCAGGGAAGGGGTTGGGAGGGAGGGAGGTTGGCTTCTCTGAGGTGGAGAAATGTCTTTTTTCTAGTCGGGCAGGAATTTGCAACTGCAGTGGTGTGACCCCACCGCAGTTAGAACATTTAAGGGGAGGTTGGCAAGTGTTCGCAGAAGTTGGCCAGTTTGCCTGAACATCTGGAGCAGGTTTGTGTGGAAGTGCGTGAGAATTTTGTCGTAGGCCGAATTTGTAGCATTTCAGACATTGTGTGATGGGGTGAAAGTTTGGAGTGAGAGGGGTTATTGGAGGAATGCGGGATGGTCTTGGCAAGGATTGAGCTTGATTGAAGAGTGTATGAGTGCGTCAGAAGGATTGAACAGCGTATTTTGATGATGGTAGGTTTCAGGTCTATAAATATCGTCAACAGAGACTCTGTTCTTAGTACTATGTCTTTGATTAAGTCTTCTTTGTCTGGTCAGTAGGCATCAGTGGAGAGAATAGTCCTCGAGTTTTGCGATCACTGTGCATTTGGCGCGGTGCTCAGGAGTCCAAATAATAGTGAAGCCTGCTTGAGAGTTTTTTGTCCTGGTCTCGGTTGACGTGTACGTTTCGTAAGAAAGTCTGTCAAGAAGTAGTTTGAATCCAGAGTTGGTTTTAAGACTTATGCTGAGGAGCGGCCAGTGATCTGTACAGTAAATTTCCAGGACAAGATAGTGGCATGATCAGATTTAGAAGTATTATGAGGTTAAACGAGAAAGAATTGGGCCTTGGAAGAGGTGGGGCAGGGTAGGCACTTAGAAGGCAGGAGTAGACAGAGTAGAGGCAGGTGTTGCAGTAGAGGAGTGGTAAGGGGAAAGTTGGGAAGGCATTGCAGGTATTGTAATTTAGATGTGGGGGCCAATCCTGCGAGAAAAAATTGGCAGGCCCAAGTAAGGGGGGACGTGTGAAGTAACACACGTACTTGCCTGGTTTATAACTTTAAAGTTTCTTGTGGAGTCCATCTCTGGAGGCACAGACACTGAGAGGTGAGGCATGTAGCTTTGATGGAGCACTGTGTGCCCTGAACTGCTGTAAGGCGGCAGACCCACAACAGGCTGAGCTGGAGACTTCAACAGCAACAGAGTGCAGAGGGAACTTCCTTGCCCTTGGGTAGGCAGCCACCGACGCACCAAATCCTGATGGTGAAGACGAAGGTCCAGTAACCACCTCCTCGGTGAAGAGGGACAACTCCTGGCTGTGAGCGATGAGGACGAGCCAACCTAGTGAATGGTGAGCAGACTTCACATACAGGCTGAGGCGTGGAGACTTCAGACAACGGCGAGGAGAGGCAACACTGGGCCTGTATAGTGTGTAGACTACACGTACATTCTGGAGCGTGGAGGCTACCGATACAACAGGAGTGCAAAGGGAGGCTTCCTGCCCTTGTTAAGGCAACCACCACGTAAACGGCACCACTCCCTGAAGTGAAGACTGAAGGTTTTAGTACCCCCACTCTGGAGGATAGTCACACTCAAGCACGGGTAATTAGAGAGAGGCCAGATGCTGTTTCGTCGATGGAGCTGTGTGTCAATGAATGGAATCTTAATTCTGAGACATGGTAACATAACCCTTACGACTACGACAACTACTACTACAACTAAGCCCATCTCTGGGAAGGACACTTTCCACGGGGATCCCGCCTACCGTGAATATGCCCTCGTCCTGCTACACCTGACTTAACTATATAAGCGCCAGCTCCTATCTTCTGTTTCAGAATCTCCACGACTACATGGTGCTCTTCTGCACCACTCCTAGGTTGAGGGACTGATTACCTCATCATCTGTACATAGTTCTACTGTCTTCAAAGTTATGTCCAAGAATTTGTATTGATAAAGCCACTGGATGGCGAAACGTCACAATAAAGATACCCAGATGTTGAATCATGTGTCCTTAATCTCATCTTGTCGGTATATATACCATTCGTACACAACTTGTCAGCAAAAAAACACCTGCAACATCAGGATTCTTAATTCGAGGACATGTACATAACCTTCACGACTACGACAACTACTACAACTAACCCATCTCTTTGAGAAGGACCTACTTCCAAAGGGGAATCACCGCCTACCAATGAATATGCACTCGTCTGCTATCACAACCTGACGTTACTATATAAGCGCAGTCTTCCATCTTCTTTTCAGAATCTCCGACACTATGGTGCCTCTTCGCACCTACTCCAGGTTGAGGGAGCTGGATTACCTCATCTTCTTACATAGTTCTACTGTCTTCAAGTTATGTCCTAGAATTTGAGTATTGATAAACCACTGGATGGCGAAACGTCTACAATAAAGATACACCAGAGTTGCACATGTGTCTTAATCACCATCTTGTCGGTATTATAACCATTCGTACACAACTTGTCAGACACTGCAACATCATGGAATCTTAATTCTGAGGACATGTACATAACCTCACGACTACGACAACTACTACTACAACTAACCCATCACACAGACCAAACATCTCTACGGTCATTCCCCTGTCCGCTAAACCCTTTACAAAAATTCAATGTATATCAAAGGGCCCCTAAAATCTTGGGGGGGCTGGGGGAGGGGGAGGGGCGGGGTAATAGGCACCCTAGCCTGAGAACTCTAGAACTGCAGACACCTTCATCACCTTCAAAACTACCATTAGAAAACATCCTTATCTCCCTGATACACTCCCATCATCTAACTACACGAATACCACCTGGGGTTCACACTTAACTCACTCACGCATTTACCATAAACAGAAATATTAAACTCAATCTTAAAAAAATGAATCCTATGATACTCCAATAGCTGAAACTATGTACTGTGCCAAAACAAAAGCATTCACTATCTTGCTAAACTCACCAAACAAGTATTTAGCAAAACTTTAGCCATAATACCAACTTACGCGACCAACTTACCTCATAATTTGTAATATTTTAAATAAAGAATTAAACTAAGGTCTGCCCGTAATGCCTAGCCATGCTAGGCGTTCTAAGTGGTATCTACTGTAATCATTATTTAACTACTTGTACACCACACAACAACCAAATTCTGTAAATTCAACATTGTAATCTTTATAGAGAATAAACTTTGAATTGAATTGAATTGAATGTGACACCTGCTGTCCCTGCTCACAACCAACACTGTCCCATAGGCACCTGGGAGTTCGTCGACCGGTGCGGGTCGCATCTGGGATACAAAACTGACCTAATTTGCTCGATATTCTCTGCATACAAGGGGGCTTGCTGGCTCATGCCAGGACGCACTAGAGAGGGCCTGCTGGCCCATGCCAGGACGCACTAGAGTGGGCCTGCTGGCCCATGCCAGGACGCACTAGAGTGGGCCTGCTGGCCCATGCCAGGACGCAGTACAGTGGACCTGCTGGCTCATGCCAGGACGCACTAGAATGGACCTGCTGGCTCATACCAGGACGCACTAGAGTGGACCTGCTGGCTCATGCCAGGACGCACTAGGGTGGACCTGCTGGCTCATACCAGGATGCTCCACATCTTATACAGTTATCTTCCACTCACCTATATTACCAACCTGACGCACAACATTCACCTACATTCCTAACCTGACGAACAACATCCACCTACATTCCCAATTTGATGCACAACATTCACCTTCATTCGTGACCTGACGCACATTCACCTACATTCGTGACCTGACGCACATTCACCTTCATTCGTGACCTGGTTCTCAACCTGAAGTTCTCATTCTTTCTCCCCATATAAACAAATTAATATTTCACATTTAGTATTTACATTAGAGGATTCTGTTTGGATTTCGAAATGCACACAACTTCAGTCTCCATTGGCTAATTAGTTAACATTGCACTTTTATTGACCTGACATTTATAAATGCCATAAACGATTTACTTAAAATTTCAGTGAAAGTAGAACCTAAAAATCCCACCCTTTTGTTGTCTTAATAATAATAATAATAATAATAATAATAATTTATTTCTACAAGTAAATTTACAAGGTATACAGACCATAGCTGACATCAATAACATACTACCATATAGAAAGCTGCTTGTTATGCTGAGCATTTCCCGCAAATCAGGTCAGTTTTGTCCCAGGATGCGACCCACACCAGTCGACTAACACCCAGGTACCTATTTCACTGATGGGTGAAGATGGGCAACAGGTGTCATATGGAAACACGTCCCTTATGATATCCAGCCGGAGATTCGAACTTCGGACCTCAATGTGTGAGGTGAGTGCTCCAGTGTGATGCAGTTCAGATGGGCTTGTGAGGTCTCTAGGGAGACCTAATTATATGGTCACACCTGCCTTAGCAAATGTCAGGTAGTCACGCCCACGTCTGAGGTCTTTTGTTCTTGACGGCGTCAGACCTCGGCGTCAGGTCGATCGAGCTACGGGACACATGAACCTTACAATAGGCATGAATATTAATGGTAATACCAGACACATGAAAACGTCTAACTAGATACATAGGTTAGGTTAGGTTAATGTGATAATTAATTCCAATTATATTTCACTTTAAAATACTATAAATTGATAATTCACATTAAACTACGAGAGTAATTAATATTACTAAAGACTACAGGATAATTCAGTGGGTTTAGCACAGCATGACTTATGAAATCGTTCTTACACGACAGTAAACGAATCAGGGAACAGGTGAGGTTGAACCCAGGGCGAACCCTTCCCGTTCTGGGAGTTTGATAAGTACACATTGTATTTATAAGAATGCCGGGAGGAACGATTAACCTCTATGACAATAAAAATTATCACAGAATATAATAATAATTATTATTATCTATTATTATTTTTTAAAGGAGTGGAAGGCCGATAACATCAAAACTTTTTCTGTTTTCTAACGAATCTTAACTAACCAGATTAACATCTATAAAATCATGATAATTATAATCTATTCATTGCACTATGGATATTCACTTAGTATCTTGCTTTAAAACCATCAATATTCCTTAAGTCTCTAGTTTAACAGATTTTATAGTAAGTTTTAGTCATCTTAGTATTCGCCAGATCAGATAAATCACGGTATAAACTGGCTACCAACAGCTCAATATTCACCCTGGTGTCTGAGGCAGATGTTGACACTGTAGAAAATTATGGAACTATTGATTAATTGTTCGTGATGCTTCCAAGTGGAGTCGAAGTCGGTGAAGATGATTTTCCTTCCATATGAGTTCGGAAATGTTTTAACGAGTTTTAAACATGTCAGATTCCGACACAAATTTATCTTATAAGTTCATCTGTCCTCCGAGTATTTAAGTAAATTCTTCACATACTGCTTGTAGCTTATTTCTAAGTTATGTTAGGCTAAGTTGTCCTCTACCCATAAATATATAGAATTATATAGCATATAACAACGGAAAACTTATAAATATAAGAGTTTTGCTGCAGCGCGAGCAGAAAGTGAACATCCACTGGGCAAAACCGTCACAATTCAACAGTTAATAATAATAATAATAATAATAATAATAATAATAATAATAATAATAATAATATCTTTATTTGCTACAAGTACATGTACAAGGTATACAGACCATAGCTGATATCAATGACATACTACTGTATAGAAAGCCACTTGTTATGCTGAGCATTTCCCTCAAATTAGGTCAGTGTCCCAGGATGCGACCCACACCAGTCGACTAACACCCAGGTACCCATTTTACTGATGGGTGAACATAGACAACAGGTGTAAAGAAACATGCCCAATGTTTCTTCCCTCGATGGGAATCGAACCCAAACACTTGCCGTGTGAAGCGAGAGCTTTAGCCACCTGGTCACCAGACCCTTCAAATAATTACCAATTTGATAGTTTTACGAGAGTGATGTGAAGTCTTTTGGTTAAGAGAACATTCTGGCTCACTGGAGTTTACCTGGAGAGAGTTTCGGGGGTCAACGCCCCCGCGGCCCGGTCTGTGACCAGGCCTCCTGGTGGATCAGGGCCTGATCAACCAGGCTGTTGCTGCTGGGTGCACGCAAACCAACGTACGAGCCACAGCCCGGCTGATCAGGAACTGACTTTAGGTGCTTGTCCAGTGCCAGCTTGAAGACTGCCAGGGGTCTGTTGGTAATCCCCCTTATGTGTGCTGGGAGGCAGTTGAACAGTCTCGGGCCCCTGACACTTATTGTATGGTCTCTTAACGTGCTAGTGACACCCCTGCTTTTCATTAGGGGGATGGTGCATCGTCTGCCAAGTCTTTTGCTATCGTAGTGAGTGATTTTCGTGTGCAAGTTCGGTACTAGTCCCTCTAGGATTTTCCAGGTGTATATAATCATGTATCTCTCCCTCCTGCGTTCCAGGGAATACAGGTTTAGAAACCTCAAGCGCTCCCAATAATTGAGGTGTTTTATCTCCGTTATGCGCGCCGTGAAGGTTCTCTGTACATTTTCTAGGTCGGCAATTTCACCTGCCTTGAAAGGTGCTGTTAGAGTGCAGCAATATTCCAGCCTAGATAGAACAAGTGACCTGAAGAGTGTCATCATGGGCTTGGCCTCCCTAGTTTTGAAGGTTCTCATTATCCATCCTGTCATTTTTCTAGCAGATGCGATTGATACAATGTTATGGTCCTTGAAGGTGAGATCCTCCGACATAATCACTCCCAGGTCTTTGACATGATTCCCAACAAATTCTTATTATTTACGCTCGGCTCTTCATATTTTTTATTTTAACTATTTATTATACAGTTTTGATTGATAACTATAAATAAACATAATTAAGAATGGTTGGAGGGATAAACCAATTTGAAAGATTACTGATCAATGAAATAAATATATTTACGAGTCCAAGTACATAAATTAGGTATGATTAGGCTGGTACTAACTTAAATAACAGAATGATAGTCAATTTTATCAACCAGTACATTTTACTTTGATCTCTCTTGATACGTAGACAAGCACTTGTGTCTGGTTGTCATGACAAACTAATACAGACAAGCGCCTGTGTCTGGTTGTCATGACAACCTAATACAGACAAGCGCCTGTGTCTGGTTGTCATGACAACCTAATACAGACAAGCGCCTGTGTCTGGTTGTCATGACAACCAGAAAACTCCCGCAACATGTAGATACACAGGCAAAACAACAACATTAACATTATATTATTACTAAAAGAAATATAATCACAGCTACATGATTCATAATTGTTTACAAATTAAATCTATATTATCAATTTCTATATAATTCCCTTCAACACTTGAAGTAAAATTTAATATTATTTTATGTAAACTAACGATAATAAGGGGAAAAATTCTATAGACATTATTAAGAAAATAACCGGGCAAACATGTCGAAATTTTTTTCAATAAATTTTTCAGTTTGGCCTCCACACAATGGTACTTCAGATCTTGATGTAAATGAGAAACATCAGTTGTAAATGAGAAACATCAGATGTAAATGAGAAACATCAGTTGTAAATGAGAAACATCAGATGTAAATGAGAAACATCAGTTGTAAATGAGAAGCATCAGTTGTAAATGAGAAACATCAGTTGTAAATGAGAAGCATCAGTTGTAAATGAGAAACATCAGTTGTAAATGAGAAGCATCAGTTGTAAATGAGAAGCATCAGTTGTAAATGAGAAGCATCAGTTGTAAATGAGAAGCATCAGTTGTAAATGAGAAGCATCAGTTGTAAATGAGAAACATCAGTTGTAAATGAGAAACATCAGTTATAAATGAGAAGCATCAGTTGTAAATGAGAAACATCAGTTGTAAATGAGAAGCATCAGTTGTAAATGAGAAACATCAGTTGTAAATGAGAAGCATCAGTTGTAAATGAGAAGCATCAGTTGAAAATGAGAAACATCAGTTGTCAATGAGAAGCATTAGTTGTAAATGAGAAGCATCAGTTGTAAATGAGAAACATCAGTTGTAAATGAGAAGCATCAGTTGTAAATGAGAATCATCAGTTGTAAATGAGAATCATCATGTTGAGAATATTGGCCTTACCAGCTATGTGTATATATATAAATATAGGAAACACTTAGCTGATAAATGACAGCAATTCGTCTACACAGCCGCCCCTGCAGACGAGGTCTAGAAGCTGTCAAAACCATCACAACATTGGGCTGTCAAGAGATACAATTTGTAAGTATAAATTACCCCTAGGGGGTGTTATGTCAGCATATTTCATTCGATGATGGCTGACGAAATACCTACTTGTTTGGACTCAAAAGTCCACACCTTACTGCCGATTATAGGTTGATTACAAACTCCTTGTGACTCAAGAATTGCGCAATCCCCCGATCTACAAGAAATTCGTAACATACCTTGCTCTTTGTAATGTGAGCTATGGTGTTCTCAACACCTTCGACAGGTATCGGTGACTTGATAGAAGCTGAAGTGTCCTTGGATGTCCACGTCTTCCATTGTCTAGGAAACACACACTGGTACACTATGTTCCACAAGATTTGTCTTTATTGTTCACAATGTATCACAAGAGAAGCTGATCACACTTCTCTTATGTTTATCGTGTTTTGTGAGACACTTTGTCCACACTAACGCACAGATCAGTGTTCTTTGTTGGTTATCCTGGCATCAGTGTCACTCGTAGTAGAGTCAAAGTTAATCTGGCCTCGCCACACCGCCCCAAGCCGTCACTGCCCTAGCACAAAAAAAAAACGCTGACCTAGTACCTTGCATCCTTGTCACCTCCTCGATGAAGCAAAGCAGAATGTTTGTTTCTTGCTGTCTTAAGCATAGACAACAATATTTTTACTATGGTAATAAAGTGGGAGCAGGATTTTCCTTAATTGTCCTGCTAAGTAAGAGATCTACTGTCTCTTATAAAAATACACTTTGCAACACCGCTGCAAGGAGCAGAGGTCACTTGACTACGTGGCATAGCATCTGTGATCAATTACTCACTCTAGCAGTAAACAAGATGCTCGCCCCTTCTGAGGGCTTGGCCACTCAGGGCTGAAAGGGGCTGAAGGGGCTGAAAGGGCTGAAGGGCTGAAGGGGGCTGATATCCCCCTCCTGGAGAAAATTTCTCCACACTGGGGGGTGGCGGAGGTTCGCTGCAGGTGAACTATTCATCACTTAACATTAATTTAATTTTCTCACTCGCCACCACTGCTGCTTGTCTTTTCTGAACAGCTTTAGTCTGTGTGGTTTCTGGAGAATCACTAATTTTGTTTTCAACACTGTGTAATTCTAACGGCACTAGTTTATTTATTGTCCGCTTATTCACTACACCTTTGCTCAAAACATCAACTGTCCTGATGATTCCATTTGCATCAGGATATATGGTCACAATTTTTCCAAGTGGCCATTGGGACCTGGGGACCATCATTGTCGATAATCACTATGTCACCAGGTCTTAAGGACTTATGATTTTCAGGAACACCAGCTCCATAGAAGTGTTCTCTCAATGAGGTGAGATAGTCTTCTCGCCAAATTTTCTCCCAACATTCAATCACTTTATTAAGGTGTTTGAATTTACGTCTGAGTTGCTCAGGTTCGAAATAAGTAGGATCCTCTATGATTTCTTTATCATTCATGGGAGGAACAGGTTCGAGCCTTCTGCCATGGAGTAAATGAGATGGACTTAACACTTCTAAATTGTCCAAATCATCGGTAACATAAGTTAGAGGTCTGTTGTTGACTCTATTTTCTATTTCAGTCACAACTGTACGGAATTCTTCTAAGTCTATTCTCTGACAATGAAGAGTCTTCCTTAAACAACGTTTTACAATGCCGATCATTCTTTCATAAAATCCGCCGTGCCATGGAGATTTAGGAGGAATGTATCTCCAACGACATCTGCGTTGATTCAGCATCTGTTGTACTTCTGGTTGATCAAAGATCTTGCTTATATAAGCAGCACCAGCAACAAAGTTCGTTGCATTATCTGAAATCATCAGTCTAGGACATCCCCTTCTGGCTGCAAACCTTCTGAATAATTTGATAAAAGTTTCAGCAGACATGTCAGTGGCTACTTCTAGATGTACTGCTCTAGTTGTAGCACAAGTGAACAAACAGATGTACACCTTGATGGGAACTTTGTCAACAGTGTTGGTTAAAATTATTGGTCCAGTATAATCTACACCTGTCACCTCAAATGGAGTGATATGACAAACTCTTTCAGAGGGATATGGAGGTGGACCTGGATACTGACATACTCGCATATCGTAGTGACGACAAGTAATACAGTCCTTTATTTGTTTTTTCACACTTTGTCGACCTTGAGGTATCCAGTAGGATTGTCGTATATGACAAAGTGTGTCAGCTACCCCACCATGTAACACGTTACTGTGGGCGTTTTGCACAATCAGTTTTGTTAGCCAGTGATTCTTGGGGATCAATATTGGATGTATGGCTTCTTTAGGTAGTGAAGAATTATGAATTCTTCCTCGACATCTTATAATCTTTTCTGAATCGAGATAAAGTCCTAAAGAATTAATCATGGCAGGTTTCTTTGGGGATTTATCTTGTGTTTCTAGAAATTTATGTTCTGTAGAGAAAACATCTTTCTGTATTAGTTTCACCCAGTATTTAATGGGTTCAAGACATTCATAATCAGGTTTTATTCTTTTAATGAATTTAAAGAAAAGAGCTGTAACTCTTAAGAGTTTACCCAAAGATGAGTAATTAGATCCATCAATGACTATTTCTGTTGTGTCTGCAGTATTTACACAACTTATTTCTGCTGTGTTCAAGCAGACTGTTTCTTCTGGCATAATGTGAGCTTTTTGCTGAGGCCAGTTATTTTCATTAGAGAGCCAGTTCGGTCCGTGGAGCCATAATTTATTATCCACAAATTTCTTGAGTGGGACACCACGTGACAACATGTCAGCTGGATTCTCTTGGTAGAGACGTGAAGAAAGAGATAATCTTTTGCATCTCTTTTATTTCTGCTACTCTGTTCTGTACATAGACCAGCTTACTTTATTATTTCTTAACCACGGAGAACTGCTTCATTATCACTCCAGACACGGTTTTTTTTTAATAGTGAGATGATCAAGTACTTTGTTGGGGTAGACAGCTAATTTTGTACCTACATAGAGTGCTGTCAGTTCCAATTGTGGTACTGTTCTGACCTTCAAGGGTGCTACCCTGGCCTTTGAAGTAATTAGTGTACTTCCTTCAGCATTACTCATGTAAGCTACAGCGCCATAACCTCTGGTTGACGCATCACAGAACACATGTAATGTGTAATTGTTTCCCTCTTGACCTATTTGTCTGGGAAATTTAATTTTATGAAGTTGTTTAAACTCCCTGGATATTTCATCCCATGCTTGACTCATTTCTAGAGGCAAGTTCTCATCCCATCCAATTTTGAGTTTCCATGCATCTTGCATAAGCATTTTACCCTTTATGGTAATTGGTGAGACGAGTCCTAGAGGATCAAAACATTGTGATACCTCTGACAGTAAACTACGTTTAGTGAGTGGACTGCATGATTTATTGTTATCTTTTTGAGACTCAGAGTATTTTTCCTGTGTGTTCCATTAAGTCCCAGCATATTGTTGCAATCAGGAATTTCAGTTTCAGGGAAATCTTCTTTGATAAGTTCCCTGAATTGCTTTGAATTAGTATTCCACATCCTTAGAGGCATATTTGCTTTTTTCATCTCCTTGTTAGCTTCTCTGTATAAGGATTTCAAATCCTCCTCTTTATTCACAGTACCTTGAAGATTGTCCACATAGAAACTTTTCATTAAGACTTCTTTGAAGGGACTTTCAGATTTCTTCAAATGTGTATTTAGAGTAGCTTCTAGTAAGAATGGTGAGGATGTTGCACCAAATAATACTGATTTGAAACGATAAGTTTTCACAGGACTTTGAGGATCATGTGGATTTTCAGGCCACAAGAATCGAGTATAATCTCTATCTATTTCTTGTAGTCCTACTCTTAAGAAAGCCTTGGAAATATCAGCCGTGTAGACATATGGGTTTGTGCGAAATTTCATAAGCACGTCTCCAAGCTTCTCAGTTAGTGAGGGTCCGGTCATCAGACAGTCATTAAGACTTGCTACATCTTTATTTGCACGTGCGTTGCAATTATATACAACACGTAGTGGAGTGGTTTCAGAATCTTTTCTGACTCCATGGTGCGGGAGATAATGAGCGTTTGTCTTCAAATTATCTTCGACTATTTCCTCAATGAATTTATTGTCCAACTGTTCTTGTATGATATTATCATAGACAGTCAGTAGCTCTGGATTCTTCCTGAGCTCATGTATTTGTGCTTTCATCTGTCCGAAAGCCATGCGATAATTGCTAGGCAGATGTGGTGGATTTAATTTCCATGGTAACCTAACCCAATACTGTCCATCTTTATATTTGACAGTGTCCAAATATGGTTATAAAATCCGAGACTCTTGTGGGCTTGGTTTATTTACATCAATAAACTATCGCATCTAAATCCACAATTTATCAACTGGTTCATTCATTTCTTCCAGTAATGATAATTTTGCTGTGGTACATGATTCAGCGGTTATTCTCGTAACTAGTACATTTTCCACTGAATCAATATCAGCTTCTTTCCCACTTTGAGAGGGAATGGGACCACATATC
The DNA here is from genome assembly GCF_026875155.1 of Cherax quadricarinatus. Taxonomy (NCBI): domain Eukaryota; kingdom Metazoa; phylum Arthropoda; class Malacostraca; order Decapoda; family Parastacidae; genus Cherax; species Cherax quadricarinatus. The sequence goes on along the minus strand of NC_069406.1, from coordinate 89,650,407 downwards.
ATGTGGCCTCCTGCTGTTTTCAGCAAGTGAACATCATGTTTACTTACTATATTTTGCACAAAACAGTGATAATAATCACTTCCAATGATTAAATCAATTGGACTAATAGTGTCCGTCTGTATGTCAGGACAGGCTAACTTGACCTTAGCTGTTTTCAGTGCTGCAATGTTTCTTTTTCCCTGGATTGCAAGCTTAGGAAATCATTACTCCCCAAGCTTTACGTTTTTTTTCCGTTTCCTAAAACAGGATTTTGGCTGGGCATATGTCGTTTACCAAATTAGGGAAAAAAACCCGCTATATCAAAACTTATTTGGCATGGGGTTTTTTTTTTCAGTTTCTGAACCTTTTCTTCTTATGAAGGACCTTTGGACCTTGATCAATGGTTAGCAATTGTTCGCACGTTTTGGGCCGTGCGGGACGACTGCGCGTAGTCCTTACCCTGGTTACTGCGTTTTTCACTTTCGGGACAGGGCGGAGTACCCGGCAGGAAAATTTAAATCGTCTGCTTGAGTTTTAAGGGTTTTGACCCCTGATTGACGAAGCCTTCTCCTGCGTTTATTGGGGTTTAATGAATCCCTAATGAGGACGTTGGTGTGGCTCTTAAGGGTGAGACAGTTTTTGTGAATTTCCTGGGATAGTTACTACAGAGTGGGTGGAGGAGTTCAGGAACGCCGAATGTCCCTAACTCGCGTTGGAGTAGCATGTGACGTGCTACTTATTTCACGTGGGTACGAGTGGGGAATGTCCCCTTTTTAGGCAACAAGTTTAGTTAGGGGGAAGTTTTTAGAAAATAGGAGTCATTCATGAAGTAGGGGGGGGTATGGGGGGATGGACCATATGGGGCCCCCCGGAAAGGGTTTTACAACACAAGATGACTTGAAGACGCCTATACCTTGTATGTATGTTGACGGGTCCCAAAATCAGGTATTGTCTCGTATGTGGGGCAGGGAAACGTGTGTCTTTGTGGCTCTTTTGTTTTAAGGGCGCAATGGCACGCAGATTTCCCCAAAAGGGGTGTCACCCCCGGGTTTAGAGGAGGTCCAGCAAGCGAGTGTGGTGGAGGCGGGAAGTTGGACTCCTCTAGGGAGGAGGAGGTGGAGAAGGGGGGGTGAAAGATGGGGACGTGTGTCACTTCCCGGGGAGGATGGAGACCCATAAAACGCCGTGGTGGTGGGGGAAGTGGTGGAGTGCACAGGGGTGTCCTTGGAGTCGTGCTCCAAAAAATTCTTGGAGGAGGCTTTTTTGGAGGGACATGGGTGGCGGACAGTGAAAAGCGCAATTGAAGGGGCAGAGGAGAAAAGGGAAGAGCGGGAAAATAAAGAAAGGAAAAATTGAGTGCGAGGTGCACAGGGGGATGTACCTGAGGAAAGGAGGGGCTGTGGGAGGCAGTTAGGAAGGGCCAGGGGCTGACTGAATTAGATGACGTTTTTTTAACGCCTGGGAAAAGACCAGGTAAGAAGGCAGGGCAGAGGTGGTTCGAAAACCCCTACGGGGGGGGGAAAAGTCAAAAAAATGGGGGGGGGAAAGAGACAAGGGGGGTAGGGGGTCTTATTAAAAAATGAAAAAGGGAAAAGTGTGAGACTTGGGGGAGGTAAGAACCCACAGGGCACAGGGTAAGCCCCCTTTCCCTTTGCCTTTCGGGGTTTTAACGTTAAATGAAATGGCCAAAAAGTGAAGTAAAAAGGGTTGGTTGGAGGGTTCTCAAAAGGTATACGTGGATGTTTGTTTCTTACGGAGCATAACCATAAGTCAGGTAGTGGTTGCGATTGAGAGGTATAAGTTTTTTGTAAGAGGGGAATGCTTTTAAAGGGGGAGTGGTTTTTTTAGTAAAGGAGACCAGCCCATTGCGAGTCATGGGGTGGGAGGAGGGGGGGGGGGGAGGGTTGTTGGGTGGATGGGTGGTGGGGGGAGAGAGGGTATGTTTTGTGGGAGTTTATATGCCAGCGTTTGGGAAAAGTGCGGATAAAAAAACAGACTTGTTCGGGATGTTTGTTTTTCTATTCAGGGTTTCCCGCTATCGCGATAATTGGAGGTGATGGAATGGGGATTAGGCATGCAGAGTCTATGGGGGGGGGGGTGCGTTTTGGGTGTCTTAGGGGATGCTTGCGTGATGTGGGGGTTGTAGTTGGTCGGCGGGGGGGGGTTTGGGTGGGCCCCTAGTCAGGGGGTTTAGAGGAAAGGTTGGATAGGTTTTTTGTGAGGCAGGGGGGGGAGGGAAGGGTTTAGAACAGTAGCGTGGGTTTATTGACCACAGAGCAGTGTTGGTGCCCTTGGGTGGTGGCATTCCGGAACTTTCAGAGTTTAAAATTAAATGTGAGGTTTTAAGGAGGAAGATAAAGGGTTTGCTCCTTTCAGACTGGGGAAGGGTTTGGGAGGAGGGATGAGGAGGTGGATTTGAAATTTGGGGGGAGTTGAGGAAAGGGCAGTTTGGGGGGATTTTTAAGAAGAGGGAGGGAAGGGACGATGGAGGTTTGGATTGCGGGAATTATTTGAGGGCCGTTGAATGTTTTATGGGGGGGGTAGGGGGGTTTTGTGGGGGAGTTTGGGGGAATTAGAAGTCGTTTAGTGGAGATGATAATGAACGTTTTGATGCATCAGGGTTGGGCGGGTTTGGAGGATGTACAAAGGGTGATAGCCAACCGGGGTTGACTCCGAAAATTCAAAGACAGAAGTTGAGGAATCGGTGGCACATATTGTCGTGGAGGGAGGGGAGGGTTATGTGCAGGGACAGGGTCCTTGAACAGAGTTTATCAGTAGGTATGCTGATTTTGGTTTAGGAAAAAGGGAAAGAGAAGGGGAGGGGGGGTTGGGTTAGAATCATTTAGGCTTGGGGTTCAGCAGGTGGGGGGCAGGGGGATGGGTTTTTTTTGGAGGGAGGCATTCGGGGGGGGGGGGGGGAGGTGGTGAAGGGTTTGAGTCAGGGGAAGGCACGGGAAATGGGGGTTTTTAAAATGTTTTTTACAGAGCACATTGGGGGGTTTCCGGGGAGTGCCTAGGGGCTTTTTGAATTATATAAATAAAAAGTGGTAAAAAAGGCGAAAACACGGGAAAATGGGGTTGTTGTTTTGGTGCCAAAAAAGGGGGGAGGGAAAAGGGGTTTTGGGAGATTCGCCGTTGTCGTTTAAGTTACGGATTAAAAAATTTTTGCGAAGGGGATTGGGTAAAGATTTAAAGAAAGGTAATTGGGAAAAGGACAAGGGGCAGATGGGATACCGGGGGGACTATGAGAATGGCCACAGTGTGATAAGGGGGTTTTATAGAGAACTGCCAGGGGGGGGCGTCCTTTGGGTTGGATTGGGCTAGGCCTAGATGTGTGAAGAGGGGCTTTTTGTGGGGGTTTTTTGGAGAAATTGGGTTTTGGAGGGGGGGTAGGGGTGGGTGGCATCGTAAGGGGGGTGTCATGGGGGGCAGTTAATGGTAAGGGGGGGGGGAGGTGATGATGGAAAAGGGGTTAAGGCAGGGGGGCCCGCGTCGCAGTTGCTTTTGCATGTGTGCCAAAACCTTTCTTTGAGGTGTGGGGGGCAGAAATGCAGGGGGGAGGGGGGGGAAGAATGGGGGGAATAGTAGGTTATGTAGATGACACACTGTGTTAGTTGAGTGGGGAGGCTTTTGAAGGGTGGGTGAGGGGATAAGGATTTTGGGGAAACTTTTTAGGAAAAAGGCATTAAAATTTGCAAAATCTAGGGTTATTGGAGTAGGAAATGGGTTGGGGGGAGATTGGGGGAGGAGATGGGATGGGTATTTGTGACAGAATTGGGTGTGTGGGATATGGGATAGAAAACGTTGCGGAATGTAGGAGGCTTAATAGAAAAAAAGTCACGAATAGGGTTATAGGTAAGTTAAAAGGTTTTAGGGTGTGAAGTGGGGTTACAGCAGAGGGGTTGGAATAACTCGGTTTGGGTATAGTAAGGTTGGGGGGGGCGGAGGTGTTCCCCTTTAGGGGGCAGGATTAAGGAAATACAGAGGAGGGTGTTGAGGTTTGTGTGGGGGTTTGGGGGGGCCCGGTTTTCCAAAGGATGTGGGGAAAAGACGGAGGTGAAAAGGGGGGGGGGGCTGGGTTGTTGGCCTTAGGGCTAGGGGAATGGCAATAAAAAGCAGGGCTAAGAGTGGGGGGGGAGAGGGGGGTTAGGGGGATGGGTGAGAGGGATGCTAGAAATGGTGGGGGGGGGGGAAATTTTAGAAAGTGTGAAAATGTAAAGATTCATTTTGACAGGGGGCAGGTTTTAAAAATTTGAAGGTAAACACGGTGGTGGGGGGGTGTGGGGAAAGGGGTGTATTGCAGGGGGTGCAGTTTAAAGTTAACTGGAGGGGGCATATGGGGGGGGGTTCAGGAAGTTTGGAACCAGCCGGGGTTGGGGTGGGTTTCCCTTTCCTATGGGTTTTTGGGGTTTTTATCTAAGCACAGTTGCTAAGATGGGGTTTGGGGAGAGAGGAAATGTTTATTTTGGGGGAGGAGGAAACGCCTATCTGTGTATATTTTTTTTTATCTTTTGGGGGTGGGGGTCTGGTGGGGGGGTTATTAGGTTGTTGGGGGGGGGGGGGGGTTGGGCTTTTTTTAGGCTTTGCGAGGATGTTAGTGGGGGTTTTAAATGACGTGGGGGGGGTTGAGTATGTTTTGGCAGATTTTTTGAGTTTCTTGGGGTATGAGCGATTTAAAGGGGAGTTGAGGTAAAGCGTTAGCAGCAAGGTTCTTTAGGCAAGGTGAGGAAAAGATTTAAAAATGGGGGGAAAATGGGAAAAAGTTTTTCGGGAGGTTATCGTAATCTCCGTAGCACAACTTCTCAGGGAAAAAGGGGGGGGGGGGGGAAAGGGGCGGGTCTCCTTTAAGGAGGGGGGGGTGTAAGGTTGTGTAGTAGTGTGGAGGGGTGAGAGAGTGAGCTATGATGGTACTTCGTGAACTGGTTATGTTTAGGTTTATTTTTATTTGCGTTCAGTACCTGGTTTTCATTTAAAAAACTGGAAAAATCATACAATTACTTTTTTGGTTTGGGGATATTATTGCGTCATTGTCAAGGGTAGGTGGCTTCGGTGTTATGGTGTTTTATGTCAGGCAGTCAAACATGTACAAAAATGGTATGCCGTCTGCCTCTTTATTGATATGGATGTGTTAAAAAATTAAAATTAAAGCAAGGGGAAAATGTACGTAAGGACTTTTAAGGGATGCTTGTTTATTTGTAGTTTTAAACACTTTTTTTATAAAAAAGTACTTTTTCCCTTTTAATTGTACTCCAATAGAAGAAGTTTGTAATACTTTTTAAATTCTTAGTGAATTTACAATGTTTGGTGTTTAAAATTTTTGTGTCAGATGGGATAGGATTTTATGCAAGTTTTGATCTTAAGCAGGATTTAGTTAGTTGTAGAGGAATGTTTCAAAAATGATAATTCTAGTCTGGGATTTTATTTAAAACTTTATAAACTATTTTTAAAAAGGAGCCGCATGTAATGTTTCTTTATATTTTACATTTAAAATCCATGTTATGCAAGTAAAGACAGTTTGAAATTCTGGTTTATGGGTTTATTATTATTGATATTAAAAATTGTGGGTGTATATCCTTCCGCTTATTTCAGGTGTGTTGCAATGTAAAGTCCTATTTTTTGCCTATGTACTTTTATTTTTTTTTTGGGTTTGTTTTGTTTTTGATTACCCCAAATTTTGGTAAATATAAAGAGGGGGGGGTTTTAAAGAAGTGAGGGTATAACCTAAGTTAGGTCTTAAGGTATTTCTTAGAACGGTGCATGTAAATAATTTTTGTCTGCACTGGCTTTTTTAAATTTTTGTAAAAGGAGGGTTTTGTAGGACTGTTGTTTGGGTGTGAGCTGGTGGTAAATGGCTTCAGCTAGTGTTTTTTTAAGTAGTGGGTTTGATTTGTTTTATGTATTTAAGGTTAAAATTCTTTGGTTTTGTGACTATGAATAGCATATATGATATGTGTATTGTGTTTTTTAAAAAAAATATAAAAAAAATAGTGTTAGCACATTTTTTGTGTAAATTTTTTAGGTAACTCAACTCGAGCTATCGGGAGACAGTTGCTTTAAACTTACTTCAATTAAAGCTGTTTCTTGTTGACTTCCCGATTCTGTGGAAAGCTGCTGTGTTAGCAAAAGTATTTGGGCATATGCTGTATGACATACCCTTGATTTAAACACTTCTTCAGTGAGCATTTACCTCCTTGTGTCACCCAAACATTTTATGCACCCTTTTTGCGATGAACACGTTGTTTTCGTCCTCATTGATGTGTATTGACTACAAAATGTGCCCATGTGTTCCATCCAAAGACAATTTTGGGTACGTTTTGTGTGACAGTTTGTTTAGTCTGTTGTATTCACAGCTTGATAAAGCCCATATGGGATTTTTCCCTTATGTGGGTTTGTGGGGGTAATTTAATTTATTACTAAAAGAAATATAATCACAGCTACAGGGATTCATAATTGTTTAAAAATTAAATCTTATTATCAATTTCTATATAATTCCCTTCAACACTTGAAGTAAAATTTAATATTTTTTTTATTAAACTAACGAAAAATAAGGGGAAAAATTCTATAACATTATTAAGAAAATAACCGGCAAACATGTCGAAATTTTTTTCAATAAATTTTTTCAGTTTGGCCTCCACACAATGGTACTTCAGATCTTGATGTAAATGAGAAACATCAGTTGTAAATGAGAAACATCAGATGTAAAATGAAAACATCAGTTGTAAATGAGAAACATCAGATGTAAATGAGAAACATCAGTTGTAAATGAGAAGCATCAGTTGTAAATGAGAAACATCAGTTTAAATGAGAAGCATCATTTTGTAATGAGAAACATCAGTTGTAAATGAGAAGCATCAGTTGTAAATGAGAAGCATCATTGTAAATGAGAAGCATCAGTTGTAAATGAGAAGCATCAGTTGTAAATGGAAAGCATCAGTTGTAAATGAGAAACATCAGTTGTAAATGAGAAACATCAGTTTATAAATGAGAAGCATCAGTTGTAAATGAGAAACATCAGTTGTAAATGAGAACATCAGTTGTAAATGAGAAACAATCAGTTGTAAATGAGAAGCATCAGTTTAAATGAGAAGCATCAGTTGAAAATGAGAAACATCAGTTGTCAATGAAAGCAATTAGTTTGAAAATGAGAAGCATCAGTGTAAATGAAAAACATCAGTTGTAAATGAGAAGCAATCAGTTGTAAATAAAGAATCATCAGTTGAAAATGAGAATCATCATGTTGAGAATTTTGGGCCTTACCAGCTATGTGAAATATATATAAATAGAAGAAACACTTAGCTGATAATGACAGCAATTCGTCTACACAGCCGCCCCTGCAGACGAGGTCTGAAGCTGCCCAAAACATCACAACATTGGCGTCAGAGTTACAATTTGTAAGTATAAATTACCCCTAGGGGTTTTATGTCAGCATATTTCATTCGATGATGGCTGACGAAATACCTACTTGTTTGGACTCAAAGTCCACACCTTACTGCCGATTATAGGTTGATTACAAACTCCTTGTGACTCAAGAATTGCGCAATCCCCCGATCTACAAGAAATTCGTAACATACCTTGCTCTTTGTAAGTGAGCTATGGTTTTTCTCAACACCTTCGACAGGTATCGGTGACTTGATAGAAGCTGAAGTGTCCTTGGAATGTCCACGTCTTCCATTGTCTAGGAAACACACACGGGTACACTAGTTCCACAAGATTTGTTTTTATTGTTCACAATGTATCACAAGAGAAGCTGATCACACCTCTCTTATGTTTATCGTGTTTTGTGAGACACTTTGTCCACACTAACGCACAGATCAGTGTTCTTTGTTGGTTATCCTGGAAATCAGTTTTCACTCGTAGTAGAGTCAAAAGTTAATCGGGCCCCGCCCGCCAAAAACAAACCCCCCCCAAGCCGTCCTGCCCTAGCACAAAAAAAAAAAAACGCTGACCTAGTACCTTGCATCCTTGTCACCCCTAAAGAAGCAAAGCAGAAATGTTTTTTCTTGCTGTCTTAAGCATAGACAACAATATTTTTAACTATGGTAATAAAGTGGGAGCAGGTTTTTCCCTTTAAATTTGTCCTGCTAAGTAAGAGATCTACTGTCTCTTATAAAAAAACACTTTGCAAAAAACCGCTGCAAGGAGCAGAGGTCACTGACTACGTGGCATAGCAATCTGTGATCAATTACTCACTCTAGCAGTAAACAAGATGCTCGCCCCTTCTGAGGGCTTGGCCACTCAGGGCTGAAAGGGCGAAGGGGCTGAAAGGGCTGAAGGGCTGAAGGGGCTGATATCCCCCTCCTGGAGAAAAATTCTCCCCCACGGGGGGTGGCGGAGGTTCGCTGGCGGTGAACTATTCATCATTTAAACATAAATTTAATTTCTCACTCGCCACCACTGCTGCTTGTCTTTTCTGAACAGCTTTAAAGTCTGTGGGTTTCTGAGAATCACTAATTTTGTTTTCAACACTGTGAAATTTCTAAGGGCACTAGTTTATTTATTGTCCGCTTATTCACAAACACCTTTGCTCAAAACATCAACTGTCCTGATGTTTCATTTGCATCAGGATATATGGTCACAATTTTTCCAGGGCCCATTGGGAACCTCGGACCATCATTGTCGATAATCACTATGTCACCAGGTCTTAAGGACTTATGATTTCGGGAACACCGCTCCAATGAAGGTTCTCTCAATGGGGTGAGATAGTCTTCTCGCCAAATTTCTCCCAACATTCAATCACTTTATTAAGGTGTTTGAATTTACGTCTGAGTTGCCAGGTTCGAAATAAGTAGGATCCTCTATGATTTTCTTTATCATTCATGGGAGGAACAGGTTTCGAGCCTTCTTGCCATGGAGTAAATGAGATGGGACTTAACACTTCCTAAATTGTCCAAATCATCGGTAACATAATTTTGAGGTCTGTTGTTACTCTATTTTCTATTTCATCACAACTGAAACGGAAATTCTTCTAAGTCTATCTCTGACGATGAAGAGTCTTCCTTAAACAACGTTTTACAATGCCGTTTCATTCTTTCATAAAATCCGCCGTGCCATGGAGATTTAGGAGGAATGTATCTCCAACGACATCTGCGTTGATTCAGCATTGTTGTACTTCTGGTTGATCAAAGATCTTGCTTATATAAGCAGCACCAGCAACAAAGTTCGTTGCATTATCTGAAATCATCAGTCTAGGACATCCCTTCTGGCTGCAAACCTTCTGAATAATTTGATAAAGTTTCAGCAGACATGTCAGTGCTACTTCTAGATGTACTGCTCTTTTTTGTAGCACAAGTTGAACAAACGATGTACACCTTGAGGGAACTTTGTCAACAGTTTGGTTAAAATTATTGGTCCAGATAATCACACCTGTCACCTCAAATGGAGTAAATATGACAAAAACTTCCCTTCAGAGGATATTGGATTTTGGACCTGGGATACTGACATACTCCGCATATCGTATGACGACAAGTAAAAACAGTCCTTTATTTGTTTTTTCCCCAATTTTGGGTCCGACCTTGAGGTATCCAGTAGGATTGCGTTAATACAAAAAGTGGTCACTAAACCCCACCATGTAACACGTTACGTGGGCGTTTTGCACAATCAGTTTGTTAGCCAGTGATTCTTGGGGATCAATATTGGATGTATGTCTTCTTTAGGTAGTGAAGAATTATGAATTCTTCCTCGACATCTTATAATCTTTTCTGAATCGAGATAAAGCCTAAAGAATTAATCATGGCAGGTTTTTTTGGGGGATTTATCTTGTGTTTCTAGAAATTTATGTTTCTGTAGAGAAAACATCTTTCTGTATTATTTTCACCCAGTATTTAATGGGTTCAAGACATTCATAATCAGGTTTTATCTTTTAATGAATTTAAAGAAAAGAGCTGTAACTCTTAAGAGTTTACCCCAAAGATGAGTAATTAGATCCATCAATGACTATTTTTGTTGTGTCTGCAGTATTTACACAACTTATTTCTGCTGTTTTCAAGCAGACTGTTTCTTCTGGCATAAATGTGAGTTTTTTGCTGAGGGCCATTATTTTCATTAGAAAAGCCAGTTCGGTCCGGGGAGCCATAATTTATTATCCACAAAATTTCCCTTGAGTGGACACCACGTGACAACATGTCGCGGGATTCTTTTGGGGTAGAGACGGAAGAAAGAAAATAATCTCTCTGCATCTCTTTATTTCTGCTACTCTGTTCTGTACATAGACCAGCTTACTCTTATATTTTTTAACCACTGGAGAACTGCTTCATTATCACTCCAGATCACGGTTTTTTCAATAGTGAGATGATCAAGTACTTGTTGGGATAGACAGCTAATTTTGTACCTACAAGATGCTGTCAGTTCCAATTGTGGTACTGTTCTGACCTTCAAGGGTGCTACCCTGGCCTTGAAGTAATTAGTGTACTTCCTTCAGCATTACTCATGTAAGCTACAGCGCCATAACCTCTGGTTGACGCATCACAGAACACATGTAATGTGTAATTGTTTCCCTCTTGACCTATTTGTCTGGGAAATTTAATTTGATGAAGTTGTTTAAACTCCCTGGATATTTCTCCCATGCTTAAACTCATTTCTAGAGGCAATTTTTCTCCTCCCAACCAATTTTTGAGTTTCCATGCATCTTGCATAGAAATTTAACCCTTTATGGAATTGGTGAGACAGTCCTAGAGGATCAAAACATTGTGATACCTCTGACAGTAAACTACGTTTAGTGAGTGGACTGCAATGATTTATTGTTTATCTTTTTGAGACTCAGAGTACTTCCGTGTGTTCCAATTAAGTCCCAGCATATTGTTGCAATCAAAATTTTTCAGTTTCAGGGAAATCTTCTTTGATAAGTTCCCTGAATTCCCTTTGAATTAGTATTCCACATCCTTAGAGGCATATTTGCTTCTTTCATCTCCTTGTTAGCTTCTCTGTAAAGGATTTCAAATCCTCCCTTTATTCACAGTACCTGAAGATTGTCCACATAGAAACTTTTCATTAAGACTTCTTTGAAGGGACTTTCAGATTTTTTCCCAAATGTGTATTTAGAGTAGCTTCTAGTAAGAATGGTGGGGAAATGTTGCACCAAATAATACTGATTTGAAACGATAATTTTTTCACAGGACTTTGAGGATCATGTGGATTTCAGGCCACAAGAATCGAGTATAATCTCTATCTATTTCTTGTATCCTACTCTTAAGAAAGCCTTGGAAATATCACCCGTGTAGACATATGGGTTTGTGCAAAATTTTCCCATAAGCACGCCCTCCAAGCTTCTCAGTTAGTGAGGGTCCGGTCATCAGACAGTCATTAAGACTTGCTACACTTTATTGCACGTGCGTTGCAATTATATACAACACGTAGTGGAGTGGTTTCAAAAAATCTTTTCTGACTCCATGGTGCGGGAGATAATGAGCGTTTGTCTTCAACTTATCTTTCGACTATTTCCTAAAATGAATTTATTGTCCAACTGTTCTTGTATGATATTATCATAGACATCAGTAGCCGGGAAATTTTTCCCCTGAGCTCATTATTTGTGCTTTCATCTGTCCGAAAGCCATGCGATAATTGCTAGGCAGATGTGGTGGATTTAAATTTCCCATGGTAACCTAACCCAATACTGTCCATTTTTATATTTGACAGTGTCCAAAAAATTGGGTTTTAAAAAAGTCCGAGACTCTTGTGGGCTTGGTTTATTTACATCAATACCTATCGCATCTAAATCCCACAATTTATCAACTGTTCTTTTCATTTCTTCAGTAATGATAATTTTGCTGTGGTACATGATCAGCGGTTATTCTCGTAACTAGTACATTTTCCACTGAATCAATTTATCAGCTTTTTTCCCCCCACTTTGAGAGGGAAGGGACCACATATCATGTGGCCTCCTGCTGTTTTCAGCAAGTGAACATCATGTTTACTTACTATAATTTTGCACAAAACAGTGATAATAATCACTTCCAATGTTTAAATCAATTGGACTAATAGTGTCCGTCTGTATGTCAGGACAGGCTAACTTGACCTTAGCTGTTTTCAGTGCTGCAACTGTTTTCTTTTAATCCCTGGATCTGCACAGACTTAGGCAAATCATCTACTACCACAGCTTCTACTGTCTTTTTCCTGTTTCCTAGACAACAGTGATTTTGGCTAGGTCATATGTCTGTTACCAGAATTATGGAAAAAACCAGCTATATCTAACTGTATTTTGGCATGGGGTTTTTATTCAGTTTCTGCAACACTGTTCTTCTTATGAAGGACCTTTGTGAGCCTTGATAAAATAGTGTTAGCAGTTTTGTTCGCATCGCTGTTGGGCCTGCGGACGCACTGCGCAGTAGCTCCTACTAAAACTGGTTACTGCGCATTTTCACGTTCAGACATGGCGGATACAACCCGGCAGGAGAATTAATACAGTCTGCATTGAGCTGTTGAAGGGTTCTCTGAGCCCTAAATTCGACGAACGTCCTTCTTCTCCGCGATTTTTAGGGATTTATATGGAATCCCTAATGAGGAGCTGTATGGTGTGGCTTTTAATGGGATGAGACGAGTTTTTGTGAAGTTCCTGAGGACTAGTTACTACAAGCAGTGTGGTGGAGGGAGAAAACGGGAAACGCCGAATGTGCCTCACTCGACGTGGATGAAATGCATGCATGACGTGTCTACTTACTACACGTGGGGTACGAGTGAGGAATGTACCCTTTTGGGCAACTAAGTTTAGTATAGTGGAAGTTTTTAGAAAATATGGAGTCATTCATGAAGCTAGAGGAGGGGTATGGCGGGATGGACCATATGAGGGCCTCCCGAAGGGTCATACAACATCAAGATGACCTGAAGACGCCTATACCTTCGTATGTCATGTTGACGGGTACCAGAAATCAGGTATATGTCTCGTATGTGGGGCAGAGGAGAACGTGTCGTCCTTTGTGGGCTCTTATGACCATATAGCGGCGCAATGTGCACGCAAGAGTTTGCCCCCGGGGTGTCAGCCCCGGTAGAGGAGGTCCCGCAAACGAAAATGTGGTTGGAGGCGGCGAAGTCTGGGACTCCTCTATGGAGTGAGGGGGTGGAGAAGAGGGTGAACAGATGGGGACGTGTTCACTCTCCCGGTGGAGGATGGAGATCCTACTCCAACGCCTGTGGTTGGGGGGGGGGGAAGTGGGGGAGTCGACACAGGAGGTGTCCTTGGAGTCAAATGCTCCAGGAATTCTTGGAGGAGGCTTTGGTTGGAGAGGACAGGGGGGAAAGGACCATGAAAAGCAGCAATTGCAAGGGCAGAGAGAGAAGACGGGAATAGCAGGGAATAATAGAAAGGATACACTGTAGTGGGAGAGGGGCACAGGGAGGATTACCTGAGGAAGAGATGGCTGTGGGAGGCAGCTCTAGGAAGCGGCCAGCGGGCTTTACTGAATTAGATGCGTTTTAACGCCGGCAAAAAAAGGGGGCCAGTAAGAAGGCATGGGCAGAGGTGGTTCGCAAATCCCTACAGGGGGGGGAGTACAGGAAAAATCGGGGGGGGGAGAGACAAGGGGGTAGGTGGTCTTTTTAAAAAATGTAATAAGGAAAGGTGAGCAGCTTGAAGGGAGTGTAAGCAAGCCACAGCGGCACAGAGGTAAGCCGCCCTTTTCCTTTACCATTCAGGTGTTTAACGTTAAATGCTAATGGCCTAAAGACTGAAGTAAAAAGGGTAGGTTGGAGTGGTTCCTCAAAAGGTATGGGCGTGGATGTTTGTTTCTTACAGGAGCATAACCATAATTTAGGTAGTGAGTTGCGATTGAGAGGGATAAGTTGTTTGTAAGCATGGCAATGCTTTTAAAAGGGAGGGTGGCTGTTTTAGTAAAGGGGACCAGTCCATTGCGAGTCATGGGTGGGGGGGAGGGGGGAGGGGGAGGGTTGTTCGGGTGGATGGGGGGTGGGGGGAGAGCAGGGTATGTTTTGTGGGGGTTTATATGCCCGCGATTTGTAATGTGCGATAAAAACAGACTTTGTTCGGGGTGTATTGTTATACTATCTCAGGGTTTACCTGCATCGCGATAATTGGAGGTGATTGGAATTGTGTGATTAGGCATGCAGACGTCATACCTAGGGGGGGGGTGCGTGTTGGGTGTCTTAAAGGGATGCATTGCGTGATGTCGGGTTTTTAGATGTGTGTCGGCAGGGGGGGGTTTCAGGTCGAGCACACCTATGTACAGGGGAGTTATGAGGCAAGTTGGATAGGATTTATGTGAGGCAGGGGATAGGAGTGGAAGGGTTTAGAACAGTAGACGTGGGTTTATCTGACCCACAGAGCAGGTTGGCTGACCTTCGGGTGGATGGCATTCCGAGAATCTTTCAGAGTTATTGGAAATTAAATGTGAGGCTTTTACAGGAGGAAGATCAAGGTTTGCTCCTTTCAGACATGGGGAAAGGGTTTTGGGAGGCTAGGGATGAGGAGGGGGATTTGCTAGATTGGTGGGAGTTGCAGGCAAAGGTGCAGATTGCGGGATTTTTTAAAAAAGAGGGGGAGGGAACGGGCACGATGGAGGTTTGGATTGCAGAATTATTTAGAGGGCCAGTTGAAAAGATTGTTATGGGGGGGGTAAGGGAGGGTGTGGGAGGAGTTATGGGGGAACTTAGAAGTCGTTTAGTTTGGAGATGCATAATGAACGTTTTTGATGCACTCAGGGTTAGGGCAGGATTGGAGGATGTACTAAAGGGTGATAGACCAACCGGGTATGTACTCCGAAAATTCAAAGACAGACAGTTTGAGGAATACGGTGGCACATAAATTTTCGTGGAGGGAGGGGAGGGTTATGTGCAGGGACAGGGTCTCTCTGACACAGAGGGTTTTTCAGTAGGTATGCTGATTTTTGGTTTACGGAGAAATGGAAGAGAAGGGGAGGGGTGGTTGGGTTAGAATCATTTAGGCTATAGGGGTTTTACAGGGTGTGGGGCAGGGGGGTCGGGTTTTGTTGGAGGGAGGCATTACGGGGCAGAGGTGGGGAGGTGGTGAATGGGTTGAGTCAGGGGAAGGGCACCGGAATAGATGGGTTATCTAATGATTTTTACAGAGCACATTGGGAGGATCTCAGGAGTGCCTATGGGGGTTTTGAATTATATGATGAAAAGTGGTAGAATGGCGAAAACACAGAGAACTGGGGTTGTTGTTTTGGTGCCAAAGAAAAGGGGGGAGAGGAGAAGGGTTTGGGGGATTATCGTCCGTTGTCGTTAATGTGTACGGATTAACAAAATTTTTGCGAAGGTATTGGGTAACAGATTAAAGAAGGTAAAATTTGGGGGTAGCGTACATTGAGGGGGGAGTATGGGATACCGGGACGGACTATGAAGAATGGCCACAGTGTGATAAGGATTTTATAGAGAACTGCCAAGGGAGGGGCGTCCTTGGATTGGATTGGCTCAGGCCTATGACGGTGAAGAGGGACTTTTTTTTGGGGTTGTTTGGAAAAAATTGGGTTTGGAGGGGGGTAGTGAGGTGGGTGCGCACTCTGTATGAGGGGGCTGTCATGAGGGTGCAGGTTAAAGGTAAGCTGGGGGGGGGAGGTGATGATGGAACAGGGATTAAGGCAGGGTTGCCCGCTGTCGCATTGCTCTTTGCATGTGTGCAAACAACCTTTCTTTGAGGCTGTGGAGGCAGAACTGCAGGGGTAGGGGGGGGAAAGAATGGGGGGAATATAGGTTATGTAGATGACACAACTGTGTTAGTTACGAGTGGGGAGGCTTAAGAAGGGTGGGTGAGGTGATAAGGATTTTGGGAAGCTTTCAGGAATGGCAGTTAATTTAGCAAAGTCTAGTTATTTGGAAGTAGGAACATGGTTGGGGGGAGATTGGGGGAGGAGATGGGATGGATGATTTGTGACAGAATTAGGGTGTGTGGGATAAGGTATATGAAGCAGTTCAGGAATGTAGGAGGCTTAACTCAGAAACAGTCACGAATAGGGTTAATAGGTAAGTTAAAAGGTTTGAGGTCAGTGAAGTGGCGTTACAGCAGAGGGCGTTGGTAATTAACTCGGTGGTGTAAGTAAGGTCTGGGGTGTGGCGGAGGTGTTCCCTTTTTAGGGTGCAGGAAAATACAGGAAATACAGAGGAGGGTGTTTGAGGTTTGTGTGGGGGTTTGGGAGGGCCTTTGTTTCCAAGGATGTGGTCATGACGGAGGTGAAACCGGGGGGGGTCTAGGATTGTTGGCCTTAGGGCCTAGGGGAATGGCAATATATATCAAGCAGAGGTATCTAATGATGGGGGGGGGGAGGGGTGTTTTGGGTGGATAGGGTGATGAGGGATGCTAGAAATGGTGGTGTGGTAAGGGATTTTAGAAAGTGTGAAGATGAATAAGATTCATGTTGACAGTGGGGCAGGTTAAAAGTTTGAAGGTAAACACGGTGGGTGGGTGTGGGGGGGGAAGGGGTGTATTGCAGGGGGGTCGCAGTATAAAACCCCTGTATAACTGGAGGTCATATGGGGGGGGTTCAGGAAGATTAGGATACCAGCACGGGTTAGGGAGATGGTATACCGTTTCCTCATGGGTGTGGTTGCATCTAAGCACATGTTGCATAAGATGGGGTGGGGGAGAGAGGCAACATGTTTATTCGTGGGGAGGAGGAAACTGCCTATCAAAGTGGTATATTTTTTTTTTCATCTTTGGGCGTGGTGGAGAGTCTGGATGGCGGGGGGTTATTAGGTTGTTGGGGGGGGGGGGGGGGGTTGGTCTTTTCTTAGGTCTTTGTCGATGGATGTTAGTGGGTTTGAAAGGACGTGGGAGGGCTTTGATGTATGTTTTTGGCAGATTATTTGCACGTTTCTTGGGGTATAGGCAGATTAAAAGGGCAGTTTAGGATAAAAGCGTTTGCAGCAAGGTTCTTTAGGACAAGGTGTAGGAATAGATTAATATATGGGGGAAGATGGGAATCAAGTTTTTCGGTAGGTTATCGTAATTTTCACTGTAAGCACAACTTTTCAGGGAACAGGGGGGGGGGGGGAAGGGACGGGTCTCCTTTAATGTGAGGGGGGGGGTGAAGGTTTTGCTGTAGTGTGGAAGGTGATGAGAGAGTGAGCTAGTGAGTGCGTACATCGTGAACTGGTTATGTTCCGAGGTTTAATTGGATTTGCGTTCAGTACCATGGTTTCATTCAATAACACCTGAACGTCATACAATTACATTTTTTGGTTTGGGGATATTATTGCGCTCATTGTCAGGATAGGTGGCTTACGCAGCTGTTATGGTTTTTAAAGTCAGGCAGTACTAAACATGTACAAAAATGGTACTGCCAGTACTGCCTCTTATTGATATGAGATGGTGTTAAAAAATTAAAATTAAAGCAAGGAAACACTGTACGTCAAGAGTACGTTAGTATAGGATGATGCTTGTTTTATTTGTAGTTTTAAAACACTTTCAAAGATAAAAAAGTACTTTCCTTTCAAATTGTACTCCTATATAGAAGAAGTTAGTAATACTTTTCCACACATTCATGTAGTGAATTTACAATGTTAAGGATTTTTAATTGTGTGTCAGAAAAGGGATAGGATTTTAATGCAAGTTTGATCTTAAGCCAGGATTTAGTTATTGTAGAGGAATGTTTCAATATGATAATTCTAGTCTGGGGTTATATTAATACTTATATAAGCTATTTTCTAACGGAGCCAGCATTAATGTATTCTCTTATTTTTTTACGAGTAAACCCATGTTATGCAATGTAATGACAGTTTGAAGTTCATGGGTTTATCTTTATTATTATTGAATTTAAAAAAATTGTGGGTGTATATCCTTCCGCTTATACAGGTGTGTAAAGCAATGTAATGTCCATATTTGTTTGCCTATGTACTTTTATTTTTTTTTGTGATTTGTTTTGTTTTTGCATTACCAATTTTTGGTAAATACTCATGAGGGTTTAATGAGGTGAGGGTATAACCCTAATTGTTAGGATCCTTAAGGGATTTCTTAGAACGGTGCATGTAAATAATTTTTGTCTGCACTGGCTTTATTAATTATTGTAAGAGGAGGAGTTTTGTAGGACATGTTGTTGGATGTGTAGCTGGTGGTAATATGGCTTCAGCTATAGTGTTATTTAAGTACGTGGATTTGATTTGGTTTTATAGTATTTAATGGTTAACATGTCTTTGGTTATGTGACGTATGAATAGCATATATGTATATGTGTATTGTGTTTTTTAAATAAAATATAAAAAAAATAGTGTTAGCACATTGGTTTTGTGTAATTTATTAGGTAACTCAACTCGAGCTATCGGGAGAGCAGTTGCTTTAAACTTATCTCTCACATTTAATGCTGTTGCTTGTTGACTTCCTGATTCTGTGGAAGTCTGCTGCTGTTCAGCAAAAGTATTTGGGCATAATGCTGTATGATGCATACCCTTGCATTTAAAACACTTCTTCAGTGAGCATTTACCTCCCTTGTGTTCACCTAAACACTTGATGCACCTTTTCAGCTGATGAACACGTTGTTTACGTACCTCCATTGATGTGTATTGACTACAATACTGTGCCCAATGTGTTCCATCACAAAGTACACATTTTGGAGTACGTTTATGTGTGACAGTTTGTTTACTGTCTGTTGTATTCACAGCTTGATAAATGCCTATATGGGATTTCCCATTATGTGGTTTAGTGGGAGTAGTTATACTCTTTTTAGACTGAGTTGAAGGTTTATTATCCACGGGATTTGTGGATTTTTCATCTTGTCTCGTTGCTTGCATGCATGAAACTATTGTTTGTAAACCATTGCTAATTTCCTCACAAGTGAAATAGCGTTTATTGAACATAATATTTAATCGTTCAATAGTTTGTGGTGACAGCTTATCCTGTACAATACCACTGATAAACCAATCACATTGTCTTAGGTCATATTTAGCACCTAGAGATCCGAGACTATTGTCTAATGTGATTCTAAATGCCTGTAAGTCTGGAAAACAATGTTTGGGTGGCTTCAAGCTTGATATTAAGACGGCATGTCTAACTCTAGCCTTGTCATCATCAAAGTAATTGTCTGCTAAGACACGTAAGGCTATTTGATAATTGCCTTTGACCACCAGAAATGACTTAATCAGTTCATAGGGTTCTCCCTTCACAAGGCATTTTAGATAATTGAACTTGGCAATCTCATCTATGTCAGTTCGTGAATTTACTATGGATTGAAAACCACTAATGAATTCTTCATAATTATGACCTTGGAAAATAGGTAATGACAATGTAGGTAAGCTTGGTAATGGGACACTTGTTGTTACAGGTGTAACAGTTGTTTGACCACTAGTAGTAGTAGGTCTCTGTGACAGAGTTTTGCGGCAGATAGCCTGTACTCCTGTCCACCTTAATTGTTGATCACTAAAAGTATCCAAAACATTTTTAATTTCATCCTCAGATGGATCTGATTCAAGAAATTTATTTTCATAATGTGTATAGTCTGAATTAATTATTTTCAGACGCTGTGTAAATAATCCAAACTTGACCTCAAGATCATCAAAATCTATGTTTGTATCTTGAGTTAATCCTATACAGACTGAAATTAGATTTTCTAATTGTGTAATCTTAGTCTGTAAAGACTGAAACTGAGTTTTCAAACAAGCCATTTTAATGGTATACTGAAAATTCTAGCACCACACTTAGAGTGTTTATAAAACACTGTACTGCTATAGACAGCTGAGTTTTGTTATGCTTAAGTCAGCAATAATCGAGTCAGACACTACTGACCCACTAAGCTTACCCTCAGGGTCAATGACCATGAAGGGTACAGGGTACATGTGTCTGGTGTTTTGGGCTTGTTTGCTGTGTCAGCCTGCCCATGATGATTAATCGTAAATAACGATGTTATACACTTCATTCACTATACACTATAAATGTCACTGTATAACTGTAATCACACATGAATATTACTTACACATATATAAATTTCACTGTTAATATATATTTGAAAGCTTACACTTTATATATAAGTTCCTTTAATATAACAGGTAGATCTATAAGAAACAAACTTTAACACAATCTTGTCTCTTAATTTCTGTCTATAAACATTATAAACACTATGTGTATATATACACTCAGACAAACAACATCACTTGGGTTGCTGTTGTCTTAATCAGCGATTTCTCCAGATTGGAGCAGTGGGTGCAGGATGTGGGTGAGTCACCCAGCTCCCGTTTTCTTTGGGTGTCTGCTGGGTGAGCGCCCGTTTTCTTTTGAGTGAATGCTGGGTGAGCGCCCGTTTTCTTTTGGCTGCCCATTCTCTGTGATTGAGTCTGGAGGGACTCATTTATACTGATTTATATTGTAAAACACTAGTTTTACATCTTTTTTCGAAGGACCTTGGCTCATTGGTTATTTGTACACTGTAGTACAACATATTTGGACCACAGTGTGGTCTTTATCCGGTTCGAGCACGACCAAACTCTGTTGAGAATATTGGCCTTACCAGCTATGTGTATATATATAAATATAGGAAACACTTAGCTGATAAATGACAGCAATTCGTCTACACAGCCGCCCCTGCAGACGAGGTCTAGAAGCTGTCGAAACCATCACAACATTGGGCTGTCAAGAGATACAATTTGTAAGTATAAATTACCCCTAGGGGGTGTTATGTCAGCATATTTCATTCGATGATGGCTGACGAAATACCTACTTGTTTGGACTCAAAAGTCCACACCTTACTGCCGATTATAGGTTGATTACAAACTCCTTGTGACTCAAGAATTGCGCAATCCCCCGATCTACAAGAAATTCGTAACATACCTTGCTCTTTGTAACGTGAGCTATGGTGTTCTCAACACCTTCGACAGGTATCGGTGACTTGATAGAAGCTGAAGTGTCCTTGGATGTCCACGTCTTCCATTGTCTAGGAAACGCACACTGGTACACTATGTTCCACAAGATTTGTCTTTATTGTTCACAATGTATCACAAGAGAAGCTGATCACACTTCTCTTATGTTTATCGTGTTTTGTGAGACACTTTGTCCACACTAACGCACAGATCAGTGTTCTTTGTTGGTTATCCTGGCGTCAGTGTCACTCGTAGTAGAGTCAAAGTTAATCTGCCTCGCCACACCGCCCCAAGCCGTCACTGCCCTAGCACAAAAAAAAAAACGCTGACCTAGTACCTTGCATCCTTGTCACCTCCTCGATGAAGCAAAGCAGAATGTTTGTTTCTTGCTGTCTTAAGCATAGACAACAATATTTTTACTATGGTAATAAAGTGGGAGCAGGATTTTCCTTAATTGTCCTGCTAAGTAAGAGATGTACTGTCTCTTATAAAAATACACTTTGCAACACCGCTGCAAGGAGCAGAGGTCACTTGACTACGTGGCATAGCATCTGTGATCAATTACTCACTCTAGCAGTAAACAAGACATTCGCCCCTTCTGAGGGCTTGGCCACTCAGGGCTGAAAGGGGCTGAAGGGGCTGAAAGGGCTGAAGGGCTGAAGGGGGCTGATACCCCCCTCCTGGAGAAAATTTCTCCACACATCAGTTGTAAATGAGAAACATCAGTTGTAAATGAGAAACATCAGTTGTAAATGAGATGCATCAGTTGTAAATGAGAATCATCAGTTGTAAATGAGAAACATCAGTTGTAAATGAGAAACATCAGTTGTAAATGAGAAACATCAGTTGTAAATGAGAATCATCAGTTGTAAATGAGAAACATCAGTTGTAAATGAGAAACATCAGTTGTAAGTGAGAAACATCAGTTGTAAATGAGAAGCATCAGTTGTAAATGAGAATCATCAGTTGTAAATGAGAAACATCAGTTGTAAATGAGAAACATCAGTTGTAAATGAGATGCATCAGTGTGTAGATGAGTAAACATCAGTTGTAAATGAGAAACTATCAGTTGTAAGTGAGAAACATCAGTTGTAAATGAGAAACATCAGTTGTAAATGAGAATCATCAGTTGTAAATGAGAATCATCAGTTGTAAATGAGATGCATCAGTTGTAAATGAGAATCATCAGTTTGTAAAATGAGAAACATCAGTTGTAAATGAGAAACATCAGTTGTAAATGAGACATCATTAAAGGAATCATCAGTTGTAAATGAGAAACATCTGTGTAAATGAGAAACATCAGTTGTAAATGGAGAAACATCAGTTGTAAATGAGAATCATCAGTTGTAAATGAGAAACATCAGTTGTAAATGAGTGCATCAGTTGTAAATGAGAAACATCAGTTGTAAATGAGAGTCATCAGTTGTAAATGAGAAACATCAGTTGTAAATGAGAGTCATCAGTTGTAAATGAGAAACATCAGTTGTAAATGAGAAACATCAGTTGTAAATGAGAAACATCAGTTGTAAATGAGAATCATCAGTTGTAAATGAGAAACATCAGTTGTAAATGAGAGTCATCAGTTGTAAATGAGAAACATCAGTTGTAAATGAGAGTCATCAGTTGTAAATGAGAAACATCAGTTGTAAATGAGAGTCATCAGTTGTAAATGAGAATCATCAGTTGTAAATGAGAAACATCAGTTGTAAATGAGAAACATCAGTTGTAAATGAGAGTCATCAGTTGTAAATGAGAAACATCAGCTGTAAACGTTCATTGAAGGTTGTTTTACGAGGCATTATCAATTTATCGCTCAAAAACCAATGTCACATTTCGGTTTATAAATTACACAGATCGTCTCCTACACAGCCTAATAACACAATAAACTTTTCTCTTCGCATGGCATTCCTGTGTCGATAGTTTGATGTTGTTCGGAAGAGTCGTTCTCCAGTTATCGCTCAGATATCTTACAGGATCTAGCGACACAGACTGAAATATATCCACTTCTTTAAACTACGTCTTGTTTTACTGGAAATATATATTTTTTTTAATTAATGATGTAACAAATGTAAATTGGGCAGCAGTTCACCTGCGTTTTAAGCTGCTGTTAACTTCTAGCTTGAGCGATAAGTCACTCCAGTTTGATCAATAGTTTACCTGCAAATATAACAATGGTTTACTAACAGCATTAACAGATATTAACCTGTAACTTGAGCAGTGGTTAACCGCTCTCTCGGTCGTGACCAGCAGACAAGTTCGCGGGCATCACTTGCAATTAAAAGTTTCTGTAAAAACCACGCTTAGATCAGTTTGTGAATATCAAATATCACTTTTTCTATTAAATCACACGAAAATCTAGCGACCAAATAGTTTGTTAGGGACGACATCTGACTTCTTTTTTCCTGAAGGCAGTGGCAGGGCTGTATTTTCCCTTTCTAGTAGACAATTTGGGTTTTTAAATTTTCTTTCTATAAAAATATTTCTAAAAAAATCTCAACATATATTTTAAATATAAAGTCTTGAAAAATTGAAAAAAAAAAGGGAAAAAATTTTCGGGAAAAGACAAATTTTTCCCTATTTTCATTGAAAAATTTTATGCAAATTTTGTGAAATAAAAATGAATATTGAAACTAGGGTCCAGTCCATCCCCAAAAAATGAAATAAAAAAACTGATCAATTTTTAATGAAAAAAAAGTACAGAAAAACCAACCCAACCCGGGGAACCTGATACAAAGGGGTTAGCTTAACCCACACTGTATCCCATTTTTTGCTCAAAAGCCTCATCACACATAAAAACCCCTTAACAATGAAAAATAACTCCCCTGCTCAAACTCAAACCCTCGGCTAAGCACTTGTATTTCCCCAGCTAAACCGTGGTGATAAACCGGCTGACTCACTGTCAGTTCCTATTAATCATCTTTCTTAACCCCATATACTTAAAACCTCATCCGACCTCGTAACTCATAAAACCACATTGCTGATCATTTGTTTGTTTTTAATTTTTACGAAGACTCCCCCCAAAAACCCTTTCATAAGAAAATACAAAGGTGAAACTGCAATTTTAACCCAGTTTTTTGGCTATTACTCAAGTCAAGGCTTTGCTCTCCAGCACAGAGAACGAATGTAAGTATATTAGCAACACTTGGGCATCCTTTTTAAAAAGTAACAATTTTACCGAATTTTTATATACAGTACTTGGAAATTTTTAAATATATATATATAAATATATATATATAAATATAAAATATAAATAATAAAAAATTCGTCCAAAAAGGAAAAAATTGGTCAATTAGCAAGAACTCTTAAAAAATTAAGTACTTTCAAAAAATTTTCTTTTATACTTTTAAAAAAGTATATTTTTTTCTTAAATTTTAATGTTTAAATTTATTTTTTTGCCCAAAAAAACTTATTAAACTTTACCAAACCCTTTATTATAACAAGTGCAATTTATTTTTAGCCTAACCCTCAAAATATATTTTGATACTTTTGCAATAATTTAATAAAAAACAAAAAGAAATTTTTTTTTTTCTTATGTTCAAGATTTCTGCAAAATTAAATGCATACGAAAACAAAAAAACTTTAACGCTGCAACATCTTCCCCAAAGAAAAGCAGGGGGGTCACAGCACGTTAAAGACCAACAAAAGGCAGGGGGCCCAGACTGTTTTAACTGCCTCCCAGCAAACTAAGAGGGGTTTCCCAAAAGACCCCCGGCAGTCTTTAAGCTGGCACTGGGGCAAGCCCCAAATCATTCCTATCACCGGGGTGTGGCTCTACGTGTTTGCGTGCAGCCCCAGCAACACCTGTTGATCAGGCTCTGACCACCAGGAGGGGCCCGGTCCAGACCGGGCCGGGGGCTTGACCCCCGGGAAATCTCCCAGTAAACTCCAGGGAAACACAAATTTTTGCTTGTCTTACATGGCAAGAACGTGCTATTTAACCAAAATCCAAGTTTTACATATTCTGCACGAAAATATATATAATATATAAAAAATTAATTTGCTAGCAAAATTCGAACCAGTTGTACGGCCTGCCCATGGGAAGCGAGACCCACAGACGCTTTAAAAAACCCCAGGACCACCCCCCTAAGGAATGGGCTTAACCACACACAAATACCACTCTTCGTTTTTTACAATAATATGAAATACTGCCGGAGCATACACCAAAAAGGGATGAAATGAAATTTGCTTAGAAGCGTCCACACCTCCGTATGCCCCGGGGGGCGGCCCAACAACTAGCCGTGCTGGCTGCACCATTCTTGTAGGGTTTTGGGGGTCCTTTGGTTCTCGCTTACCATGAGGCAGGGCCCAAAAACAGGGTTCGAAACCTTGGGTACAGTGTTTTATTGATCAATCCATCGTTCGTGGTTAAAAAAATAAATATATCTATATCACATATATATAAGTCCCTGAGGAATAGTAAACGGTCAATTAAAGAACCCCTTTTAAAAATTTAAATCCTTTTTTGAAAATTTTTTTTTTACGCGTTTTAAAAATATTTTTTTCATTAATGTTAAAGAAAAAATTTTAATTTTGCACCAAAAGAATCTTTGAAAACTTACCAACCCTATTATAACAAGAGCAATTTATTTTTCCTAACCCCCAAATAAATATAAATTTTTGATTTTTTTACAATAATTTTAAACTAAACAAACCAGTGAAATATATTATTTCGAAGTTTTAGAATGATTTTGGAGAAATTATTGCATACCAAATTTTCACTTGCCTATTGGGAAATAACGTTGCAATTTTTCAAATCCAAGTTCTGCCTATTTGGGACGAAATATATATAAATAAATAAATATAAAATATAATATATATTATATTAAAAATATAAAAAATAAAAATAAATAAATATATATTTAAAAAAAATTAATATTTTGTCCAAAAGTACCTTAGAAAACTTACTTAACCTTATTATAACAAGTGCAATTAAATTTTGCCTAATCCAACTAAATATACTTTAGGTAAGTTTACAATAATTTAATAATAAACACATTGAAATATTTTTTTTTTCGTTAGGCTCAGAATGATTTTTGAGAAATTATTGCATACACAAATTTATGGTTGCTTTATTTGGCCAGAAGTGCGTTGAAATTTAAACAAAAATCGCAAGTTTTACATATAGTATTCTATTCGCTCTTCTTGCCAAATAAGGCAAGCTAAAATTTAACATTCCTGTGAACCTGGTTTTGGTGAGAGCTATGATGTTTGGTAATGCCTCCGATTCTTTAGTACCACTCCTCCCACATATTCATTATTCCATCAGCATTGGTGTACCATACATTCAGTTTCCTCTCCAACACTATGTTCTGGGGATTCTGTGGGGGTGGGGGACCCGGCAGTGTGCTATGGGATTCTACAGTGTAGTGTAGGGTGGAGGCTGTAAGTGTGGATTCTGGTTTGTGTTGGGATAGCATTTTTGGCTGTGGGATTCTGAGGGTGATTGTGTGTGTGCTTGCACTTGCTGCTCTGCCTGGCTCTAGTTGTCCTCTGCTGGCTCTGTCCTTGTCTCCCTTCCTAGCCACTTTCATTTCTGTCTTCGCTCTCAGCTGATGTCGTTCTGGTCTTGTTCTGTCGCTGGCTATGAACACCCTCTGGTATGTTAAGGATTCCTCCGGCTGTGGTTTCTCTTGCTGGATCCTGTTCCGCACCATTTCTCTTGAAAATCAGTCTGACCAGCCGATTTCTTCCCTTCAAGTACTCCCCTATTCTCTGGAAATTACCTGTCTCAGTCATGTCCTCCTCACCTATTTCTTTGATGTTATCAATATCCAGTTTTTCTTTCTGATGTCTTTCATTATATCTCCTCCCTTTGCTCTCCTGAAGACCATGAATAAACACTGACTTCTCCCTCTCCTACTCTCATTGCCTTTTCCTCTGTCTGTGTCTCATTTGGACATAGCCAGTGTCTCCCTTATTTTTTCCTGTAACTCTTGGTGGCTTGGTTGTGCCTCTGCATGGAACCTGTCACCTTCTATACTTTTTCCCCATCACTTACTGCTTTCCCTGCTCCTAACAGCTCTCCCCCTACATTTATCAGCCTTGCTTTGTGGACTGATAGGACCTTAGCATAAGTCTTGTTTCCTTCCTTTCTGTTGGGCTCCTTGTTAAATACCAGTGTACCTGCTTCAGATACCATGTCTGCTCTGGGCAATAGCTTCACAGCTTGTTTCAGAATATATACCTCATATTCTAGGGCCCATATTCTGGCTTCTGTGGCTTCAACCTGCGACTCCCATTTCTTCTTCTCTGCCTCCATACTCTTCTCCATTTTTGCCAAAAGCTCACTTAGTTTGTTCTTCCACTCTTGTTCCACTCTTTTACATTGCTCTTCCACCCATTCTTCCATACCAGAACCATCTTCCTCTGATCCCTTGAGCCTTCAACTTCCCCTCTGAGCCCTCATTTTTAATGGGTTTAGGTTATGTAGTGTGTGTGTGTGTGTGTGTGTTTGTGTGCATGTTGTGTGTGTGTGTGTTGTTTGTGTGTGTTGTGTGTGTGTTGTGTGTTGTGTGTTGTGGTGTGTGTGTGTGTGTGTGTGTCAGAAAGAGAGTGGTAGAGAGAGATAGGTGGAGAAAAAGGGAGAGGTAGGGAGAAAGAGGGCAGAGGAAAAGAGAGATAGGTGGAAAGAGGGATAGAGGAAGAGAGAGAAGGAGAGGGGGGAGGAAATACTGTGTGGGGGTTCATAAAGAAATATTAGAGTAAGAAATACACACATTGATGTCTTGAAGGTGTATAATTAAGACCCTTGAGAATTACCCAGGCCTGCCTGTCAAGTCTAGTCTATGCCTAACGTGGAACTGAGGGAAGGCCTCTAGCTGGTGGCTCTCAAGGGAGGGGTCTCGTGACGTCACAGCTAGAAAGGAGCTTATCTATAAAGTAGCTGGGATTATCTAAGTATACTACACAAGTACACAGTAACACTACTGACAACTCAGCGATGCTAACGTATGGTGTCACAACATACAGATAGACCATAGGCATTATGGCTCTGGGCTGATTCTATACAATATCAATGTACACAACAATTGAACATAAGGAAATATACATAAGGATGATTACTGACTGTAATGCACTACAAATTTTGATGTATCACAAATCATTGTAAATGATAGAATCAATGGTCCTTCATCTTTATTCCCTCGAATGCAGGCGAGAGAGATACATGATAATATACACTTGGAAGGTCCTGGAGGGACTGGCACCAAACCTGCACACAAAAATCACTCCCTATGGAAGCAAAAGACTCGGCAGGAGATGCAACATTCCCCCAGTGAATAGCAGGGGCACCATGAGTACACTGAGAGACAACACAATAAGTGTCTGGAGTCCAAGACTGCTCAATTGCCTCCCAGCATGCATAAAGGGGATTATCAATAGACCCCTGGCTGTATTCAAAAAGGCACTGGACAGGCACCGAGAGTCAGTACCTGACCAACCGGGCTGTGGTTCATATGTCAGCTTGCATGCAGCCAGCAATAACAGCTTGGTTGATCAGACCCTGCTCCACCATGAGGCCTTGTCTGGAGAGAGTTCCGGGGGTCAACGCCCCCACGGCCCGATCTGTGACCAGGCCTCCTGGTAGATCAGAGCCTGATCAACCAGGCTGTTACTGCTGGCTGCACGCAAACCAACGTACGAGCCACAGCCCGGCTGGTCAGGAACCGACTTTAGGTGCTTGTCCAGTGCCAGCTTGAAGACTGCCAGGGGTCTGTTGGTAATCCCCCTTATGTATGCTGGGAGGCAGTTGAACAGTCTCGGGCCCCTGACACTTATTGTATGGTCTCTTAACGTGCTAGTGACACCCCTGCTTTTCATGGGGGGGATGTTGCATCGTCTGCCAAGTCTTTTGCTTTCATAGTGAGTGATTTTCGTGTGCAAGTTCGGAACTAGTCCCTCTAGGATTTTCCAGGTGTATATAATCATGTATCTCTCCCGCCTGCGTTCCAGGGAATACAGGTTTAGGAACCTCAAGCGCTCCCAGTAATTGAGGTGTTTTATCTCCGTTATGCGCGCCGTGAAGGTTCTCTGTACATTTTCTAGGTCAGCAATTTCACCTGCCTTGAAAGGTGCTGTTAGTGTGCAGCAATATTCCAGCCTAGATAGAACAAGTGACCTGAAGAGTGTCATCATGGGCTTGGCCTCCCTAGTTTTGAAGGTTCTCATTATCCATCCTGTCATTTTTCTAGCAGATGCGATTGATACAATGTTATGGTCCTTGAGGTGAGATCCTCCGACATGATCACTCCCAGGTCTTTGACGTTGGTGTTTCGCTCTATTTTGTGGCCAGAATTTGTTTTGTACTCTGATGAAGATTTAATTTCCTCGTGTTTACCATATCTGAGTAATTGAAAATTCTCATCGTTGAACTTCATATTGTTTTCTGCAGCCCACTGAAAGATTTGGTTGATGTCCGCCTGGAGCCTTGCAGTGTCTGCAATGGAAGACACTGTCATGCAGATTCGGGTGTCATCTGCAAAGGAAGACACCGTGCTGTGGCTGACATCCTTGTCTATGTCGGATATGAGGATGAGGAACAAGATGGGAGCGAGTACTGTGCCTTGTGGAACAGAGCTTTTCACCGTAGCTGCCTCGGACTTTACTCTGTTGACGACTACTCTCTGTGTTCTGTTAGTGAGGAAATTATAGATCCATCGACCGACTTTTCCTGTTATTCCTTTAGCAAGCATTTTGTGCGCTATTACACCATGGTCACACTTGTCGAAGGCTTTTGCAAAGTCTGTACATATTACATCTGCATTCTTTTTGTCTTCTAGTGCATCTAGGACCTTGCCGTAGTGATCCAATAGTTGAGACAGACAGGAGCGACCTGTTCTAAACCCATGTTGCCCTGGGTTGTGTAACTGATGGGTTTCTAGATGGGTGGTGATCTTGCTTCTTAGGACCCATTCAAAGATTTTTATGATATGGGATGTTAGTGCTATCGGTCTGTAGTTCTTTGCTGTTGCTTTACTGCCCCCTTTGTGGAGTGGGGCTATGTCTGTTGTTTTTAGTAACTGTGGGACTACCCCCGTGTCCATGCTCCCTCTCCATAGGATGGAAAAGGCTCGTGATAGGGGCTTCTTGCATGAACACTGAGTTCCATGAGTCTGACCCTGGGGCAGAGTGCATGGGCATGTCATTTATCGCCTGTTCGAAGTCATTTGGCGTCAGGATAACATCGGATAGGCTTGTGTTAACCAAATTCTGTGGCTCTCTCATAAAAAATTCATTTTGATCTTCGACTCTCAGTCTGGTTAGCGGCTTGCTAAAAACTGAGTCATATTGGGACTTGAGTAGCTCACTCATTTCCTTGCTGTCATCTGTGTAGGACCCATCTTGTTTAAGTAGGGTCCAATACTGGACGTTGTTCTCGACTTTGATTTGGCATAGGAGAAGAAATACTTTGGGTTTCTTTCGATTTCATTATGGCTTTTAGTTCTTCCCGCAATTCCTGACTCCTATAAGATTCCCTTTAGGTAAGTTCGATGCTTGCCTATTTCTCTGATCCATGTCTTCCTACGCATTTCTGATATATTTGGCCTCTTTTAGCCGCTCTGTATTCGTATCCGTCGCCTGTAAAGGGAGCACCTGTCACTTTCTATTTTTACATCTACTCCGCCCTTTTCTTAGAGGAATAAGCCTTTGCTACATCGAGTGCCACCAAGTTAATCTTACAGGCAATATAAGTTGGGTGGTCTGGGTTGCTTATATATCTTCCCAGCTTATATTCAGGGTTAGGACTTGGTTTACTTGGTCCCACTTTATGTTTTTGTTACTGAAGTTGAATTTGTGAATGCTCCCTCGTGACAAATCACATTAGTCTTTCTGGGAGCTCCACGCATCATGTCTGAACCTCAATTATGTTGTGATCTGAGTATATGTTTTGATAATGGTGACATTCCTTATCAGATCATCATTGTTAGTGAAGATGAGGTCTAGTGTATTCACAGTCTAGTAGGCTCTATTTTATTTGCTGGTTAAATTGAATTTATGTGCATAGATTTAAAAGCTCGTGTGAGTGTGAGTATTCATTCAGACTGCCTCTTGTGTTTTTTACTGCAACAATATTATTTGCTTATACTTCCCTCCATTTAGGTGTCCTTAAGTTGAAATCTTCCAGGAGCAAGATTTTGGGTCAGAGCTTGAAGATTTTTCAGACAGTAGGACAAATTTTTAGACAGCTGTTCCTGGAATTGCGTGATGTTGCCATCGGAGGCTTGTAGACTACCAAATGACTAAGGTTTTGGGATCTCGACCTTACTGCTAAAAACTGTCCACTACATCATTTGAGCATTAAGCAGCTCGCTGTGCAAACAAGTGACTCTGCAAAGTACAGGCCAACCCCCCCCCTCTGCTGTTCACATCTGTCACATCTGTATAGGTTGTAACTGGGATCCATATACGTGTCCAAGTGATCCTTTATGTGGGTCTCAGTGAAAGCCTCGAATATTGGCCTTTGCCTCTGCAAGCAGTCTACGGATGAAAGGTTATTTTGTTGTTTGTTGCTGGCTTTTAGACCCTGAATATTTCCAAAGAAGAATGTCATCACTGGTGTATTGTTGGTTACTGGGGGATTTTTTTCGCACTAGTATCTGTATCTGATGGTTTGATCGAGTGGAGGCCATCGACTGTGGTTCCACTCCAGGAATGACGGATTTGTGTAACGATTTCTGCCATTTCAGCCAGTTTTTTTTTCACTCCTGCACTAAAAAAACTCTCCCTCTTGATGGCTGTGCACCAGGTTTTTCCATGGGCTGGATGTTTTGTATCTTTTTGCTCCCTTTATATGGTTGTGCGCAGGCCAAATTTAAGTTATACACAGTCTTTTCCTATACTGAAGGGTACACATTTCAGGTGAAAAAGCTTACAGGAAGGGAGTTTGCATTTTCCCTGTTTTTCATATGGGCACGGCATTTTCTAGGGTGGTCAATAGTAGCACGTAACTGTCTGTTTTCTCCCAATTTCCCATGTCTGGGCAAGATACCAAGTGCATAGGATGTGCACAAGAAGGCTGGGTTTCCCGTTTGCCTTGGTTTCTGTGACGTATTCCCTGTTGGTGCATGTTTCCCTGTCTATTCCTATCCTCCCTAGCACCAACAATGGAGCTCCCACCGAGTTGTTTTTGTAATATAATCCTCACTATTGCTAGTGGGGCTCTCTTGTTTGCTATTTCCGTTGTATTTCTAGTTTGCAATATCGGTTTTATCCAATTTTTGACTACACTTGTTTCCCACACGGCTCCTGTTCCCTATGAGTCATTTATATTAGTCCCTTCCTGCGTATAATTCCCAGACTACCTGGACAAAATCTCCACTTCACCGTTTTTTTTTATTACTGTCTCCCAGGACAGCACCTCCAGCTTCACCATTACTTTCTCCCAGGACAGCACCTCCCAGCTTCACCATTACTGTCTCCCAGGACAGAGCTAACAGCCCAAATCACTGACTACCAGGACATCACCTCCAGCCTTACAGTTTCTGACCTACATGGCCAGTATCAAGGCAGTACCGATTCAGCCCAGACTTTTTATGTTCCCATCTGTTGTAGAAAGCTTCCAGGTTTTCTATGAAAGCAGCTTTGATGTTATCCTCTTTTGATACCCTTGTGATTTTAGTCCACAGATTTATCTCATTTGGGCATACCCAAAAACACTTCCCTATTTTAATACTGCTTGTAGCTAGTTCTTGGATATCTGCACAAGGGGCGTGACACCAATTTCCACAAAAATGACAATTTTTCCATGTGGAAGCCCGTTTGTAGTTTGGTTTTGGGTTAGAATATAACAACTTGTATGGTAAGTGCCCATTTACACCATACAGTGAATAATGTAGAGTGTCACCTATAGAAGTATTGTAAGCAGAATTTACGGCACACTGAACATCAGATATAACTTCATCCCAGGTTGTGCTATTGTGGCTCTCAACACACTTTTTTATTTGTTCCTTCCGCTAGACCATTACTGGCAGAATGGTGAGGAACAATGGTCGATTTAGAAATCTTGTACAAAGTACACAACTCTTCAAGAATCTCGTTACAGAATTCACCTCAATTATCTGTTACTAGGGACTTAGGAGTTGTATGCCTGCAGATTATGCATTTCTTAATTTTAAATGCTTTAGTACTATCTTGGCAGTCTTATCTGCAATAGCAACTAACTCACAATATCTGGTGAAACAGTCAACCTTAACACACAGAAGGTTGTTGCCATGGAGGGAACATTGGAAATTAGTTAACAAATCTAGTACAATTCTTTCCCAAGGTTTGCTAGTAGTGGGATACACCTGGATTGGATTAGAACCACTAACATTACCTTTATGCTGCATACACACAGTACATTTCTTAACATTCTCAGAAATATCAGTTGCCATATGAAGCCAAAAGCATTTCAATCTGTCTTATTTTGCAGAACAATCCATTACAGGGTGTGCAACACCTGGTACATCATGAACTAATTGCGTGGCTACATTCACTAGTAACTGTGGAATTACTATCTGGCATACCCTTCTGCTAGGAGTACCCAGCTCTGCTGTGATACAGTAACTCTTGGTTCATGACAAAGTCGCTGATGGGTGCTGCTGGCTTCACAGAGAGAGTCTGATCGTCCTGCACCAGGAATCGAATCGCACCAGACAACATGAGATCTGTTCTTTGAGCATTCTTTATGTCCTCAGAAGTAAATGGATGATCAGCCATTACTATACTATGTTGAGATAAAGCATCTGTGACTACATCTGATTTGCAAGGTAAATATTCAAAGGTTGGGTTGAACTCTTGGATAGTCAAGGACTGTTACGCGCCCCTACTTCACTCCATTATATACAAAAATAAAAGGCCTGGTTAAAATAAGTTCTATAATAATATATCGCGAACCACTTTATTACTAGCTAGATAAAGCAGGTTCGATTGTATATTATATCGGTACATATGAATCATCAAAA
>NC_069406.1:89571072-89616243 GCF_026875155.1 Cherax quadricarinatus | reverse complement strand
CCTTACTCGTCTAAAGTTTCTACTTGGGTTCTTCTCCAGTTCTTCAAGAGTCCGGTGTTCGACACTCCCTTTACTTTACAAGTGGATGCCAGCGAGATATGCATCCGCACTGTTTCTTCTACAGCCGTCCTCCTCTTCTGACTTTTACACCCAGTCTGTTATTTTTCTGAAAAATTGAAACCCATCATATTAAGTTAAGCAACCGTTGAAAAGGAGCACACATTGGTCTTAGCCCTTGGAACACTTTGGATGTTTTCTATCTCGGGACTACCCCTCAAAAAATTAGAGTAAAAACAGATCATAATCATTAACCTTTTAAAACACCATAAGGCTAAGAATGCTTGAATAACAAAATGTCCCCCTAGGATACAACCTTTTGCTGTAAGTATTAACCATATTAGAGTGGAGCTGATAACATGATTGCTTGCCACTGTCCCATCTTTAAGATATATTTTTTAAATTTGAGTTCAAAGAGGGGATTGATGGTACATTTTTGTAGAGATTTATATTTTTAATGCGTTCCTTTATGCTATTTGTTAACTTACAGTATGGTGATTCTTGTAACCACTCAGGAGACCTGTCACGTAAGCCACCTTATGGTAACCAGAAACTTATGACGGTGGATGTCTCCCTGTTGTCTTACCTGACTTCTTCCTGCCTACCAAGGGTCAATTAAGGCTCATTATGGAAATTGCCTCCACTACCCAGAAGCTATGGTTATGTGGGGTCTACACATAACGTGTTAGCGACACAAGGCTTTTGATTTTCTTATTGGAGAACCATCATTTGTTTCAGGGTCTTTGTCAGAGGAAGGACATGTTATTCTAGTTTAATTATTCTATTTTTGAAGTCCTCATTTACGCGGAAGTTTTAGTCGTCCGAAAGGGGGGGCGTGTAATGACCAAGTCATATGAGATTAATTTATTACATGTCTATCCACTTAATTTATACTCGGGTTTCTTCTTTAATATTAGCTAAATTAAATGATTCCACTAGATTATAATATTGTCTGATTTTAGTAAATATGCAACGGGTAAGATGTATATATATATGTCGTGCCGAATAGCAGAACCTGTGATCTTTCTTAAATTAGCAACGCTCATCTTTGCCATATAGAACAAGCAAAATTTGTGTATGCGAAAAATTCGCCAAAATGATTCTGTGACCTAACGAGAACAAGTATATTTCACTTTTGTTTTAGTATAAATTATTAATAAACAAATCTAAAAGATATTTAGTTGGGGTTAGCTAAAATAAATTTTCTTGTATAAATAATGGTTAGATAAGTATTTGCCTAAAGATATCTTTGGTAGCAAATAAATTTTTTTTTGCATTAACAATAATGAAAAAAAATAAATCTTTAAATGTAAAATAAAATTTTAGAAAGTACTTAATTTAAATGAGTTCTTGCTAATTTGACCAGATATTAACTTATTCGCACGACACACACACACACACATAGTATAATATATATAAATAGTAATATATATATATATAAATATAAAGTAAATATATATATATATATCTATATAATAAACATATATATAATTATATATATATAAATATAATAGTATATAAAATATATATATATTTATATATATAATAAATGAGTATATATATATATATATTTCGTGCCGAATAGGCAAACTTGCGCTCTTGCTTAAATACAACGCCATCTTGCCATATAAGACAAGGCGAAAAATTTTGTGAATGCAAATAATTTAGCCAAAACCATATCAGAACCAAACGGAAAAAAAAATACATTTCACTTTGTTTGTTTAGTTATTACATTTTAAATTTCACAAGAGAAGCTGATCACACTTCTCTTAAGTGTTTATGTGTTTTGTGAGACACTTTATTCACACTAACGCACAGATCAGTGTCCTTTGCTGGTTATCCTGGCGTCAGTGTCCTCGTAGTAGAGTCAAAGTTAGTCTGCCAGACGCTACAGGCTCCATGCCCATCACTGCCCCAGCACAAAAAAAAAAAACGCTGACCTAGTACCTTGCATCCTTGTCACCTCCTCGATGAAGCAAAGCAGAATGTTTGTTTCTTGCTGTCTTAATCATAGAAAAACAATGTACACTATTTTACTATGGTAATAAAGTGGGGGCAGGATTTTCCTTAATTGTCCTGCTAAGTAAGAGATGTACTGTCTCTTATAAAAATACACGTTGTAAACACCGCTGCAAGGAGCAGAGGTCATTTGACCTACGGGGATAGCATCTGTGATCAATTACTCACTCTAGCAGTAAACAAGACGCTCGCCCCTTCTGAGTGGCCCCTCAGGGCTGAAGGGCTGAAGGGTGAAGGGGCTGAAGGGGCTGATACCCCCCTCCTGGAGAAAATTCTCCACACTGGGGGGGGCCCGGGGGTTCGCTGCAGGTGAACTATTCATCACTTAACATTAATTAATTTTCTCACTCGCCACCACTGCTGCTTGTCTTTTCTGAACAGCTTAGTCTGTGTGGTTTCTGGAGAATCACTAATTTTGTTTTCAACACTGTGTAATTCTAACGGCACTAGTTTATTTATTGTCCGCTTATTCACTACACCTTTGCTCAAAACATCAACTGTCCTGATGATTCCATTTGCATCAGGATATATGGTCACAATTTTTCCAAGTGGCCATTGGGACTCGGACCATCATTGTCGATAATCACTATGTCACCAGGTCCTTAAGGACTTATGATTTTCAGGAACACCAGCTCCATAGAAGTGTTCTCTCAATGAGGTGAGATAGTCTTCTCGCCAAATTTTCTCCCAACGTTCAATCACTTTATTAAGGTGTTTGAATTTACGTCTGAGTTGCTCAGGTTCGAAATAAGTAGGATCCTCTATGATTTCTTTATCATTCATGGGAGGAACAGGTTCGAGCCTTCTGCCATGGAGTAAATGAGATGGACTTAAACACTTCTAAATTGTCCAGATCATCGGTAACATAAGTTAGAGGTCTGTTGTTGACTCTATTTTCTATTTCAGTCACAACTGTACGGAATTCTTCTAAGTCTATTCTCTGACGATGAAGAGTCTTCCTTAAACAACGTTTTACAATGCCGATCATTCTTTCATAAAATCCGCCGTGCCATGGAGATTTAGGAGGAATGTATCTCCAACGACATCTGCGTTGATTCAGCATCTGTTGTACTTCTGGTTGATCAAAGATCTTGCTTATATAAGCAGCACCAGCAACAAAGTTCGTTGCATTGTCTGAAATCATCAGTCTGGGACATGCCCTTCTGGCTGCAAACCTTCTGAATAATTTGATAAAAGTTTCAGCAGACATGTCAGTGGCTACTTCTAGATGTACTGCTCTAGTTGTAGCACAAGTGAACAAACAGATGTACACCTTGATGGGAACTTTGTCAACTGTTTTGGTTAAAATTATTGGTCCAGTATAATCTACACCTGTCACCTCAAATGGAGTGATATGACAAACTCTTTCAGAGGGATATGGAGGTGGACCTGGATACTGACATACTCGCATATCGTAGTGACGACAAGTAATACAGTCCTTTATTTGTTTTTTCACACTTTGTCGACCTTGAGGTATCCAGTAGGATTGTCGTATATGACAAAGTGTGTCAGCTACCCCACCATGTAACACGTTACTGTGGGCGTTCTTTCACAATCATTTTGTTAGCCAGTGATTCTTGGGGATCAATATTGGATGTATGGCTTTTTTTAGGTAGTGAAGAATTATGAATTCTTCCTCGACATCTTATAATCTTTTCTGAGTCGAGATAAAGTCCTAAAGAATTAATCATAACAGGTTTCTTTGGGATTTATCTTGTGTTTCTAGAAATTTATATTCTGTAGAGAAAACATCTTTCTGTATTAGTTTCACCCAGTATTTAATGGGTTCAAGACATTCATAATCAGGTTTAATTCCTTTAATGAATTTAAAGACAAGAGCTGTAACTCTTAAGAGTTTACCCAAAGATGAGTAATTAGATCCATCAATGACTATTTCTGTTGTGTCTGCAGTATTTACACAACTTATTTCTGCTGTGTTCAAGCAGACTGTTTCTTCTGGCATAATGTGAGCTTTTTGCTGAGGCCAGTTATTTTCATCAGAGAGCCAGTTCGGTCCGTGGAGCCATAATTTATTATCCACAAATTTCTTGAGTGGGACACCACGTGACAACATGTCAGCTGGATTCTCTTGGGTAGAGACGTGAAGAAAGAGATAATCTCTCTGCATCTCTTTTATTTCTGCTACTCTGTTCTGTACATAGACCAACTTACTCTTATTATTTCTTAACCACTGGAGAACTGCTCATTATCACTCCAGATCACGGTTTTCTCAATAGTGAGATGATCAAGTACTTTGTTGAGATAGACAGCTAATTTTGTACCTACATAGAGTGCTGTCAGTTCCAATTGTGGTACTGTTCTGACCTTCAAGGGTGCTACCCTGGCCTTTGAAGTAATTAGTGTACTTCCTTCAGCATTACTCATGTAAGCTACAGCGCCATAACCTCTGGTTGACGCATCACAGAACACATGTAATGTGTAATTGTTTCCCTCTGACCTATTTGTCTGGGAAAATTTAATTTGATGGGAAATTGTTAAACTCCTTGGATATTTCATCCCATGCTTGACTCATTTCTAGAGGCAAGTTCTCATCCCATCCAATTTGAGTTTCCATGCATCTTGCATAAGCATTTTACCCTTTATAGGTGCGATGCCTAGACATAAATTGTGATACTGAAGTAGTCTACGTTTTGTGGGTAACTGCAGATTGTATTTGAGACGTTTGAACTCAAGTATGCTTCTGTGTGAGTACAATTAAGCCAGAGATTTTGCAATCGGAATTATCGCCAGGAAATCTTTGAAGTACCTCTAATTGTTTGGGACCAGAGCCATTAGAGGCAATGTAGTTCAAGTAATACTTAACCATTGTTAGCTTCTAGTAGCAGGATTATCAAACACTCCACTAGCAATATTGAGGATTGTCCACAATGTGGAGAGTAACTTGTTGGTCTTAAGAATTAAGACTTGGAAAACTATCACATTTCTTCAAACGTAGTCACAGTAACTTCCTAGTCAAGAAGGAAAAGTTGTGCAACAAACATACCCGATGAAACGAAAGTAACAGACTTTGAATCTATGACCCTGAATTCAGCCCATAGACATCGAGAATGAATCCTTCTGTATTTTTACGATAGTACCTCTTCAGTGACAAGAGCTGTTATAACTTATTGCCAGGCAACCATCAAAGGTGCAAAGAACAAAATCCGCCATGGGAACCCTGGAGCCCGCTCACTCAAGAAAGTTTTCTGTCAGGGAAAAACCGGCTGAAATCATAAATCGTATAACAACCAAATCTTCAGTATTCTGAAGAGTGGAACGAATAGTCGATGGCCTCACTCAACGCAACATGATCCAGATACTAATGGAAAAAAAGATCCCCCCCAGTACACATCCCTAGTCCGAGAACAGAATTATTACAGGTCTAAAAAGAGGCAACTAACGAATCAATCCTTTATTCTTGCACAGAACTGCTGAGAGCAAATGATGTGTGCGGCTTTCACGGCCCAAAGGTCATGGACACAATAACCCAGGTTCCTATAAAGATGTGAAGTTACCAAAAACCTGTCTTAGCAGTGTAGTGCACAGAATGCTAAATGGTCATCGAACAGATGTAGTGGAAGTTTTATGAACCAACTAGTCTTGGTCAGAAAACCGTTCCGAATTCCTGAAACCCCCTCTCACCAACATCTTGCTCTGGGTTTCAACTTAAGGACTAAGAGAGAATATACAATAATATTGTTTGCAGATAACACCAGGAGGAGCTCTGATGAAAATCACACTCACGCGAGCTTTTAAATCTCTGAACAAAATTCAATTTAAACCAGCAAATATATAGTGCCTACATAGACTTGTAGAATACACTAACCTCATCCTTCCAGTAACAATTAATGATCTGATAAGAAATATTCACATAATCAATAACAATATACTCAATCACTAACAAATGATGTTCTCAGATGCGCGGAGCCCCAACCGACATAATGAGATTAAGTCACGAGGAGCATTCACCAAATTCAACTTCAATAACAATAAAATAAAGTGGACCAAGTAAAAAAGTCCTAACGATATAAAGCTGGGAATATTACTAAGCAAAACAGCCCCAATTATCCTAAACAATTTAACTCGGAAGCATCGAAGTATGCAAAATTGCTATACCTCTAAGAAAAAGGAGGAGTAGATGTAAAACAGAAAGGACAAACCCCCCTTTAGGCACAAAAGATAACAGAGCTGCTAAATAGGTCAATTATCTGAATGGTAGGGAGTACTTCAAAGAAATAGCAAAGCCCTCCAACTTAAGCTATAAAGAATTCCTTTAGTATCGGAATCGCGGAAACTAAAGCCATAAAGAAATCGAAGAAACTCAAAGTATTCTTTCCATGCAAATCAAAATCGGAGAACAACGTTCCAGTATTGGCCCCTACTTAAACAAGATGGTCCAACACAGATGACAACAAGGAAATGAAGCTTACTCAAGTCCGAATTTTTGACTCAGTTTTTAGCAAGCCGCAACCAGACTGAGAGTCGAAGATCAAATATGAATTTTTTATGAATCCACAAAATTTTGATTATATCCAAGCCTACCGATGTTTCCTGACGCAAATAGACTTCGAACAGCCGATAAAGACATGCCAGCCTCTTGCCCAGGGCCAGACTCATGGAATCTGTGTTCATTCAATGAACTGCCAAGAAGCCCTATCACGAGTCTTTTCCATCCTATGGAGAGGGAGCATGACAGGGGGTCGTCCACATTACTACAACACATGCACCACTCCACAAATGGGCAGTAAAGAACAGTAAAGATACAGACCAGTTTGCCACTAACATCCCCATATCATCAATACTGTAGAAAGGGTCATAAAAGCAAATCACCACTGAGTCTAGAAACCCATCAGTTACACAACCAGGCAAAAAGGTTATAACAGTCCGTCTTCTGTCTAACTATTGGACCACTACCGACAAGTCCTAATTGCAATAGAAGACAAATAGAATGCAGATGTAATATATACAGACTTTGCAAAAGCTTTTCCGACAAGTGTTGACCATGGCGAATAGCGCCAAAATGCTGCTACAAGGTAATTAACACGAGAAAAGTCGTCGATGATCTATAATTTCCTCAACTATACAGACACAGAGAGTAGTCGTAACAGAAAAAGTCG
This sequence comes from Cherax quadricarinatus, assembly GCF_026875155.1. Classification (NCBI taxonomy): domain Eukaryota; kingdom Metazoa; phylum Arthropoda; class Malacostraca; order Decapoda; family Parastacidae; genus Cherax; species Cherax quadricarinatus. The sequence continues at coordinate 89,609,050 of NC_069406.1, read as the reverse complement.
AGGCAGCTACGGTGAAAGTTTTTTCCAACGGCACAGTAACTCGCTCCATCTTGTTCCTCATCCTTTATTCCGGACATAGACAGGATGTTCGGCCACAGCACTGTGTCTTCCTTGCAGAGACACACGAATCTGCATGACAGTGTTTCCATTGCAGACACTGCAAAGCTTTCATGCAGACATCAGCCAAATTTTTCAGTGGGCTTGCAAAAACAATATGAGTTCAAATCGATGGAAATTTCAATATCTCAGATTGTAAACATGAGAATTTTAAATCTTCATCAGTACAAAACATATTCTGGCCAAATAGAGCGAATACCAACGTTCAAAGACGGGAGTATCTGTGGAGATCTTTACCTTCAGTGACCATAACATTGTATCAATCGTCTGCTAGAAAAATGAATGAATAATGAAACCTTCAAAACTAGGAGGCCAACCATGGATGACAACTCTTCAGTCACTTGTTCTACTAGGCTGGAATCATTGCTGCACACTAACAGCACCTTCAACGAGGAAATTGCCGACCTAGAAAATGTACAGAGAAATTTCACGGCGCGATAACGAGATAAACACTCAATTTTAGGGGTTAGGTTCCAAACCTTATCCTGAGCAGGAGGGAGAGATACATGATATATACACTGGAACAATCTTAAGGACTATACCGAACTTACAGAAAATCACCCACTACGAAAGCAAAAACTTGGAACGATGACTCCATCCCCCCAATGAAAGCAGGTTGTCTAGCACGTTAAGAGACCATACAATAAGTGTCAGGGGCCCAGACTGTTCAACTGCCTCCCAGCACAAATAAGGGGATTACCCAAAAGACCCCGGCACTTCAAGCTGGCACTGACAACACCCCAAGCATTCCGATCAGCCGCTGTGGCTCGTATGTTGTGTTTGCGTGCAGCCGCAGCAACAGCCTGGTGATTGGGTCTGATCACCAGGAGGCCTGGTCTCAGACGGGCCGCGGGGCGTTGACCCCCGAACTCTCTCCAGGTAAACTCCAGGTATGGTTTGAGCGACTGAATCAAAAAAAAGTTCCACTGCAGTAAAAAGTTAATAGTGTATGTGATTATTTTTACTTTTGGTAAAATCTTTTTGCCAATTGCCAGCAAATTTTCAAACCCCGGAAAAATTTCAGGGGAAATTTTTTGAAATTCCCAAAAGCGAGATTTAATTTTTAGGTTTTGTTTTTTCTCCTTTTCCTCAAGGATTTAAATTTTTCCCTTTTTGTATTTTAAATTTCCCCTGAAAATTTTTTTTTACTCTTTGGGATTTCAACTCAAATGTTTTTTTGGTTTTTTATGTGGGGGGAAGTTTCCCAAAAAAATTGTTTTTAAAAAATGTTTTGGATTTAGGTCATGTAACCCAAAAATCGGGAAAACTTTATTATTTTTTTAGTTCCTATTTAAAAAGTTGAAAAACCCTTTTGGCTTGGGGTTTTAAAATTTTATAATTTAACCTTTTTAATTTTGCATCTAAATTTTTTTCAACTTTTTTTCACTGGTCATTTAATTCAACCAGTATGGAAATTTTTGCTTGGTCAATAAAAGCGTTTTTTTCAATTTTCTTCACTATTTTTAATAATTTTTCCAACTTGGAAAATGGGACCAACTTCCTGAGCTCTGTTTTTTTTTCACGTGAAACCCCTCATTTCTTAGATTTGGAAATTTTAGTAATAAAATACTTCCAATTTTAAATTCCCAAAAATTGGTTATTGTGGTCGTCTTGGTTTTTTTTCAACAGCCCAAATACCTTTTAACTGGCTTTTATTTTTTTCCCAAAAAATTTTTTTTTGGACTGCACGGACTTACAACATTTTTACTACCCAATTCACTTCTTTCCCCTTTTTAAACCACATATTTTGGCCCCCGGTTTTCCCCAAATGTCTGTTTACCAAATTTGAAAAAAAACAGTAATCCTTTAATGTAAAAAATTTTTGGATAATTGTTTTTTGTTTTTTTTTAGAAGGCTTTGACCTTGTCTTTTTGTTGCAAGTTTTTTTAATTGGAAAATCAAAGCTTGGGGAAAAAATTTTTTTAAACTTACTTCTTTTTCCCGTTTCCTAGACCAACAGTGATTCTGGCTAGGTCATATGTCTGTTTACCAGAATTGTGGAAAAAACCAGCTATATCTAACTGTATTTTGGCATAGGGTTGTTTATTCAGTTTCTGCAACACTGTATCTTCTTATGAAGGACCTTTGTGAGCCTTGATCAAATAGTGTTAGCACATTGGTTTTGTGTAATTTATTAGATAACTCAACTCGAGCTATCGGGAGAGCAGTTGCTTTAAACTTATCTCTCACATTTAATGCTGTTGCTTGTTGACTTCCTGATTCTGTGGAAGTCTGCTGCTGTTCAGCAAAAGTATTTGGGCATAATGCTGTATGATGCATACCCTTGCATTTAAAACACTTCTTCAGTGAGCATTTTCCTCCCTTGTGTTCACCTAAACACTTGATGCACCTTTTCAGCTGATGAACACGTTGTTTACGTGCCTCCATTGATGTGTATTGAATACAATACTGTGCCCAATGTGTTCCATCACAAAGTACACATTTTGGAGTACGTTTATGTATGACAGTCTGTTTACTGTCTGTTGTATTCACAGCTTGATAAATGCCTATATGGGATTTCCCATTATGTGGTTTAGTGGGAGTAGGTATACTCTTTTTATACTGAGTTGAAGGTTTATTATCCACGAGATTTGTGGATTTTTCATCTTGTCTCGTTGCTTGCATGCATGAAACTATTGTTTGTAAACCATTGCTAATTTCTTCACAAGTGAAATAGCGTTTATTGAACATAATATTTAATCGTTCAATAGTTTGTGGTGACAACTTATCTTGTACAATACCACTGATAAACCAATCACATTGTCTTAGGTCATATTTAGCACCTAGAGATCTGAGACTATTGTCTAATGTGATTCTAAATGCCTGTAAGTCTGAAAACAATGTTTGGGTGGCTTCAAGCTTGATATTAAGACTGCATGTCTAACTCTAGCCTTGTCAGCATCGAAGTAATTGTCTGCTAAGACACGTAAGGCTATTTGATAATTGCCTTTAACCACCGGAAATGACTTAATCAGTTCATAGGGTTCTCCCTTCACAAGACATTTAAGATAATTGAACTTAGCAATCTCATCTATGTCAGTTCGTGAATTTACTATGATTTGATGAAAACCACTAATGAATTCGTCATAATTATGACCTTGGAAAATAGGTAATGACAATGTGTAAGCTGGTAATGGACAACTTGTTTGTTTGTTACAGGTGTAACAGGTGTTTGACCACTACTTACAGTAGGTCTCTGTGACAAGAGTTTTTAACGGCAGATGAGCCGTACTCCTGTCCACCTTAATGTTGATACACTAAAAGTATCCAAAACATTTTTAATTTCATCTTCAGATGGATCTGATCAAGAAATTTATTTTCATAATGTGTATAGTCCCGAATTTAATTATTTCCATACGTTTGTGTAAATATTCAAACTTGAACCTCAAGAGCATCAAAATCTATGTTTGTATCTTGAGTTAATCCTAGACAAGACTGAAATTAGATTTCTAATTGTGTATCTTAGTCTGTAAAGACTGAAACTGAGTATTTCAAACAAGGCCATTTTTTAATGGTAGACTGAAAATTCCAGCACCACACTTAGAGTGTTTAAAAAACCTGTACTGCTATAAACACTGAGTATTTTTGTTATGCTTAAGTCAGCAATTATCGAGCGAGTCAGACACTACTGACCCACTAAGCTTAACCTCAGGGTAATGACCATGAGGGTACAGGTACATGTGGCCTGATGTTTACGCTTAGAGTTTTTTTGCTTGTGTCAGCCTGGCCCATGATGATTAATCGTAAATAACGTTAACACTTCATTCACTAAACCTATAAATGTCCCGTATAACTGTAAATCACACGTGATTATGTACACATATATAAATTTCACTGTTTAATATATATTTGAAAGTTTACAACTTTTATATAAATTTCCTTAATATAACAGGTAATCTATAAGAACAAACTTTACACAATCTTGTCTCTTAATTTCTGTCTATAAAACATTATAAACCACTGTGTATAATATACACTCAGACAAACATCATCACTTTGGTTGTGTTGTCTTATTCAGCGATTTCTCCAATTGAAGCAGTTGATGGAGGGGCCAGGATACAATCCCCTCTTCTTGTTGGGTGAGTCCACCCAGCTCAGCCGTTTTCGTTGGGTGAACGCTGGGTAGCGCCCCGTTTTCTTCTTTTGGCTGCCACTTTCTCTGTGTTGATTCTGGAGGGACTCATGATACTGATTTATATTGTAAACACTAGTTTTTTACAGTTCTTTTTTCGAAGGACCTTGGCTCATAGTTATTTGTACACTGTAGTACAACATAGTTGGACCACGTGTGGCTTTAATCCCGGTTCGAGCACGACCAAAGCTCTATTGAGAATTTGGCCTTACCAGCTAAGATATAATTATATAATGAACACTTAGCTGATAAATGACAGCAAATCGTCTACACAGCCGCCCCTGCAGACGAGGTCTAGAAGCTGTCGAAACCATCACAACAGTGGGCTGTCAAGAGATACAATTTGTAAGTATATTACCCCTAGGGGGTGTTATGTCAGCATATTTCATTCGATGATGGCTGACGAATACTTACTTGTTTGGACTCAAAAGTCCACACCTTACTGCCGATTATAGGTTGATTACAAACTCCTTGTGACTCAAGAATTGCGCAATCCCCCGATCTACAAGAAATTCGTAACATACCTTGCTCTTTGTAACGTGAGCTATGGTGTTCTCAACACCTTCGACAGATATCGGTGACTTGATAGAAGCTGAAGTGTCCTTGGATGTCCACGTCTTCCATTGTCTAGGAAACGCACACTGGTACACTATGTTCAACAAGATTCGTCTTTATTGTTCACAATGTATCACAAGAGAAGCTGATCACACTTCTCTTAAGTGTTTATTGTGTTGTGTGAGACACTTTATTCACACTAACGCACAGATCAGTGTCCTTTGCTGGTTATCCTGGCGTCAGTGTCTCGTAGTAGAGTCAAAGTTAGTCTGGCGTCGTCACACCGCTCCATGCCGTCACTGCCCTAATACACAAAAAAAAACGCTGACCTAGTACCTTGCATCCTTGTCAACTCCTCGATGAAGCAAAGCAGAATGTTTGTTTCTTGCTGTCTTAATCATAGACAACAATGTACACTTATCTTTACTATGGTAATAAAGTGGGAGCAGGATTTTCCTTAATTGTCCTGCTAAGTAAGAGATGTACTGTCTCTTATAAAAATACACGTTGCAACACCCCTGCAAGGAGCGGAGGTCACTTGATTACGCATACGACATCTGTGATCAATTACTCACTCTAGCAGTAAACAAGACGCTCGCCCCTTCTAGTGGCCCCTCAGGGCTGAGAGGGCTGAAGGGGGCTGAAGGGGGCTGAAGGGGGCTGATACCCCCCTCCTGGAGAAAATTTCTCCACACATGGGGCAGGACAAGACATGGGGCAGGACTAGACATGGGGCAGGACAAGACATGGGGCAGGACAAGGTATGGGGCAAGACAAGGCATGAGGAAGGACAAGGCATGGGGCAAGACAAGGCATGGGGCAGGACAAAACATGGGACAGGACAAGGCATGAGACACGACAAGGCATGGCAGGACAACACATAAGGCAGGACAAGACATGAGGCAGGACAAGGCATGGGGCAAGAAAAGGCATGGGGCAGGACAAGGCATGGGGCAGGACAAGGCATGGGGCAGGACAAGACATGGGGTTGGACAAGGCGTAGGGCAGGACAAAGCATGGGGCAGGACAAGGCATAGGGCAGGACAAGGCATGAGGCCGGACAAGGCATGGGGCAGGACAATGCATGGGGAAGGACAAGGCATGAGGCACGACAAGGCATGAGGCAGGACAGCACATGAGGCAGGACGAGGCATGGGGCAGGACAAGACATGAGGCAGGACAAGACATGAGGCAGGACAAGACATGAGGCAGGACAAGGCATGGGGCAGGACAAGGCATGGGGCAGGACAAGGCATGGGGCAGGACAAGGCATGGGGCAGGACAAGGCATGGGGCAGGACAAGGCATGGGGCAGGACTAGACATGGGGCAGGACAAGACATGGGGCAGGACAAGGCATGGGGCAGGACAAGACATTGGGGCAGGACAAGGCATGAGGCACGACAAGGCATGGGGCAAGACAAGGCATGGGGCAGGACAATGCATGGGGCAGGACAACACACGAGGCAGGACAAGGCATGGGGCAGGACAAGACATGAGGCAGGACAGCTCATGAGGCAGGACAAGACATGGGGCAGGACAAGACATGGGGCAGGACAAGACATGGGGCAGGACAAGACATGGGGCAGGACAAGGCATGAGGTAGGACAAGACATGGGGCAGAACAAGACATGGGGCAGGACAAGACATGGGGCAGGACAAGCCATGGAGCAGAACAAGACATGGGGCAGGACAAGACATGGGGCAGGACAAGGACATGGGCATGACAAGACATGGGGCAGGACAAGACATGGGGCAGGACAAGACATGGGGCAGACAAGCCATGGAGCAGAAGACATGGGCAGGACAAGCCATGGAGCAGAAGACATGGGGCAGGACAAGACATGGGGCAGGACATGACATGGGGCAGGACAAGACATGGGGCAGGACAAGACATGGGGCAGGACAAGACATGGGGCAGGACAAGACATGGGGCAGGACAAGACATGGGGCAGGACAAGACATGGGGCAGGACAAGACATGGGGCAGGACAAGACATGGGGCAGGACAAGACATGGGGCAGGACAAGACATGGGGCAGGACAAGGCATGAGGTAGGACAAGACATGGGGCAGAACAAGACATGGGGCATAACAAGACATGGGGCATAACAAGACATGGGGGCAGGACAAGGCATGGGGGCAGGACAAGGCATGTGGCAGGACAAGACATGTGGCAGGGCAAGACATGGGGCAGAACAAGACATGGGCAGGACAAGGCACAGGGCAGAACAAGGCATGGGGGCAGGACAAGGCATGGGACAGGACAAGGCATGGGGCAGGACAAGGCATGGGGCAGAACAAGACATGGGGCAGGCAGAAGAAGACATGAGGCAGGACAAGCATAGGGGCAGGACAAGGCATGATGTAGGACAAGACATGAGGTAGGACAAGACATGGGGCAGGATAAGACATGGGGAGGACAAAACATGGGGCAGGACAAGGCATGGGGCAGGACAAGGCATGGGGCAGGACAAGGCATGGACAGGACAAGGCATGAGGTAGGACAAGACATCGGGGCAGAACAAGACATGGGACAGGAAAAGACATGGGGCAGGACAAGGCATGGGGCAGAACAAGGCATGAGGTAGGACAAGACATGGGGCAGAACAAGACATGGGGCAGGACAAGACATGAGGAAGGACAAGCATAGGGGCAGGACAAGGCATGATGTAGGACAAGACATGAGGTAGGACAAGACATGGGGCAGGATAAGACATGGGGAGGATAAGACATGGGGCAAGACAAGGCATGGGGCAGGACAAGGCATGGAGCAGGACAAGACATGAGGTAGGACAAGACATGGGGGCAGAACAAGACATGGGACAGGACAAGACATGGGGCAAAACAAGGCATGAGGTAGGACAAGACATGGGGCAGAACAAGACATGGGGCAGGACAAGGCATGGGGCAGGACAAGGCATGGGGCAGGACAAGGCATGGGGCAGGACAAGGCATGGGGCAGGACAAGGCATGGGGCAGGACAAGGCATGGGGGCAGGACAAGGCATGAGGTAGGACAAGACATGTGTAGGACAAGACATGGGGCAGGACAAGACGTGGGGCAGGACAAGACGTAGGGTAGGACAAAACATGGGGCAGGACAAGACATGGTGCAGGACAAGACATGGGGCAGGACAAGGCATGAGGCAGGACAAGTTATGGGGCAGGACAAGGCATGGGGCAGGACAAGGCATGGGGCAGGACAAGGCATGGGGCAGGACAAGGCATGGGGCAGGACAAGGCATGGGGCAGGACAAGAGGGCAACAAGCTAGGCAGGACAAGGCATGGGGCAGGACAAGACATGGGGCAGGACAAGGCACGAGGCATGGCGAGGAGTGTATCATGCAATAGATAGTATTAAAAGACATGTGACATAGCAGGGCACGAGACAGGGCATGGAAGGGAGCAAGGCAAGGCATTGACCATAGCAGGGCACAATGCAGGGCATGGAAAGGAGCAAGGCAGGGCATGGACCATAGCAGGGCACAAGTAAGAAAACACTGAGAATGGCAAGGCCCAGGGTATGGTGTAAGGCAAACCATAGCAAAAAGAAAGGGTATAGATGGAATGGCAAGATACAACAATAATTCACTCTATCAACAATTATGCAGCTTAAGTACTCTAATCCTCAGGTAATTGACCTCAACCAGCAATTCATTCTCAAACAGAAAAAAGCCTAAACATTGAGAGAATTATCAATTTGTGTCTCATTGTTCAGTTAATTGGGAGAAATTGCATAGACGATTATTCAGCACAATGACTTAACATACACGGGACAATTACGTTCAATTTGCTTCGGGAAACATGGAGAAAAGTTTCAGAGTATTTTTATTATTTATAAATTCTGCAGTAGTTAAAAATAAAATGAGGCGATTTTTCTACCAGGTAAAACGAGAATACCTACTGTGCGGAAAGCTTAAGACGATAATATTTAATGTAATCAATTACAGAAATATAACATGAGATATATCTAATCTGTATAAAAAATGCAAGCAACGTGAAGCTAAGGTAAGACAGGATCACGTCATCGCCAATAAGAATAACATAAAAGTAAATTGATTTTGCATTTGTCAGAGATTATGTGAGCTGAAGATAATTCATTTGAAGTTAATTGCTGCATATGAATATTCCTTAATCAAAACCCCTTAAGCAGTCAGCTCGAGCACGCTTTTCCTCCTCACTACGTAACAAAACAGTCTAGAATGATTGAAAACTGATTGATCTCTCCTCACTGCATATCTGGTGTCACTGTCACTATAAACGTTATTTTTCAGCTTTTTAGATAAAAATCGGGCCACTATCTCATGATTTACTAGCTATTTAAAGATGATTCACCATTGTGTTCATTAGGTTGCAATCAGCTTCTTTTCTCTGTTGCATCCGCTACTTAGAGCTAAGTTATCCCATTGTGTATCAAGTCATTAACTGATCCCTAGTACCGATTTGTTAGTCAAGTTAGGCTAAAATAATTTAGCTAATCAGTTCATAACACTGGTCAACAACAACAAATTTTTTTTTAAGATATGTGAAGGTATTTAAGGCAGGTTTTTCAAACTGGCTCTAGTTTGAGAGATATTGTATACCTACTCTCAATTAACAGGAAACTTAGCCATAACGCGTGCATATGTATAAAGATCGACTATTTATATATACAGATAGCTTTTTAATAAAAATTAAAATTTTATTTTTAAATGATTTAATATTTAACGAAAGGAGTTGTATCAACAATCACCACAAGACAATATTGTAACCATTATTTTATTTTCGTTTTTTATCCAAATAAACACGAGTTCTTCACAAAGAGCCTGCTTAAACAATCCCAATGCATTTTGCTATATTTGTGGTGAATACTCTTTCCAAAGAGAAAAAGTCACTGACTTTATAAAACAAGCTTATTTTGGAGTGGCGCTTGGAGAACAAGGCAAGTCTTGGGCTCCCCAAATGACTTACAAAACCTGTGTAGAATACTTACGAGAGGAAAAATAAGCAAAGAAAAAGTTTAAACTTCGGTGTGCCTATGATGTGGAGAAACCGAAAAACTACCACGATGACTGTTATGTCTCTATGGTGAATGTGAAAGGTTTCAATTGATACAAGAAAGTCAAGTGATTTGGAGTCGGCAAGAGACCTGTCACACAGCGAAAACATTCCCATACCAGTGTTTACAACACGGCCTGACTTTCCGTTGTCAGATGTTGAAGAATCTCAGTGTTTAGGGTGAACACAGGTGAAAGCCCTGGGTGAAAATAAATTAAACAATTCAATACCCCAGCAGTTCTAAGAACAACTCAATGATTCAATACATAACCTCAGACTGTCAAAGCACCTGAACTTTTAGCATTCAGACTTAAAAAAAAAATGCCTACAACAAGAAGATAAAATAACAGCTTATCGGACAAGAGAGAGATTGAGTTCCTTCCTTCAGTCAAGAATTTGCATACTGCAGTAACATCCTTGGATTTCTTTGAATGGGACTTAAATAGCGACCAGGAGATTGGCGGCTGTTTATAGACAGCTCCATTAGAAGCTTAAAATGTATCTTATTGAGCAATGGTAGACAATATGCCTCTATTCCAATTGCTCATTCAACAAAACTTAAAGAATGCAAATATATCAAAATATATCAAAATGGTATTACAGAAGCTTTTTTATCATTGACACAAGATGTTTATTTTTGTTGATCTGAAGATGATAAACTTCTTGCTTGGGCAACAGAGTGTATATGCTTGGGCAACAGAGTGTATATACAAAGTACCCTTATTTCATCTGTTATTGGATAGTAGGGTAAAGGCAGATTTACTTTATCCATAGCCACCTAGACAGATTTCCACAATCTTGATAAGGTCAGTGAGGAGCAAGGGGAGAGGTTCCATTAAGATATACAGGTGATGGAGGAAATGTATCAAGAAAGATGGTACACACACACATGATGGCAAACTGTTGCTGGAGCCTCAAACGGGACTGTGCTAATGACCAACATAGAAGAAAATCGTAAAAACAACGATTTCTTGTGCAGCAATTAGTGATATCTGAATTATCTTACTATGTTAATCTGCTATTATATTTAATGAAGCATTACATAATTCGACTTTTGCAAGATCTAAAAAATAATTTCAATGCGATTTGTAAGTCAGTCTCTCGTAATCAATATATTTTTCATATCTTTTGTGTTTTTCAATGGGATACCAAATTTTTCAAAAACTAGAGCTAGTCATTCAAAACTGATGACATATTCGAAATTAGTACCACAAACATACCCTAAAATCGGTGTAATATCAGTGACCATACAATGAGTGTTCACCAGTGTAACAATCATCTTACAACATTTGTTCCACCAATTATAATAAGCTAATCTATCAACTTCCAAGCTCTTCTAGTCGATTTGATCACCACGTTAGCGTTTACAATAATTAAGCACATACGGATCAATCGTTCACTCAGAATAAGAGTAATTAGCGACGTCAGCTTGACTCAATTACGTAGCTTGACTCAATCTGTTTTCCGTTTAAAATTCTTAATTAATTTTAATGCCTATAAACCAGTTCATCCCTGGGAAGAACACTTTAATCCCAAATATGAATGAACCTCAGTGTATATACACAGATATATATATACACACCCTAGTGTGCGTATGCATTGTTGTTCTCGGTGCACACACATCAAGAGATATTTATCACCATAGACAAAGACTGATTTCTGTATGTTAGTTTTTATAGAGTAGTTTAATTGTTCTTTTATCATACAATGTTTTGATTAGAGGTGTTCTATTGTGACCGACGACCAATTATTCTGCACATCAATCAGATCATCTGTTAAATGCACTCTAAATATCAGCCATTACATATCTAGCTAACATGGGATTTACCTCTGAAGACAAGGGCTTGGACTTGCCGGGGTGTAGGTGATAATTCTGTTTCCAGAAGCCTCTACTCCATTGATGAGATCTATAAGATGGTAATAGCTGACATTACCTGTACCAACTAAATGCACATATGTTAGTCCAGACCAATGAGGCCTTACCATGTAAAGTCTGCTGGGATAACTTCCTTCCACTGATACCCACCTGGAGAACCGAGGTGAATCGAGAGGCACCTTACTGCCTCGATAATTTTTAGCGAGTGCCTACTTGAGCCAGCCTACCATCGGACTGACCCCCAGTGATGCCAAAGTTATAGGCCCATAGTAAAAAACTTTGAATATACAAAGTTATTTGCATTCCTAGTCTGCCTTAACTATGTAACTATAAACCATATCCCCGGCCGGGATTGAACCCGCGGTCATAGTCTCAAAACTCCAGCCCGTCGCGTTAGCCACTAGACCAGCTAGCCACAATAAGATTCATCCAACTAGGTATATTTCTACACCATAGGAAGGTTAGCACAGGCACCTCTGTGACCACAAATGCAAGTTTTTACAGACGAATCTCCAGCTAGCGTGGCCGTGACGAACTCTAGCTCAAGTCCCTTCACTGCCGTCAACATGACTTAAGAAATCGTAATGACACGATTGCAAATAAACCATACCCCCGGCCGGGATTGAACCCGCGGTCATAGTCTCAAAACTCCAGCCCGTCGCGTTAGTCATGTTGACGGCAGTGAAGGGACTTGAGCTAGAGTTCGTCACGGCCACGCTAGCTGGAGATTCGTCTGTAAAAACTTGCATTTGTGGTCACAGAGGTGCCTGTGCTAACCTTCCTATGGTGTAGAAATATACCTAGTTGGATGAATCTTATTGTGGCTAGCTGGTCTAGTGGCTAACGCGACGGGCTGGAGTTTTGAGACTATGACCGCGGGTTCAATCCCGGCCGGGGGTATGGTTTATTTGCAATCGTGTCATTACGATTTCTTAAGTTATGTAACTATAATCTAGACTAGGTGCAACCATACTAATGACTTACGACTAATTAGCCATACAGTCAAGGTTTTAGTGTGAAGGTTTGGCAGGGCGGCACACGCGGCCACCCTACTCCCCTTACCCTCTTTAACCCTCCTTTTCCCCTCCTTCCCCTTAAAGGATGGTTATATTCAAGGAAAAAAATGAGAATTTTTACACTGGGGGACGGGCCTCGTTTGACTTGGTCAGGCAAGGTCACTGTCATTATCCCCTGATAGACTGTTTAGTTACCTCTGCTCTCTTGCAGCGAGGTCGAAAGGTGGTCGAGGTCTCTTGAATGGTTATTTCTCCTCACTAGACAATGTAATTCAAGAGGTACTAACTTAACATCTATAGTCTGCCGGGTCACAGCATGGAGAAGACCTGGGCCAAGATCTGTCCTGGTGAATGTATCTGTACTCGTCTATAGTTTGGGTGTCAACTGAACTTTTACTTAGGACACCGGCTATTCCGACAGTACCACTCCTATCGGGGTTCATTGCCACAATCATTCCTAGTTGCCCTCTTGACTACAGACCATCACTATGTCACCAGGTTGCAATGAAGTCTTATTATTGGGGTTTCTGCACCCTAACAGCATTCATTTAGTGACGTAAGGTAAATCTCATGCCAGATCTTCTCTCAGTGTTCAATGATAAAGTTAAGGTATTTGAACTCGTGTCTGAGTTGACTGGACTCAAGGAAGGTATATCACTGACATGCATAAAAGGTATTGGCTCAAGACGACGTCCGCGTATCAAATGAGACATATGTCAGAGGATATTAATCCATTTCTTAAATTTAGCCACAACTCTTCTAAATCAATCTGTACGACGCCGATAATTTTCTCGTAAAATCCTCCATGTTATGGGGCATTGGGGTGTATGTGTTTCCAAGATAACACATGCTGGATCTCTATTCTTTCCCTGTTAGCATCGCCTGCAACAACAATATTCGTTCCGTGGATTGAAATCAATAACCTTAGACATGACCTCTAAGAATATTGCCCTCATGGTATATTTGAACACAAACTTCAAAAGGAACTCTGTTGTTCTGGTCAGAATGACTGACCAGGTGTAATCTACTCCTGTTACCTCAAAGGGAGCGAAATGTCATAACCAGACGGTCGTGTAGGGCAGTGAGCCAGGATAACGACAGGGACGCCGGCTAATATATAGTGGCAGGGAACAACAACCCGTCAGCTGTTTCTTCACACACAGTCCTGCGGTATCCAATAGGACTGATGAATATGACAGTGACTCCTGTGCTCCACAGTGCAAAACGTGTTGGTGAGCCTCATCAATTATTAACCTAGTCAGCCAATGATTCTTGGGCACATTACAGGGAGTGCAGTATCTCATAACAGAAGAATTTTGAATATTTCCACTGCAGCTCATAATACCCTACATCTAGAGTCCAATAGAGTCCTTGAGTACAGTCAGGCTAGGTAATGAGTTATATTATCATCTCAGATAAATTGTTATTAAATATTTACCCTTCCTGTATGCAATAAGCATTTCCTTATAAATTGAACATAGTCACTGTAATTTTAAAAATATAAAATATATGAAAAATATATGTCATACCTAACAAGCTAAACTTGCCGAATAGGCTAAACTCCCTTAAAAAATTAAGTTTTACCAAAACATTATTTTACAGAATCATACATTTTTTTTCTTTTGAATTGAAAATGATTTAAAGATTTTAATTTTTGGACCATAACTTAGAAACCTCACCTAACCTCACTTACACTAGCATACTTATTTTAGCTTAATTCTGCGATGTATAGCATAGGTCCGTATTAATTTATTTAACATTGCTTCAGATAAATTATATGTATTTTTATCGTTATGTTCTGAGTGATTTCCGTTGATTTATGGGAAAAAAAATTTCAGCCTAATTCGGCAAAGAACACACCTGTCAAATAGGCCAAACTGGGCAATTTGGCTTAATCGGCACGACACATCGAGTCGACTAAATCCATAGTGTACAGAAGGCAGTAAAATATGCATAACAAGTACAGTAGTGGTGACCTTTGTATGATGTCCAGATTTGAAGTTTATCAACTCTTTAATAGCTCTTTTATTCATTGTCACTACGTCACTGATGACAGCTCAAGGTAATTGGTGACATTTTCAGGACACTCGTAACACTGGTAACAGTGTCAGGTCACAGAATACAATATCAAGTCTCTGGAAACAATGTTACAACACTAATAGAAGTGTCAGAGGTACATTATGACTAAAATTCATTAGATAACAGGTCTACATTAGACACCGAGTTACCAAAGAGCTGCAGGTCAGTAGACATTTTCATACAGGTGACGTATACATCTCACAACTCGTGCAGTGAGTACCTAATGCATGCTTAATATTTTCCTACACGCTGTATGCGGAAGTCAAGAAGTTGAGTGGCGCTCCATTTGGGGTTTTAATGTATGGAACGGGAGGCATGAGCAGAATAGTTGATGTTACTCACAGGAGTATGGAGGTTTTCGAGTGACTATTGTGATGGATTTGAATATCAGATGAAATATATTACTCCTTCGGTCGTGTGATGCATCTGGTCTCCTGACAATAGCTTGTTGAGATAGACAATTGGGGGTAGCCAGACGGAAGCTACCTGGGCACGTGGTAACAGCTTATAAAAACAAAAGTCGGAGTTGGGATGCTAGATAGAGGAAGCTGGATCTTGACAACAGATGGTACAAAAATATAATGTGTTGCATGAACTCTGTATGTAATGTAACAAACTGCATTAGACATTTTCATAAAGCAAAAAATGTTAAAGTTATCTTGAATAAAATTAAAAAAAAGAATGGTCTCCATTTATCAACACATAATAAACGATTTTTTTTATGTTAAAAGTTAATTATTGTCATCTGGCAATATTAATGTATATTAATGTTATTCTAGACGAGTATGAAATTTTTGTGATTTATTGGGGAATATGACATGTTTAAATGCAAGTTTATTTTTTTAGCTGTTAAACACCAATGCAATTTAAATTAGCTTGTTTTAATTTGAATCGAATTGCCCAAAAAATAATAAAAATTATCACAGAAAATTGTTATAATACGACCTGCAGCTACACATTAATGTAGCTGTGTGGTTAATGCAAAGGATAAACATTAGAGGTATCAGAGCCGCCTTGAAGTGAAAGTAGATATAACAATGGTTATAAATGACCATAATTTTTAAAGGGGTGGACCGGTAAGCCAGCGGAAGGCCTCGGTCAGATGACCAAAAGATCCAAAGGCGGGTCATTATCTGACTAAGACCCGCGTCAGGAAACATTTGTCCTGTTTCCTGACGAACCTTACCTAACCTAACCTAGTGAAAGTAGACTACGAGGACCCACTAGGTTAAATTTGCATAAATTGACATTAACTAAGGTATATTTTCGAGTTCCCTTTAATTATTTCACAAAGACTTGTCGTAGTTAATTGAAAAAGCGATGGTGATAATCTGAGGAAACACTTTAAAATCATACCACAAAAAATATTATGCGCATGAAAGGTATCATCCTTTTTGTACGATTTTAACTTTTATGAATGCAATAAAATTCCAACAGTTTGGGTAATCAGTACTGTCTCTCGGGAAATTCGAATAGTGGCAGCTGTCGAACTGTCCTCCCGGGTAATTCTCAGGTTGTTCATGATACAATAAGAAATCTCCTACTAATGAAGCGTTGGGATTAGGGTCGCTAATTATTCAGGGTGGACGTTTAATTTTCATGAGCTAAATTATCACTTACATTAACGTGTTTCATGGAAGAGTTTGCAAGCTGATAAATGAAAATGATAAAGAAAACTTTATTTTTATAAAGTACATTATGCAAAGTATTTCCAGCAGCATTAAAATTGACTTCTATTTATTGAAAATTATATAATTAGTTTAATTTATTTAAATATTATGGTTTTAAATCTTTAACAGTTTACGTGACAACATCTCTTATTGTGGTTAACCATAAAGCAAATTATGTAACAACTTGTTATAACATTAAATCAGAGAATACTGAAGTAGAACAAATTTATAGTTGGTACCACTTTGTTAAATTGTATTGTTGTGAATAACTGAGTCTAAACATTAAGTAATCTGTCCAGGTATTAGGTCAGGTTAAAGGTGGCGTTTATATATATAATATATATATATATATATATATATATATATATTATATATATATATATATATATATAATTATATATATATATATATATTATTCTGAAGCTGGCTGTAGAAAGGAAACTGTTTCTTATGAAAGGAAGTTCGAGTTGAAGCACTGATTATCTTAGTATAACTGATTTAACGGGTTAAAATAAAGATTACGTGATTGATGACACTCCTATCACCATTAGAGTGGTAGAGACTGACCTAAAATTGCACTAAACACATTTTTTCCAGCCTGAAAACCTGTCTCATTATGTATGCGTTCATGTATGAGAGAAACGCACTCATTTTATTTACATTTTTTTATATTTCTCTTTTTTTTTAATTATACTCTAGAAATATACAAGACTACAGAAATTATAACAGTGAACAAAAACCTCAGCCAAAAAAAAAAAAAATACAGAAATACAGGCGGAGCGCACACGCTACCACACCACGTTCGATTACTCCACGGGGACACCACGCTCTTTTTTTCTTTCTTTTTTTTTAACACAGGTTTGACAAGGTTAAGATCACTCACTCTCTCTCTCTTCCTCTCAGATAAGCTGGTAGTTACGCACCTAACCTCCAAATCAAACGAGGACAACGAGGTAACTTACAGCAAAATATGATAGATGTCGTTAGGGCAACAATGTGATCCCACGACTCACAAGACAACATGCTACTAGATGCTTACAGAGTCACAATGTGACCACAAGTTGCTATATGATGATTAGGCACCGTAATACCACTCGACTTTCATAGAGCAAGTAATGATATGCCCATACACTCTGCACCAGGCCCAGAATCGTGGAACTCCTTGTTCATCAAGAACTACATGAAACCCCATTCGCATTCCTTAAATATTCCATTGAGGGGAATCTGGACACAGGTATCATCTCACAGTCACTAAAACCAACGGATATAGTCCAACTCCACATAGGTGGCAGTAAAGCAATTGCAAAGAATTATAGACCGATAGCACTAACGTCTCAAAAATCTTTGAAAGGGCTCTTATGAAGCAGATCACTAACCACTTGGATACCGAACACCTGCACACAACCCAGAGTAATATGGATTCAGAGAAGGTCGCTCCTGCTTCTCACAACTACTGGACCACTGGAAGGCAAACAGGAACAGATGTAGTATACAAACTTTGCTTCCACAAAGTTTGTGTATACTAAATCTGGGATCATTGTATAAGAAGCACACAAAATAGCGTGGTAAAGGAATAACGGGAACAGCAGGTAGATGAATCTTTAACATTCTAACCAACAGAACTAAAAATTGTAATAGTAAACAAAGTTAAGTCAGAGACAGCTACAGTGTAAAGCTCTGTTCCACAAGCCACGGTAATCCTCATATGCTATTCATTATTCTCATATCTGACAAAGACAGAGATGTAAACCATAGCACTGTTTCTTCCTTTGCTGACGGTACTAGAATTTGCATATGTCAGCCATTGCGGGCACTGCAAATCTCCAAGCGAATATAAACCAAGTCGTCAAATGGGCCACAGAATATAACGTGAAGTTCAGTGAAGAAAATTGAAATTACTCCGTTATAGAAAACTACAAGAAATAACTGGTAGATTGGAGTATAATATAAATTTTAATCACACAATAAAGCAGGAAACTAATATGAAGGACTTGGGATTGATAATGTCAGAGGGTCTCACTTTTCGAAGATCACAACAATGTCATTATCACATCTGCTAGCAAAATGATAGAATGAATTACAAGAACCTTCAAAACATGGGATGCAAAGCCAGTGATGATTCTCTTCAAATCACTTGTTATCTGAAGGCTGGAATACCGTTTTACACTAACGGTCCCTTCATGGTAGGCGAAATTGCAGAATATGCAGAGAACTTTCACTGCATAAATAAGCACAGTCATTCACCTCAATCACCGGGGCTGTGTGAAGTCCTTGACTTGTATTCCTTGGAATGCGGACTAGAAAGATGCATCATAATTTACACATGAAAAACCCTACAGGGACTAGCTTCAAATCTGCACACAGAAATCACTCCTTACGAGGGCAAAAGACTCGGCAGGTAGTGCAACACCCCTACCAATGAAAAGCAGAGGGAGGGGGGTCTTTGAGTTACACTAAGGAAGATAATAAGGTAAGTATAAAGGGGGCCCAAAAACTGTTCAACTGCCTCCCAGCATGCATACAGGGGATTCCCAATAGAAAATCTAGCTGTCTGCAGGAGGGAACGGGACAGATACCTAAAGTCAATACCTTAACAGCAGGGCTGAGGTTCCTAGGTTGGATTACGGGGTGGCGGGCAGTAACAGCCCTGATCAACTTATATTTCCTGTTACTTATACTTCTTGAATATATTAAACTCTTTTGTGCTCACTTGGCTTCAGTCTATGCTTACCATGACTCCTAAGTCTTTTTCACATTCTGTATGATCCATTTAAAACCTTACCTGCTTTATAGCATGAGTTAATACATTCCCAAGGACAAAGACACTACGCTTGCCCACACTTAACTGCATCTTTCATTTTACAGACCATACATTAATTGTTCAAATCCTGAAGTTCAGTTTTCTCAGAATGTATTATTCAGCCTATTTTTGTTTCAGCAGCGAATTTACTCATGCCACATGTTAGTTCTTAAAGGCCATTAATGTAAATAGGCGTAAATTTGATCCTTGTGGAATGTCAATAGTGATTAGTTCGTATTCATAATTCACCCATTTATGCACTTTCTATTGGTTAGTAATTCTCCGATTCTGTTAGAATTTTTACTCCTTTACCACGAGCTACGACTTTTCTTAACATTCTTTTTGAATTTACTCTATCGAAAGGTTAGCTGAAATCCAAATAAACATCATATTCTTCATCGTGGTCCACTGCATCAAATGCTTTATTAAAAGGTCGGGAAATTTTGCCAGGCAGGAACGCCCTCTAGTGAAATTGTGTTGTGACTCGTTAATGAAATTATGCTTAAGGGGGCTACGTATCATGTCTGCTAAAATTTCTTCTATTAATTTGCCTTTTTACGTCAGGGTTATTGGACGGTAATATGATGGAATGGACTTATTTTATGTTTTAAAAAAATTTGGAGTTACGTTAGCCATCTTTCACATCACTAACAATACTAGTTTAAATTGATGCGCTAAACATTCGTCGACTTATTTTTTGTTTGTCTACCTGTTTGATTAACCATGTCCCTCGTTATTGTAATATTACTTAATTTTTTTCTTGACCTGAATTATTAATTGTGGAATATCACTTTCGTCTTCTTGTGGAAAGACAGGTAAAAAATAATTATGAACAAGAGTACATTTCCGGCTAAACAGCATGCTGTCCGACCTGTTTTTGAGTGGTCCTATTTTTTTTTTTTTATTTTTGTACCATACACTTGAAAGAATGCTTTGGATATGTCTGATTCACTAGCTACTCGAATTTTGTACTCCGCGTTTAACCTTTCTAATCTCCTTTGATATGAGCAATTGGTCAGTAAGGTTATTCCCCCAGTTTTGTTGCTCCTACAAATTTCTCTTCTTTCTTAATAGATATTTAAATCTCTTATTTATCTATTTAGGATCGAAATGTACACCTTTCGACACGTTTTTGAAAGAATGATCTTTGCCAAAATATCGTTAGACAGATAACCTCAGTCTAAGCAAGATAGGTGTTCCATAATAATCGTCAAAAAGGAAATGGGTGACTTTTTCTTTATGATGCTTTTTTTCGTTTCCCGGGTAATATTAACGGGAATCTTATGCTAATCACTTGCGCCAAGCTCTTTACTATATTATTTCAAAGGGGTTTCCCAATTTGACAAGACCAGCCCCATCAGATTATTACTCTGGTAGGCTCTGCAACAAATTGCTTCGAAAACCAGTCCATGACTACTTTTCAGGAAATTCTTGGTCTGCCAACTACGGTCAAACAATTCCATTCAATTTGACTTAATTTAGAATCCCCATCTATTCCTGTGTTATCGTGTATAGAAGCCCTAACAATTTCGTCCCAAACAAAAATCCCCACTGTCGCTAAGTTTGGGGGGTCGGTATATTACACTTAAAATAATTTTCTTGTCCAAGAAATTCTACACAGTGTTTAATTCTTCTATTTTTACATCGTTTTTATGCAACAATTCATTTTATCTGAGACATAAACTAATCCCGACACTCGTGACCTACTATCTACCGCGGAACTGACAAAGTTCTAGTTTCCGTACAATATCAGTAGTGACCAACATTCGTCACTATCTACTAAGGTCTCTTCAGTGGCCTTGACATGTACCCAGAGCAACACTCACCTGTGGGCCACAGTGTTATCAGTAACTGGCAAATGACACAGTGACACAACACTGTCGTCAGTAACCAGAGTAAATCCCCAGTGACCAAACATTATCAGCTTTACTGTCACCCTCGACGAGATATTGTCAAAAGTGAACTGACAGTCTGAGGTGACAGACCACTCACAACATGACCATGCTATGATCAAGTCACACGAGACTTTCACCAGCAACCTGACACTGTCACCAATGATCTGATACAGCCACAGTGACCATGTACTATCACAAGTGACCATACATTGTCACTTGTGAAAAAATATACTCAGACCAGTGACCTTTCAGTCTCACCACAGACGTGATACAGCAATACACTGTCAATAATGAATACACACTGTTAACAACGATCATTTCACGCGACTCAATCACCAGTGACGCGACACAATCACCAGTGACGCGAAACACTCACCAGTGACGCGAAACACTCACCAGTGACGCGAAACACTCACTAGTGACACGACAACTCCCCAATGACGCGACACCAGTGACACGACACACTCACCGGTGACGCGACATACACACCAGTGACACAACATATACACCAGTGACGCGACACACTCACCAGTGACGCGACACACTCACCAGTGACGCGAAACACTCACCAGTGACGCGACACACTCACCAGTGACGCGACACACTCACCAGTGACGCGACACACTCACCAGTGACGCGACACACTCACCAGTGACGCGAAACACTCACCAGTGACGCGAAACACTCACCGATGACGCGACATACACACCAGTGACATGACACCAGTGACACGACAAACTACCAGTGATACGACATACACACCAGTGACACGACACTCACCAGTGTCGCGAAACACTCACCAGTGACGCGAAACACTCACCAGTGACGCGACACACTCACCAGTGACGCGACACACTCACCAGTGACACGACATACTAACCAGTGACACGACACACACCAGTGACACGACACCACACCAGTGACGCAAAACACTCACCAGTGACCCCAAAACACTCACCAGTGACGCAAAACATCACCAGTGACGCGAAACCCCTCACCAGTGACGCGAACACTCACTAGTGACACGACAACTCCCAAATGACGCGACACCAGTGACACGACACACTCACCGGTGACGCGACATACACACCAGTGACACAACATATACACCAGTGACGCGACACACTCACCAGTGACGCGACACACTCACCAGTGACACAACATATACACCAGTGACGCGACACACTCACCAGTGACGCGACACATTTCACCAGTGACGCGAAACACTCACCAGTGACGCGACACTCACCAGTGACGCGACACACTCACCAGTGACGCGACACACTCACCAGTGACGCGACACACTCACCAGTGACGCGAAACACTCACCAGTGACGCGGAACACTCACCGATGACGCGACATACACACCAGTGACATGACACCAGTGACACGACAAACTCACCAGTGATACGACATACACACCAGTGACACGACACTCACCAGTGACGCGAAACACTCACCAGTGACGCGAAACACTCACCAGTGACGCGACACACTCACCAGTGACACGACATACTAACCAGTGACACGACACACACCAGTGACACGACACACACCAGTGACGCAAAACACTCACCAGTGACGCAAAACACTCACCAGTGACGCAAAACAATCACCAGTGACGCGAAACACTCACCAGTGACGCGAAACACTCACCAGTGACGCGACACACACACCAGTGACACGACACACACACACCAGTGACACGACACTCACCAGTGCCGCGACTCTGCATTAAGCAGAGGTATGATAAAGCTCACGGTTCAGGGAGAGTGACCTAGTAGCGACCAGTGAAGAGGCGGGGCCAGGAGCTTGGACTCTACCCCTGCAACCTCAACTAGGTGAGTACAACTAGGTGAGTACACTCACCAGTGACGCGACACACTCGCCAGTGACACGACACACTCGCCAGTGACACGACACGCTCGCCAGTGACACGACACACTCACCAGTGATGTAGCAGCAGACACTCTGAGAGCTTCTCGCTATTGTTTCAATAATACACAACAAGCAAAACAAAAGTCAGTTAAAAAATGGCCATCACAAACAGGCCTCACTACATGTCCATTCAAATTATAACATGAAATTCATTTATCATTTATAAAGAGATGATGGATGATTTATAATTAGAGTTGTTATAATATAATAAAATTTAAATTGGAGGAGTCATTGGTTTTCATAGCCATTTTACTCCAAAATAATTTTTTTACAACTCATTTAACGTCATAAAACATATATGCTAAAATTTACCATTGAAATATATAAAGAGGAGAGTTAGCAAATGAGCCAGAGACGCCTTCTAGTGGAAGTTAATTATGGAGGACACTGCAGGATAACAATCTAATATTGATCTTGTATTGGTTTTGAATAATTACAATTTAGTTAAGTTTAACGTCTATTTTCCACGTTATCTGTCAAAGTTGCTGAGAGCCTCGTAGTAATTAATTCAAATTGCTTTGTCGAAAACTAAAAACATAAAGGCACAATAATCTATACCACTCTTTTCAAAAATGATGCACACGTTTTTTTTTTTTTAATATAAACATTTGTTACAATATGCAATAAGAAATATCTAAAATTTATAAAATTTTTCTTGGGTCAATGGAAAGCTAGCGCCGAAAACTCCGGTCATATGACAAAACTCCGGTTAGCATGTCATATAATTCCGATTTATTTTACAAAATTCTTTTCCCATATTGTGGCAATTAGAATGCAACAACCACCCTGTATATATTTCTAACATTAGCAATCAACAGAACTGTGTCAAGAATAATTCTCAAGTATTTAACGATGCAACACGACTATCCAACAGTGAAGCGTTGCATTAACTTCGCTAATTATTCTGAATGGATGAATGATACACTTGAACTAAATTATCGCATTCGCTAACGAGGTGCACATTTCACCTGGAGGACCTTGCAAGCTGATCGTGATCTGACGAGAGAGATAAGCTTAGTGTTACTGATAGTGTTGGGAAGCTCGAAGTGATCTGATGAGTCAAGATACTGCTTAGCTCACTAAGTGAGAAGACCAAATTAATAAATAAATTACACGAAATTAGTTATTAGATCTAAAGTAAGATAATAAGTAAGATATGTAACACAATTAGGTATTTTTAAATTTCCCATACGTTTCTCCTTCACAGTAGGCTTCTTCAGTCGAATGCAGAGGCGGCAGCAGAAGCAGTTGAGCTTTAATCAATGTAATTAATACATCACCCTGGAAGTGCTTGCTAGTTTGGAGGTGGTCGTCCCTCAGCCTGGAAGAGAGAGTTCTGTTCCATAGTCTGGAACAATGTGAATCTGAAGCTAGGTTAGGTAAATTCGTCAGTTCACAGGACAAGGGTTTCTGACGTGGGTTTAAGTCGTATGATGGCCCGCCACTGGAGCTTTTCTCATATGACTGAAGCCTTCCGCTGGCTTACCAGTTCACCCGTTTAAAAATTAATGTTATAATTATAACTGTTAATAGTAGAAGCTGAAGCATCAGACTGGAGGGCACATACTTACCAAAGGTCAAGTCCAGAAAATCTTGATGACAATAGGCTTCCTACACTACATTCTAGTGGGCTCTGCCTTTCTGTATGTTCAAAACTTTCGGCACCTCACTTTTGGCAGTAAGTCTCTATTCTGAAGCTTCGGCTTCAGGTTGTTCCAGATTATAGAACAGAACTCTTCTACAAGACTGAGGGACTGACCACTCCAAAGCTACGTCTTCCATGGTAATAGACTCATTTCATAATGTTTACACCTCCACTGCTTCTGCTGCCGCCTCTGTATTGTAGTCGAAACATTTCGGAATAAAGACACCTAGCTGTTGCACTTGTGTTTTGCATATCAACTTGTTGGCTTTGTATACCATTATTATACTCAGGCTAACTTTGATTTCTCGACCTAAGTAAACCTTTTTTTTTTTTCACTGGTCGGACCATGGCATATGCTAGAAGGCAAAGACTATTTTATTTCGAAGCAGTCCTGTCACGATTCGTGGAGAAGTGCGTTCCTGCGAATTCACTTCTAAGATAAAGGTGTAAGATCGTCATTCTTTTACATGGTTATTTTCACTACTTTCCATAACATTCAAGAAGTGATTTCATTAATCTATTTTCCATCAACCCTGAGTGAAATGTTGCATTCCAGGGAGGCAAGAACCGAGAGAATGAATGGTGAGTATGCAGTTTTTTCTGCAACAAAAGTATGCTGCATAAATATACATCGTGGTAAAGAAATATAATTAATAGAGGTTTGCACATATTTTAACTAAGTCTTTAGTCAACACAGTCAGTACATCGTATTTCTTAGATAAAAAAATGAACAAGAGAAAATAGCTATATGAGGTAAACAAAAAAAATTAGCTATCCGAGGTAAACAAAAAAAATCAGTTGGCAATAATGCTGCAACTGACGGTAGTAACAATGTTCATCAAAAATTTTATTGGATTTGCACACCGTTATTGGATGCCCTTTTACTCCATGACATTTCCAGAATTTATGCATAACCAAACCTGAGTCTAGTATGTCACATTCATTAATACGTTGCATTTTTCACAAATAAATCACCAGTCTTCAGTGTCAGGAGACAGTATTCAAAAACTATATTTAAAATAAAAATAAAAATAAAAATATTGAAAAAGAGCAAAATAAGGTGGGATGGTGTAGGAGAGCAGATCACACATGGAGCACAGCGAAAAGCGAATGAAAAAGTTAAATTGGATTTGTAACAATGGCAGCGAGAAGGATTGATTGGTTACACACCTGGAAAAATGTTGTTCGTTCCATTTACCTTCACAATCAACTGACGAAGAAATAGATAAAGCAAAGCTTTTATCTATTTCTTCGCTTGATTGTGAAGGTAAATGGAACGAACAACATTTTTCCAGGTGTGTAACCAATCAATTCCTTCTCGCTGCCATGTTACAAATCCAATTAACTTTTTCATTCGCTTTTTCGCTGTGCTCCATGTGTGATCTGCTCCTCCTACACCATCCCACCTTATTTTGCTCTTTTTCAATATTTTTATTTTTATTTTTATTTTAAATATAGTTTTGAATACTGTCTCCTGACACTGAAGACTGGGATTTATTTGTGAAAAATGCAACGTATTAATGAATGTGACATACTAGACTCAGGTTTGGTTATGCATAAATTCTGGAAATGTCATGGAGTAAAAGGGCATCCAATAACGGTGTGCAAATCCAATAAAATTTTTGATGAACATTGTTACTACCGTCAGTTGCAGCATTATTGCCAACTGATTTTTTTTGTTTACCTCGGATAGCTAATTTTTTTTGTTTACCTCATATAGCTATTTTCTCTTGTTCATTTTTTTATCTAAGAAATACGATGTACTGACTGTGTTGACTAAAGACTTAGTTAAAATATGTGCAAACCTCTATTAATTATATTTCTTTACCACGATGTATATTTATGCAGCATACTTTTGTTGCAGAATAACTGCATACTCACCATTCATTCTCTCGGTTCTTGCCTCCCTGGAATGCAACATTTCACTCAGGGTTGATGGAAAATAGATTAATGAAATCACTTCTTGAATGTTATGGAAAGTAGTGAAAATAACCATGTAAAAGAATGACGATCTTACACCTTTATCTTAGAAGTGAATTCGCAGGAACGCACTTCTCCACGAATCGTGACAGGACTGCTTCGAAATAAAATAGTCTTTGCCTTCTAGCATATGCCATGGTCCGACCAGTGAAAAAAAAAAGGTTTACTAGGTCGAGAAATCAAAGTTAGCCTGAGTATAATAATGGTATACAAAGCCAACAAGTTGATATGCAAAACACAAGTGCAACAGCTAGGTGTCTTTATTCCGAAATGTTTCGACTACAATACAGAGGCGGCAGCAGAAGCAGTGGAGGTGTAAACATTATGAAATGAGTCTATTACCATGGAAGACGTAGCTTTGGAGTGGTCAGTCCCTCAGTCTTGTAGAAGAGTTCTGTTCTATAATCTGGAACAACCTGAAGCCGAAGCTTCAGAATAGAGACTTACTGCCAAAAGTGAGGTGCCGAAAGTTTTGAACATACAGAAAGGCAGAGCCCACTAGAATGTAGTGTAGGAAGCCTATTGTCATCAAGATTTTCTGGACTTGACCTTTGGTAAGTATGTGTCTCCAGTCTGATGCTTCAGCTTCTACTATTAACAGTTATAATTATAACATTAATTTTTAAACGGGTGAACTGGTAAGCCAGCGGAAGGCTTCAGTCATATGAGAAAAGCTCCAGTGGCGGGCCATCATACGACTTAAACCCACGTCAGAAACCCCTTGTCCTGTGAACTGACGAATTTACCTAACCTAGCTTCAGATTCACATTGTTCCAGACTATGGAACAGAACTCTCTCTTCCAGGCTGAGGGACGACCACCTCCAAACTAGCAAGCACTTCCAGGGTGATGTATTAATTACATTGATTAAAGCTCAACTGCTTCTGCTGCCGCCTCTGCATTCGACTGAAGAAGCCTACTGTGAAGGAGAAACGTATCGGAATAAAAATACCTAATTGTGTTACATATCTTACTTATTATCTTACTTTAGATCTAATAACTAATTTCGTGTAATTTATTTATTAATTTGGTCGTTCTCACTTAGTGAGCTAAGCAGTATCTTGACTCATCAGATCACTTCGAGCTTCCCAACACTATCAGTAACACTAAGCTTATCTCTCTCGTCAGATCACGATCAGCTTGCAAGGTCCTCCAGGTGAAATGTGCACCTCGTTAGCGAATGCGATAATTTAGTTCAAGTGTATCATTCATCCATTCAGAATAATTAGCGAAGTTAATGCAACGCTTCACTGGTTGGATAGTCGTGTTGCATCGTTAAATACTTGAGAATTATTCTTGACACAGTTCTGTTGATTGCTAATGTTAGAAATATATACAGGGTGGTTGTTGCATTCTAATTGCCACAATATGGGAAAAGAATTTTGTAAAATAAATCGGAATTATATGACATGCTAACCGGAGTTTTGTCATATGACCGGAGTTTCGCGCTAGCTTTCCCATTGACCCAGAAAAATTTTATAAATTTTAGATATTTCTTATTGCATATTGTAACAAATGTTTATATTAAAAAAAAAAAACGGTGTGCATCATTTTTGAAAAGAGTGGTATAGATTATTGTGCCTTTATGATTTAGTTTTCGACAAAGCAATTTGAATTAATTACTACGAGGCTCTCAGCAACTTTGACAGATAACGTGGAAATAGACGTTAAACTTAACTAAATTGTAATTATTCAAAACCAATACAAGATCAATATTAGATTGTTATCCTGCAGTGTCCTCCATAATTAACTTCCACTAGAAGGCGTCTCTGGCTCATTTGCTAACTCTCCTCTTTATATATTTCAATGGTAAATTTTAGCATATATGTTTTATGACGTTAAATGAGTTGTAAAGAATTATTTTGGAGTAAAATGGCTATGAAAACCAATGACTCCTCCAATTTAAATTTTATTATATTATAACAACTCTAATTATAAATCATCCATCATCTCTTTATAAATGATAAATGAATTTCATGTTATAATTTGAATGGACATGTAGTGAGGCCTGTTTGTGATGGCCATTTTCAACTGACTTTTGTTTTGCTTGTTGTGTATTATTGAAACAATAGCGAGAAGCACTCAGAGTGTCTGCTGCTACATCACTGGTGAGTGTGTCGTGTCACTGGCGAGTGTGTTGTCACTGGCGAGCGTGTCGTGTCACTGGCGAGTGTGTCGTGTCACTGGCGAGTGTGTCGTGTCACTGGCGAGTGTGTCGCGTCACTGGTGAGTGTACTCACCTAGTTGTACTCACCTAGTTGAGGTTGCAGGGGTAGAGTCCAAGCTCCTGGCCCCGCCTCTTCACTGGTCGCTACTAGGTCACTCTCCCTGAACCGTGAGCTTTATCATACCTCTGCTTAATGCAGAGTCGCGGCACTGGTGAGTGTCGTGTCACTGGTGTGTGTGTGTCGTGTCACTGGTGTGTGTGTCGCGTCACTGGTGAGTGTTTCGCGTCACTGGTGAGTGTTTCGCGTCACTGGTGAGTGTTTTGCGTCACTGTGTGTTTGCGCACGTGATTGTTTTGCGTCACTGGTGAGTGTTTTGCGTCACTGGTGTGTGTCGTGTCACTGGTGTGTCGTGTCACTGGTTAGTATGTCGTGTCACTGGTGAGTGTGTCGCGTCACTCGTGAGTGTTTCGCGTCACTGGTGAGTGTTTCGAGTCACTGGTGAGTGTCGTGTCACTGGTGTGTATGTCGTATCACTGGTGAGTTTGTCGTGTCACTGGTGTCATGTCACTGATGTGTATGTCGCGTCATCGGTGAGTGTTTCGCGTCACTGGTGAGTGTTTCGCGTCACTGGTGAGTGTGTCGCGTCACTGTGATGTGTCGCGTCAGTGGTGTTTCGCGTCACTGGTGAGTGTGTCGCGTCACTGGTGGAGTGTGTCGCGTCACTGGTGATTGTTGCTGTCACTGGTGAGTGTGTCGCGTCACTGGTGAGTGTGTCGCGTCACTGGTGTATATGTTGTGTCACTGGTGTGTATGTCGCGTCACCGGTGAGTGTGTCGTGTCACTGGTGTCGCGTCATTTTGGAGTTGTCGTGTCACTAGTGAGTGTTTCGCGTCAC
This sequence comes from Cherax quadricarinatus, assembly GCF_026875155.1. Classification (NCBI taxonomy): domain Eukaryota; kingdom Metazoa; phylum Arthropoda; class Malacostraca; order Decapoda; family Parastacidae; genus Cherax; species Cherax quadricarinatus. Next base: position 89,579,248 of record NC_069406.1, on the reverse strand, counting down.
TGGTGAGTGTTTCGCGTCACTGGTGAGTGTTTCGCGTCACTGGTGATTGTGTCGCGTCACTGGTGATTGAGTCGCGTGAAATGATCGTTTGTTACAGTGTGTATTCATTATTGACAGTGTATTGCTGTATCACGTCTGTGGTGAGACTGAAAGGTCACTGGTCTGAGTATATTTTTTCACAAGTGACAATGTATGGTCACTTGTGATAGTACATGGTCACTTGTGGCTGTATCAGATCATTGGTGACAGTGTCAGGTTGCTGGTGAAAGTCTCGTGTGACTTGATACATAGCATGGTCAGTGGTGTGAGTGGTCTGTCACCTCAGACTGTCAGTTCACTTTTGACAATATCTCGTCGAGGGTGACAGTGATAGAGTAAAGCTGATTTACTCTGGTTACTGACGACAGTGTTGTGTCACTGTGTCATTGCCAGGTTACTGATAACACTGTGGTCACAGGTGAGTGTTGCTCTGGGTACATGTCAAGGCCACTGAAGAGACCTTAGTAGCTAGTGACGAATGTCTGGTCACTACTGATATTGTACGGAAACTAGAACTTTGTCAGTTCCGCGGTAATAGTCAGGTCACGAGTGTCAGGATTAGTTTATGTCTCAGATAAAATGAATTGTTGCATAAAAAACGATGTAAAAATAGAAGAATTAAACACTGTGTAGAATTTCTTGGACAAGAAAATTATTTTAAGTGTAATATACCGACCCCCCAAACTTAGCGACAGTGGGAGATTTTTGTTTGGGACGAAATTGTTAGGGCTTCTATACACGATAACACAGGAATAGATGGGGATTCTAAATTAAGTCAAATTGAATGGAATTGTTTGACCGGTAGTTGGCAGACCAAGAATTTCCTGAAAGTAGTCATGGACTGGTTTTCGAAGCAATTTGTTGCAGAGCCTACCAGAGTAATAATCTGATGGGGCTGGTCTTGTCAAATTGGGAAACCCTTGAAATAATATAGATAAGAGCTTGGCGCAAGTGATTAGCATAAGATTACCGTTAATATTACCCGGGAATACGAAAATAAGCATCATACAGAAAAAGTCACCCATTTCCTTTTTGACGATTATTATGGAACACCTATCTTGCTTAGACTGAGGTTATCTGTCTAACGATATTTTGGCAAAGATCATTCTTTCAAAAACGTGTCGAAAGTGTGTACATTTCGATCCTAAATAGATAAATAAGAGATTTAAATATCTATTAAGAAAGAAGAGAAATTTGTAGGAGCAACAAAACTGGGGAGAATAACCTTACTGACCAATATGCTCATATCAAAGGAGATTAGAAAGGTTAAACGCGAGTACAAAATTCGAGTAGCTAGTGAATCAGACATATCCAAAGCATTCTTTCAAGTGTATGGTACAAAAATAAGGAAAAAAATAGGACCACTCAGAACCAGGTCTGGACAGCATGCTGATTAGCCGGAAATGTACTCTTGTTCATAATTATTTCTTACCTGTCTTTCCACAAGAAGACGTAAGTGATATTCCAGCAATTAATAATTCAGGTCAAGAAAAATATTAAGTAATATTACAATAACGAGGGACATGGTAATCAAACAGGTAGACAAACTAAAATAAGTCGACGAACTGTTTAGCGCATCAATTTAAACTAGTATTGTTAGTGATGTGAAAGATGGCTAACGTAACTCCTATGTTTAAAACATAAAATAAGTCCATTCCATCATATTACCGTCCAATAACCCTGACGTAAATAGGCAAATTAATAGAAGAAATTTTAGCAGACATGATACGTAGCCACCTTAAGCATAATTTCATTAACGAGTCACAACACAATTTCACTAGAGGGCGTTCCTGCCTGGCAAATTTCCCGACCTTTTAATAAAGCATTTGATGCAGTGGACCACGATGAAGAATATGATGTTTATTTGGATTTCAGCTAACCTTTCGATAGAGTAATTCACAAAAGAATGTTAAGAAAAGTCGTAGCTCGTGGTAAAGGAGTAAAAATTCTAACATGAATCGGAGAATTACTAACCAATAGAAAGTGCATAAATGGGGTGAATTATGAATACGAACTAATCACTATTGACATTCCACAAGGATCAAATTTACGCCTATTTACATTAATGGCCTTGAAGAACTAACATGTGGCATGAGTAAATTCGCTGCTGAAACAAAAATAGGCTGAATAATACATTCTGAGAAAACTGAACTTCAGGATTTGAACAAATTAATGTTATGGTCTGTAAAATGAAAGATGCAGTTAAGTGTGGACAAGCGTAGTGTCTTTGTCCTTGGGAATGTATATAACTCATGCTTATAAAGCAGGTAAGGTTGAAATGGATCATACAGAATGTGAAAAAGACTTAGGAGTCATGGTAAGCATAGATCTGAAGCCAAGTGAGCACAAATGAGTTGAATATATATCAAGAAGTATAAGTAACAGGAAATATAAGTTGATCAGGGCTGTTACTGCCAGCCACACGTAATCCAACCTAGGAACCTCAGCCCTGCTGTTAAGGTATTGACTTTAGGTATCTGTCCCGTTCCCTCCTGCAGACAGCTAGATGTCTATTGGTAATCCCCTGTATGCATGCTGGGAGGCAGTTGAACAGTCTTGGGCCCTTGATACTTACCTTATTATCTTCCTTAGTGTACTCAAAGACCCCCCTCCCTCTGCTTTTCATTGGTAGGATGTTGCACTACCTGCCGAGTCTTTTGCCCTCGTAAGGAGTGATTTCTGTGTGCAGATTTGAAGCTAGTCCCTGTAGGATTTTTTATGTGTAAATTATGATGCATCTTTCTAGTCCGCATTCCAAGGAATACAAGTCAAGGGACTTCACACAGCCCCGGTGATTGAGGTGAATGACTGTGCTTATTTATGCAGTGAAAGTTCTCTGCATATTCTGCAATTTCGCCTACCATGAAGGGACCGTTAGTGTAAAACGGTATTCCAGCCTTCAGATAACAAGTGATTTGAAGAGAATCATCACTGGCTTTGCATCCCATGTTTTGAAGGTTCTTGTAATTCATTCTATCATTTTGCTAGCAGATGTGATAATGACATTGTTGTGATCTTCGAAAAGTGAGACCCTCTGACATTATCAATCCCAAGTCCTTCATATTAGTTTCCTGCTTTATTGTGTGATTAAAATTTATATTATACTCCAATCTACCAGTTATTTCTTGTAGTTTTCTATAACGGAGTAATTTCAATTTTCTTCACTGTACTTCGTTATATTCTGTGGCCCATTTGACGACTTGGTTTATATTCGCTTGGAGATTTGCATTGCCCGCAATGGCTGACATATGCAAATTCTAGTACCGTCAGCAAAGGAAGAAACAGTGCTATGGTTTACATCTCTGTCTTTGTCAGATATGAGAATAATGAATAGCATATGAGAGATTACCGTGGCTTGTGGAACAGAGCTTTACACTGTAGCTGTCTCTGACTTAACTTTGTTTACTATTACAATTTTTAGTTCTGTTGGTTAGAATGTTAAAGATTCATCTACCTGCTGTTCCCGTTAATTCCTTTACCACGCATTTTGTGTGCTCTTATACAATGATCCCAGATTTAGTATACACAAACTTTGTGGAAGCAAAGTTTGTATACTACATCTGTTCCTGTTTGCCTTCCAGTGGTCCAGTAGTTGTGAGAAGCAGGAGCGACCTTCTCTGAATCCATATTACTCTGGGTTGTGCAGGTGTTCGGTATCCAAGTGGTTAGTGATCTTGCTTCATAAGAGCCCTTTCAAAGATTTTTGAGACGTTAGTGCTATCGGTCTATAATTCTTTGCAATTGCTTTACTGCCACCTATGTGGAGTTGGACTATATCCGTTGGTTTTAGTGACTGTGAGATGATACCTGTGTCCAGATTCCCCTCAATGGAATATTTAAGGAATGCGAATGGGGTTTCATGTAGTTCTTGATGAACAAGGAGTTCCACGATTCTGGGCCTGGTGCAGAGTGTATGGGCATATCATTACTTGCTCTATGAAAGTCGAGTGGTATTACGGTGCCTAATCATCATATAGCAACTTGTGGTCACATTGTGACTCTGTAAGCATCTAGTAGCATGTTGTCTTGTGACGTGGGATCACATTGTTGCCCTAACGACATCTAGTCATATTTTGCTGTAAGTTACCTCGTTGTCCTCGTTTGATTTGGAGGTTAGGTGCGTAACTACCAGCTTATCTGAGAGAGAGAGAGAGAGTGAGTGATCCTTAACCTTGTCAAACCCTGTGTTAAAAAAAAGAAAAGAAAAAAAGAGCGTGTGTGCGTGAGTAATCGAACGTGGTGTGTGCGTGTGCGCTCCGCCTGTATTTCTGTATTTTTTTTTTTTTTGGCTGAGGTTTTTGTTCACTGTTATAATTTTCTGTAGTCTTGTATTTCTAGAGTAATTAAAAAAAAGAGAAAATATAAAAAAATGTAATAAAATGAGTGCGCTTTCTCTCATACATGAACGCATACATAATGAGACAGGTTTTCAGGCTGGAAAAAATGTGTTTAGTGCAATTTTAGGTCAGTCTCTACCACTCTAATGGTGATAGGAGTGTCATCAATCACGTAATCTTTATTTTAACCCGTTAAATCAGTTATACTAAGATAATCTGTGCTTCAACTCGAACTTCCTTTCATAAGAAACAGTTTCCTTTCTACAGCCAGCTTCAGATATATATATAATATATATATATATATAATATATATATATATATATATATATATATATATATATATATATATATTATATAATATATATATAACGCCACCTTTAACCTGACCTAATACCTGGACAGATTACTTATGTTTAGACTCAGTTATTCACAACAATACAATTTAACAAGTGTACCAACTATAAATTTGTTCTACTTCAGTATTCTCTGATTTAAATGTTATAACAAGTTGTTACATAATTTGCTTTATGGTTAACCACAATAAGAGATGTTGTCACATAAACTGTTAAAGATTTAAAACCATAATATTTAAATAAATTAACCTAATTAGATAATTTTCAATAAATAGAAGTCAATTTTAATGCTGCTGGAAATACTTTGCATAATGTACTTTATAAAAATAAAGTTTTCTTTATCATTTTCATTTATCAGCTTGCAAACTCTTCCGTGAAACACGTTAATGTAAGTGATAATTTAGCTCATGAAAATTAAACTTCCACTCTGAATAATTAGCGACCCTAATCCAACGCTTCATCAGTAGGAGATTTTTATTGTATCATGAACAACCTGAGAATTACCCGGGAGACAGTTCTGACAGCTGCCACTATTCGAATTTCCCGAGAGACAGTACTGATTACCACAACTGTTGGAATTTTATTGCATTCATAAAAGTTAAAATCGTACAAAAAGGATGATACCTTTCATGCGCATAATATTTTTTGTGGTATGATTTTAAAGTGTTTCCTCAGATTATCACCATCGCTTTTCAATTAACTACGACAAGTCTTTGTGAAATAATTAAAGGGAACTCGAAAATATACCTTAGTTAATGTCAATTTATGCAAATTAACCTAGTGGGTCCTCGTAGTCTACTTTCACTAGGTTAGGTTAGGTAAGGTTCGTCAGGAAACAGGACAAATGTTTCCTGACGCGGGTCTTAGTCAGATATGACCCGCCTTTGGATCTTTTGGTCATCTGACCGAGGCCTTCCGCTGGCTTACCGGTCCACCCCTTTAAAAATTATGGTCATTTATAACCATTGTTATATCTACTTTCACTTCAAGGCGGCTCTGATACCTCTAATGTTTATCCTTTGCATTAACCACACAGCTACATTAATGTGTAGCTGCAGGTCGTATTATAACAATTTTCTGTGATAATTTTTATTATTTTTTGGGCAATTCGATTCAAATTAAAACAAGCTAATTTAAATTGCATTGGTGTTTAACAGCTAAAAAAATAAACTTGCATTTAAACATGTCATATTCCCCAATAAATCACAAAAATTTCATACTCGTCTAGAATAACATTAATATACATTAATATTGCCAGATGACAATAATTAACTTTTAACATAAAAAAAATCGTTTATTATGTGTTGATAAATGGGAGACCATTCTTTTTTTTAATTTTATTCAAGATAACTTTAACATTTTTGCTTTATGAAAATGTCTAATGCAGTTTGTTACATTACATACAGAGTTCATGCAACACATTATATTTTTGTACCATCTGTTGTCAAGATCCAGCTTCCTCTATCTAGCATCCCAACTCCGACTTTTGTTTTTATAAGCTGTTACCACGTGCCCAGGTAGCTTCCGTCTGGCTACCCCAATTGTCTATCTCAACAAGCTATTGTCAGGAGACCAGATGCATCACACGACCGAAGAGTAATATATTTCATCTGATATTCAAATCCATCACAATAGTCACTCGAAAACCTCCATACTCCTGTGAGTAACATCAACTATTCTGCTCATGCCTCCCGTTCCATACATTAAACCCCAAATGGAGCGCCACTCAACTTCTTGACTTCCGCATACAGCGTGTAGGAAAATATTAAGCATGCATTAGGTACTCACTGCACGCGTTGTGAGATGTATACGTCACCTGTATGAAAATGTCTACTGACCTGCAGCTCTTTGGTAACTCGGTGTCTAATGTAGACCTGTTATCTAATGAATTTTAGTCATAATGTACCTCTGACACTTCTATTAGTGTTGTAACATTGTTTCCAGAGACTTGATATTGTATTCTGTGACCTGACACTGTTACCAGTGTTACGAGTGTCCTGAAAATGTCACCAATTACCTTGAGCTGTCATCAGTGACGTAGTGACAATGAATAAAAGAGCTATTAAAGAGTTGATAAACTTCAAATCTGGACATCATACAAAGGTCACCACTACTGTACTTGTTATGCATATTTTACTGCCTTCTGTACACTATGGATTTAGTCGACTCGATGTGTCGTGCCGATTAAGCCAAATTGCCCAGTTTGGCCTATTTGACAGGTGTGTTCTTTGCCGAATTAGGCTGAAATTTTTTTTCCCATAAATCAACGGAAATCACTCAGAACATAACGATAAAAATACATATAATTTATCTGAAGCAATGTTAAATAAATTAATACGGACCTATGCTATACATCGCAGAATTAAGCTAAAATAAGTATGCTAGTGTAAGTGAGGTTAGGTGAGGTTTCTAAGTTATGGTCCAAAAATGAAAATCTTTAAATCATTTTCAATTCAAAAGAAAAAAAAATGTATGATTCTGTAAAATAATGTTTTGGTAAAACTTAATTTTTTAAGGGAGTTTAGCCTATTCGGCAAGTTTAGCTTGTTAGGTATGACATATATTTTTCATATATTTTATATTTTTAAAATTACAGTGACTATGTTCAATTTATAAGGAAATGCTTATTGCATACAGGAAGGGTAAACATTTAATAACAATTTATCTGAGATGATGATAATATAACTCATTACCTAGCCTGACTGTACTCAAGGACTCTATTGGACTCTAGATGTAGGGTATTATGAGCTGCAGTGGAAATATTCAAAATTCTTCTGTTATGAGATACTGCACTCCCTGTAATGTGCCCAAGAATCATTGGCTGACTAGGTTAATAATTGATGAGGCTCACCAACACGTTTTGCACTGTGGAGCACAGGAGTCACTGTCATATTCATCAGTCCTATTGGATACCGCAGGACTGTTGTGTGAAGAAACAGCTGACGGGTTGTTGTTCCCTGCCACATATATATTAGCCGGCGTCCCTGTCGTTATCCTGGCTCACTGCCCTACACGACCGTCTGGTTATGACATTTCGCTCCCTTTGAGGTAACAGGAGTAGATTACACCTGGTCAGTCATTCTGACCAGAACAACAGAGTTCCTTTTGAAGTTTGTGTTCAAATATACTACCATGAGGGCAATATTCTTAGAGGTCATGTCTAAGGTTATTGATTTCAATCCACGGAACGAATATTGTTGTTTGCAGGCGATGCTAACAGGGAAAGAATAGAGATCCAGCAGGTGTTATCTTGGAAACACATACACCCCAATGCCCCATAACATGGAGGATTTTACGAGAAAATTATCGGCGTCGTACAGATTGATTTAGAAGAGTTTGGCTAAATTTAAGAAATGGATTAATATCCTCTGACATATGTTCATTTGATACGCGGACGTCGTCTGAGCCAATACCTTTTATGCATGTCAGTGATATACCTTCCTTGAG
>NC_069406.1:89548301-89570572 GCF_026875155.1 Cherax quadricarinatus | reverse complement strand
ATAAAAATTTTTGCCCGAAAATGCCAGCATAACGAGGGGCTTTCTATAGTTAGGTCATTGATGTCAGAAAAGGACGTTTACCTTGTAAGTACTTTTTGTAAAAAAAAAGATATTATTTATTATTATATATATATATAAAATATAATAATATAATATAATTATATATAAAAAATATATATATATATAATTTTTTTATATATATATATATAATATTATATTCGTGCCGAATATGAAAAAAACGGGTCAATAGAAGATCAAATTTTAAAAATTTTTAAGACCTTTCTAAAAATTTTCTCTTAACGTTTAAAGATATATTTTTTTCATTAATTTTTAATGGAAATTTTTAAATTTGTCCAAAAAACTTAAAAAATTTTACTAACCTTATTATAAAAAAAACAATTTTTTTTAGCCTAACCCAACAAAAAATTTTTTAGATTTGTTTACAATAATTTAATACTAAAAAAAATACAGTGAATTTTATTTTTTTCGTAGGTTCGAATATTTTGGCAAAATTATTGAATACAAAATTTTCGTTTGTCTTATAGGGCAAGAGACGTTCTTTTAAGCCATATCGAAAAGCTGCCTATTCGGCAAATTTATATATATATATATATTAATATATATTATATATTTATAATATATAATATATATAATTATTATATATATATAATAAATATATAAACTTCCGGGTGGGGGGGGGGACCCCTTTTTGCGGTGCTCCATTTCATTTTGTGTGTAAACCAAGAACCAACAGGGTTTTAATGGGCCCCCGGGAGATTACAGAGTTGTGACAATACTCTGCGCAGACCATTCTTTGTATCAGTAAAGTGCAGTGTGCATTTTGGGGTTTTGGGGAGTAGGGCGATGTTGGGGGGATCCTCCACGGGGAGGAAGTTTTTTTTTACCCTCGGTCTGTCCAGGGTTTTGGGGGGGGGGGAGAGGTCGCTCACGACACCGTTTTGGATGCTAAAACAGGAACACCTCGGTTAACGGAGAATGGTGAATAGTTTCCCAAGGGCGAAGGGTTTTTTTCAAATAAAATGATAATGTATAAAAAAATTATCAAAAAAGTTGTCAGTGAGTGCATCTTTATTGAAAAAATAAGGCCCATCCCGGTCCCTTCCCCCCACTTTCCCAACCTAGTCCTATGACTTCCTGCCCAAGGTGTTGCCGTTTAGTGCCCCACTATTTACTCCGGCTCTGCCGCTCCTACTCCCCCACCGTCATCCCCCAGCACCCACGTTTGGCGCCCCCCCAACCCCCCCCACGATTCAGCAAGCACAAAGTCGGGGGTTCCCAGGAATCCACGACAGAGCAAAGCCGTCGTTCTGAGGCATCTCCAGGTTGGGGCCAAGGGAATGTGCACTCAGTCCCTCAACTGGAAACATTTTACAAAAATGGATTCTAGGCTCCAGAGAGCTCCAAAGAGCAACCAACAGCCCCCCCCCTCCAGCAGACGAGCGACATACCGTGACTTCCCCTAAAAGGGCCCAAAATCGGGGAATCAAATAACATCCACCGGAGCTGACACACATCCCCAAAGCACTCGCTTCCCACTGCTGCAAATTCATTGACCTCTTAAGAAAGTCGTGATGCTCCTGCAAAAAACAGATCCTGGCACAACCTACTGCTTTTGGGAATGCCCCTTTGGGTTCCCACCAAGGGGGAAAAAGTCACTAGCAAAATATGTATTAGTGCAATAAAAGCATTCCCTAGGGGGAAAACCCGTCCCTTCCCCCCCTAGGGGGGCAAACACCCCGCCCCGGGGAAAAAGCCCAAAAACGAACACCCGGGTGCCCCAAAAATCAGAGCCGAAAATAGCAAAAAAAAAGAAAGGGGAATATTATTGGAAAACTGGGGTTATAACCCGTGAGGATACCCTCACTCCCAAGGCGTTTTGTCGGGGGACAAGCCCTGAAGGTCAAACATCCCCCCAGGCCCAGTACCACCCTGGCCCCCCCCTGAATTTCAGAAGGGAAGAACATTTAACCCTTTCAGGGTCTGATGTGTATAAGCTGCTATGTCATTTCCACGGGGTCACAAGAGGTTTTTACAGGTTTAAGACCACAGCCTTTTAAACAAAAGCCCTTCCAGGTTGGTGGTTTCAGAAAAATTGATGTCTGAACTCACTATATTTTCCAAATGTGTTGTCTGGCTGGCAGTGTCTAGAGGCCAATTGATCCCTTTTCTTTGGTGCCTCTTTGGGTGTGCCCCCGGAAAAAAGATAAAGGAATCAGGCCCCATTGCAGTGGGCAACACCCTTCGGCGCCTAGTCGCCAAGGCTGCAGCAAGAATGGTGAGTCACCTCGGTTTTGGGTGTAAACAAGGCTGTGAAGCAGCTGCCAACGCAGCATGATATACACAACAAACATGTCCGATGAAAAAGCCTTGATCCAAATTGGATTTTGCCAATGCTTTCAATTAGTCAGAAGGGATGCTGCTCTCCAAGCAGTTTCTAGACTCTTCCATTCCCTCTATCCCTTCTTAGAATGTGTTATAGTGTCATTAATAAATACTGCTTGGGGACCATAAAATTTGGACTCGGTGAGGGGTGCAGCAGGGGGACCCTGTCACCCCCTTTCCCTATGTGTCTGGTCATCAAGGAAGCAAAGAAGAGCTCACCAGTGAGCTCAGTATCTGGTTCTTGGATGAGGGGTAACCTAACTGGCACTACAGAATCTCTCCTAGAGGACAGAAAATTAAAAAAAATGGGAGAAAGCCTGGGCCTATCTTTAAACCCCACCAAATGTGAAATATTTTTCTGCCAATCGACAAATGATCCAGAATTTAGTGCTGTTTTATCAGGAGCACGAGCCATTCATCCAGCCAAAGCACTCTCCTTAGTGCTCATCTTGGGTCCAATGCTATTGATCTGATCCTAGAAAAATGTCTCAGACCTCAGGACGAATGGAAGGCAGGATGAAAGACATCGATACACATGATGCCTTCTACCTGCTCACCAGGTGCCTGTTTAATCCCAAATTACCTACTTTCTGAGATGCTCCCCAGCCTTCAGCTGTCCGAAATCAAGGAATATGACTCTCTCCTTAAGACCATGCTAGAGGGTGTATTGCATCTTTCCCCCGAAGATGGACAGCAGATGCAGGCCTCACTTCCAGTCAGGCTTGGGGGCTGGGATTACACAGAAACCTCCCAGATTGCTCTACCAGCTTTCCTATCCTCTTCCATAGCAAACAAATGAGTTAATAAGGAAAAATTCTTCCGGACAAACCTCAGGACTCAGGGAAAAAATACAGGACCCTAACTATGCCAGTGCCATCAATGAATGGAGACTCTTGCTGCTCCATCACCAAACCCTATGCAGCACTGGCCTACAAACAGTCAAGCTGAAAAGGTGCTTGCCCAACATGCTCAGGGCTGCAACGTCAGACAGGAAGTCTGCCCCATCTCCAAGCTGTGAGCTCACTTCACTCCCGGGGACTTCTTCCAAACAGTTTTACATTTCGGCAATGGGAACGCACCTCGACCCTAAGACCCTCCGTATTGCTGTGGCCCCTTCGTCTTGCTGCCCCAATTTCACAAGGAATATACGTATATTTGCGGCGATGTGCAAGCCACCCAATATGGTCTACATGGTCTTAACCCAGCAAACCGCCCCGATGGGATCACCATCTACCCTTGGAAGAATGGAAAAGCCCTTACGCGGACTATACCTGTGTGTCCACACTGGCTGACACATTATCCATCAAAAGTGTGAGGCGACAGAGAGGACTGCTGACCACAGGGAGGAGACAAAATCAGCAAGTACAGGGACAATAAGCCAACAATATCAATTTGTCCCCGTGGGATCAGAGACCTTGGGATCATGAGGAAAAAATGCACACGTTTCCTTAAAGAACTGGGTTCCCGACTCATCGACAAACCCCCAGGGATCCAAGAGCAGCCCTTTCATGTTCCAGCTCCTCAGAGTGGCCCTCCAGAGGGAAAATGCTTGCTGCATACTGGTTTTCGCGTCTGGCTTCAGAAGAGCTGGAGGAGATTCATAATATTTGATGTATTGTGCAATGTATTCATACTTGTGCTTCTATCAACGTATTCTGTCTATTAATAAAGTTAGAATGTAGCATAAAAATACAGGAAGTGGTAGAAGAAAATTAATTCAAAACAGCTCTGGGGAGAACCTTGAGTTTTCCCTGAGGTGCGTTTATTGTTTTTCTTATACTTACACTTAGGTCACACTACACATTACATGTACACGTTAATTTATACACACTCAATCTGAGTTTTCTTTGTTTTATCTTAATAGTTCTTGGTTTATTACTTTTCCTTTTATATCCATGGGGAAGTGGAATAAGAATCTTTCCTCCGTAAGCCATGCGTGTTGTAAAAGTCAACTAAAATGCCCGGGAACAATGGGCTAGTAACCCCTTTTTTCCTTTTAAAGATTTACTAAAAAGAATAAGAAGAAGAAAATTGTCAAAGTGGGAAGTCTGAATTGCGTGGATGTTGTGAAAATGATAAGAAAGAGATGATTGTGGATGTTATAGAAAGAGAAAAAACTGGATGTCCTGGCTTTAAGTGAAACAAAGCTGAAGGGGGTGGGAGAGTTTCAATGGAGAGGAATAAATGGGATTAGGTCAGGGGTTTCAAATAGAGTTAGAGCTAAAAAAGGAGTAGCAATAATGTTGAAGGATGAGCTATGGCAGGAAAAGAGGGACTACAAATGCATAAATTCAAGGATTATGTGGAGTTTAAATAAAGATTGGATGTGAAAAGTGGGTTATAGTAAGCGTGTATGCACCTGGAGAAGAGGAATGTAGAGGAGAGAGAGAGAGTTTTGGGGAAATTTGGTAAATCTGGGGATTTTGAATAAAGTGTGAGTAATGGGGGGATTGGGGTTTTCAATGCTTAAGGGGAAAAAAATTTTTGGAGGGAGAGTGGGAAATTTTTGGGGGTGCAGGGGTAAATGTAAATGGGAGCTTTAATTGAGCTATGTGTAGAAAAAATTTGGTAAAAAAAGAATACATTTTTATGAAAAGAGGATAAATAAATTAAAAGGGTAGATGAGCCGTAATAAAAAGTAGTTTGTTAGATTATTATTGGTGGATAAAAGGTTTTTTGGGTAGCTCCCGGATGTACATGTTTATAGAGGGGCAATGTATATCAACATTAATTTAGTTTTGCAGGTTAGAGTAAGAGGTAGAGGGAAAAAGAGGAAGGTGGAACAACAAGTAAGAGGGAGGTGAAAGTGTTTAAATAAGGGGGGAGGGAAATTTTGGGGGAGATTAAGGACTATTGGGAGAAAAAGGGGGGCTGTGCAAAGATTGGTTGTGTGGGGGTTGAAGGGGTTGGAATAGTTTTTAAAAAATGCGTTTGAATGTGGGGCAGAAATTTGTGGTTATGGGGGTGGGGGCGGAGGGGAAAAAGGTGTTTTAGAGGTTTTTACAAAGCAGAAATGTTATAAGAAGAGAGAGTATATGGGGGTAAAAAAAAGGTGAAAAAGAATGGTGAGAGAGTGCAAAAGGGGAGCAGTGAAAGGTGGGAGAGGCAGTCAAGAAAATTTTATGAAAATAAGAAAAAATTTTGGAGTGAGTTAAAAAAGTTAAGAAGTAGGGAAAAAATAGGTTTGTCCCTTAAAAACTGAGTAGGGGGTTAAAGTGGGGGGGGAAAGGTTTAGGTAGATGGCGAGAATATTTTGGGAAAATTTTAAAAAGTTGGGAAGAAAGGGAGGCGGAATTTCATGCACTGGCCAGGGAGGTATACCATCTTTTTGGAGGAGAAGAGCAGAATGTAAGTGGGGTGGAGGAAACGTGAGGCATTGGGGTTTGAATAAAAGGGGGGTTTAAAGCAGCTGGAACTGAGGGGATCATGACAAAAATTTTTTAAAAGGGGGGGGATAAAGTGTTGGAGTGGGGGGTTTCTTTTTTTTAAAAAATTGTAGGAAAGGGGGAAAAAGGTAACCCTTGGGAAATTGGGGGGAGAGCATGTTAGTCCCTTTATTTTTTAAAGGGAAAGGGGACAAAAGAGATTGTAAAAAATTATAGGGGAAAATAAGTTCACTGAGTATAAAAGGAAAAAGTTTTACGGTGGGAGTTATAATTGAAAAAATTTTGATGAGCAAGAAGGTTTCCCAGAGGGGGGTGGGGGTTTGTGTAGGACCCAAAGTTTTTTTCTTTGGAAGCATATTTTGTGAACAGTATTTAGAAAAAGGTAGGGAAGTTTTTATTGCATTTATGGATTTAAAAAAGGCATTTAAATAGAGGGGAAATAGGGGAGCAATGGGGCAAAATGTTGCAAGTATAGGGTTTTAGGGGGTTTAAGTTATTTAAAGGGCTGTAAAGAGCTTTTAGAGGTTTGGAGGTTTCAGGTTAGGGTGTGAAGAAAAAGGGGGAATATTTCCCGGGTTAAAAAGTGGGTTTCCTTAGACGGGATGTGTTTTGTCCCCAGGGTTTGTTTTAATATATTTTTTGGGGGGTTGAAAAAGAAGTAAAGGGCTAGGGGGGTTCGGGAGAGGGGGGGGTTTTAAATTAGGGGAACCCAAATTAAAAAGGGGAAATTTGACACGGTTATTTTTGCTGATGATACTGTGCTTATGGGAGATTCTTTAAAGAAAAATTGAAAAAGGTTAGTGGAGGGTTTTGGGAGAATGGGGGTTTTAAGGTAGAAAAAAAAAATTGAAAGGGGGAAATAAAAAAGGGTTTTAAGGGTTGAGGGGTTTTCAAATGTTTTAAGATAAAAAAAAATTTGGATATAAAATTGGGGGGGGAGGTGTATGGAAGAAGGAATTTTTTCCCAAGAAAACTTGGGAGTTGGACGTGTGGCGGAGGGGATTTATGAAGGAAAAGGTTAACCCAAAAGATTGATGAGGGGAAAAAAGGGTTTGGTGGTGTTTTGAGGTATATGGAGTCAAAAAAACGTTATCTATGGGGGGCAAAGAAGGGAATGTAGGGAAAGTATAGTAGTCCCAAACCTCTTATATGGTTTGTGAAGTTTGGGGGTTTGGAAAAAAGCAGCAGCGAGGGGAGGTTGGGGCAGTGGAATTCCTTTTAAAGGGGAAATGTGGGGTTTTAATATTAGCAGAAAATTTTGGGAAAGTGGGGAAAATTTGGAGAAGGTTTTTGGGTTAATAAAGCATTAGTCAGGGGGGCAGAAGAGGGGTTGTTGAGGGGGTTTGGGTTCATTTAGGGAAGGGAAATTTCAAAGAGAATGACAGGAAACATATAAATCTTTGGGGAAGAAGGGGGTAGGGGTGGGTCCCTGGGAAAGGGTTGAAAGAGGGGGAAAAAGGGAGGTTTTGTGGGCGGGGGGCCCTTGGCCCTTCCCGGCAAGCGTGCATGAGCGTGTTAGATAGGGTGAATGGGAGGGAAATGAATTGGGGAAACCTAAACGACTGTTGGAGTGTGAGCGGGTAAGTTTGTTAAAGGGGATTCAGAAAAAAGGGTTTTATTTTATTTAGTGGGGAACTTGAGTCTGGAAAGGGAAGTACAATGCCTGCATTTGGGGAAAGGGGTTTTTGGGATTTTGGAAGTTTGGGGGGTTATGTTGTGTATCTTTATACGTATATGTTCAAAATGTTGATTCTGTGCACCTTGCAAAAGCAGTGATAAGGGTTTTAAAGTGGGGCAAAAAAGTGTTGAATGATGTTTGAAAGTATTTTTTTTTGGGGATTTTCTTTTTTTTTTGGGGAACCCTGCCTGGGTGGGGGGAGGGCCCCCCAAACTTTTTAAAAAATATTTATATTTATATATTTTTTATATTATATATATAAAATATTAAAAATATTTAAAAATATAAAATATTATAATTTTTATTTATTTTAAAATATACAAATAATATTTATTTTATTTTTTATATATATATTATATATATATTATATATTATTTAATTTTATATAAAATATTTTAATATATATGGATGGAATTTTTGAAGGATAAATTTTAAACCCATGGGAATTGGGTTGAAGGAAAAAAAGGTGAGGGGCCCATTTGAGGTTTATACATGGAGCATTAAAAACTTTATCTGTTTTAAACTAGGGAGGAAAAGGGAAAGGGAAGGATAAAAGTTTAGTAGTACAAAACCTCTTTTTTGGGGGGGAAGTTTTGGTTGATATGCTGCAGGGGGAGGGCGGTTGGGGGGCGGTTGGAGGCGGGGGGGGAGTTTGTCCAGTCTAAGGGCAATGTGTGGTGTAAATTTTAATGAAAGAAAATTTCCCGGAATTTGTGGAAATTAGGAGAAGGTGGGGAGTTAATAAAAGTTTTAGTAAGGGGCGGGAAGGGGGGTTTTTGGGGGAGGGGTGGTTTGGTCATTTAGGGGAGAATGGTTAAAAATTTAGAATGACATGGGGGGTTTATAAAAAATTGTAGAAAAAGGGAAAGGGGGGGTGGGGTTCGTCCTAAAAAAGGGTTTGGAAGGAGGGGGTTTAAAGGGGTTTTGGGGGCAAAGGGGTTTGGGGACTTTTCCCAAGCTTTTCCCTAAAGCATTTTAGTGGGAAAGTGTTTGGAAAACCAAATTTTGGGTTTTGGGACCTGCCCGGGGGCGTTGGGGTGTGAGCGGGAAATTTATTTAGGGGAAAGGATACGGGGGAAACCAGTTTTTTTTTTTAACCCGGATTTGGGGTTTTACTGGTTTTTGGGAAAGTAAAAATACCTTCACTTAAGGAGGAGTTTGAGATATGGCATTTAGGGGGGGTTATGTTGTGTATTTTTATAGTATATGCTTCAAAATTTTGGTGTTCTTACCACCTCTGCAAAAACAAAAATTAAAGAAAGAGTGGTTGAAAAATTTTTGAATGACGATGGAAAGAATTTCTTTTTGGATATTTTCTAAATTTTTGGGGGACCCTTCCCCGCTGGGGGACAGCCGACTTGTTATATAATTTTTAAAATTTATATATTTATATATATATATATATATTTATATATATATAATTTTATATATTTATAATATATTCACATTTAAATTTTAAAAAAAAACGGTGGTTTGGAAATTTTTAAAAAAGCAAAAACTGCGACCCGCCCAAGGGGCTCGAACCCCTGATGTTTTGGCCTGGGTTTTTGGTGAAGAAAATTTAAAATGACGCCCAACCCGCAGGAAAACCAAATCCTACAAGAACCCGCACCCCTGCCAAGCTTGGTGGGGCTACTCTTGGTTTTGAGGACCCTACGAAATGGTTTTAGGTGCCCCTGGGGAAATTTTATTTTTTTTCCCTATTTGGGAAGGAGTACTAGAATTTGTAGGATTTGGTTTGGGCCCGTGGATTAGAGCGGGATGTGATTTCCTTCACCTTTTGGGCCCTACCAAAAAAAACTTGGGGTTTGGAAGGGCCTTGGCTAGTCGCCCGGGATTGTTAAATTTTTCAATTACCATCGTTCGTGGATAAAAAAAATTAAAAAATTATGCTTGTTGGGTAGTACTCCAAACTGAGAGGTATACTTTTGGGTGTTTGTGTAGATCTCTAAAATGCTGTTTAAAAAGGGGGAAAGGGGAAAACTTGTGACGGGGGTGTACTGTACTGGTTTTCTGTGTTATTGTACTGTTTGGTTTTCTGTTTTTATTGTACTGTTTCTGGTCTTGTGTTATTGTTTTGGTTTTTCTGTGTAATTGTACTTTTTCTGGTCCTTTTTGTGTTATTGTTTGTTTGGTCCCTTTTGTGTTAAATTTTAATGTTCTGGTCTTCTGTGTTATTGTCCCGTTTAGGTCTTCTGTGTTATTGTACTGTACTGGGTTTTTGTGTTATTGTATGCCCCTGGTCTTTTGTGTTTTTTTTATTGTACTGGTCTTCTGTGTTATTGTACTGTATGGTCTTTGTTTTATTGTACCGGGAATGGTTTTTCTGTGTTATTGTACTGTAATGGTCTTCTGTGTTATTGTTTGTTCTGGGTTTTTGTTTTTTGTACTGTACCCGGTCTTCTGTGTTTTTTGCACTGTTTTGGGGGTTTTGGGTTAAATTGTTCGTACTGGTTTTCTGTGTTTTTTTTACTGAACCCCCCCTTGGTTTTCTGTGTTATTGTACTGTACTGGTTTCCCGTGTTTTTGTACCCGTACTGGTTTCTGTGTTTTTTGTTCTGGTCTTCGGTTATTGTACTGTTTTGGTCTTCTGTGTTATTGTTTCTGTTCTGGGGTTGTGTGTTATTGTTACTGTTCTGGTTTCTGTGTTATTTTTTACTGCCCGGTTTCTGTGTTTTGTACTGTATGATTTCTGGGGGATTGTAGGCCTGGTTTTCTGTGTTATTGTTTTTGTATGGTTTTTCTGTGTTATTGTACTGTTCTGGTCTTCTGTTTTATTGTTTTCTTTAAAGGTCTTCTGTGTTATTGTACTGTACTGGTCTTCTGTTTTTTGTATGTTTTGGGGCTTGTGGTGTTATTGGACTGTTTTCTGGGGCTTCCCGTGTTTTTTGTCTGTACTGGTCTTGTGTGTTTTTTGTACTGACTTGGGCTTATGTGTTATTGTACTGTTCTGGTCTTGTGTGTTAAAGGGACTGTACTGGTCTTGTGTGTTTTTTGGGCTGTTTCTGGTCCCTTTTGTGTTATTGTACTGTACTGGTTTGTGTTTTTATTGTATGTTTTGGTCTTTTGTGTTATTTTTGTTTTTGGTCTTGTGTGTTATTGTATTGTTTCTAGTCTTGGGTGTTATTTTACTGTATGGTCTTTTGTTTTTTATTGTACTGTTCTGGTTTTTGTGTGTTTTGTACTGTAGTGGTCTTGTGTGTTATTGTACGTTCTGGTCTTGTGTGTTATTTTACTTGTACTGGTCTTGTGTGCTATTGTACGTAGGTCTTGGGGTGTTATTGTACTGTTTCTGGTCTTGTTTTGGGTTTGTACCCGTATGGTTTGGGTGTTATTGTATGTACTGGTCTTTTTGTTTTTTTGTACTGAACAAAATCTTGTGTGTTTAATTTGGGGGCTTTTTTAACTTTGGGGGGTTTAAGGGGGTGTTTTTTGTTTTTTTTTGTACTAGGGCTTGTGTGTTATTGTACCGTACTGGTTTTGGGGTGTTATTGTACTGTAAAGGGGGGTTGGGGTGTTTTTTGTACAGTACTGGTCTTGTGTGTTTTGTACTGTTTCTGGGCTTGTTGCTATTTTACCCGTACTGGTCTTGTGGGTTTTTGTACTGTACTGGTCTTGTGTGTTATTGTTAAATTACTGGTTTGTGTGTTATTGTTTTGTAATGGGCTTGTGTTTTATTGTACTGAAAAGATCTTGTGTGTTTTTGGTACTTGGGAATGGTTTTTGTGTGTTTTGTAATGTAAGGTTTTTTGTGTTATTGTACTGTACTGGTCTTTTTGTGTTATTGTTTCCCTTACTGGTCTTTTGTGTTATTGTACTGTTTCTGGTCTTGGGGTGTTTTTGAAATGTACTTGTTTGTGTGGGTTTTTGTACTGTATGGTCTTTTTTTGTGTTATTGTACTGTATTTGGTTTTTGTGTGTTAAATTTTACTGTTTCTTGTTTTTGTGTGTTATTGTTTTGTACTGGTCTTGTGTGTTATTGTCCGTATGGTTTGTGTGTTATTGTTTCTGTCCCGGGTTTTTGTGTTTTGTACTGTTCTTGTCTTGTTTTGTTTTTGTACTTATGGTCTTTTTGTGTTTTTTTTTACTGTATGGTTTTTCCTGTGTTTTTGTACTGTACTGGGGGCTTGTGTGTTTATTGACTCTACTGGTTTTCTGTTTTATAGTTTTGTCCCGGTCTTGTGTGTTATTGGACTGTACTGGTTTTTTTGTGTTTTTTGTTTTGTATGGGCTTGGTGTTATTTTATTTTTGGGCTTGTGTGTTATTGTACTTTTTACTGGTCTTCGTGGGTTTTTGTTCTTTAGTGGTTTTTGTGTTTATTGTACAGTACTGGTCTTGTGTTTTTTATTGACTGTACTGGTCTGTGTGTTTTGTTTCTGTTTCTGGTCTTTGTGTGTTATTTTCACTTTTATAAAGTTTTTGTGTTATTTTACTTTCTGGTCTTGTGCTATTTTAGGTACTGGGGCTTCTGTGTTATTGTTAAATGTATGGGTTTTTGTGTTATTGTACTGTACTGGCTTGTGTGGTTATTGCACTATACTGTCTTGTGTGTTATTGTTTCTTTACTGGTCTTGTGGTTTTTTGTATTTACTGGTCTTGTGTGTTTTGACTGTACTGGTCTTGTTTTGTTATTGTACTGTAAATGGGTTTTTTGTGGGGTTATTGCCCCCTTACTAATCTTGTGTGTTATTACTGTTTGGTTTTTGGTGTTATTGTTTCTGTATTATTTGTGTGTTATTGTATTTACGGGCTTTCTGTGTTATTGTACTTGTGGTCTTTTGTGTTTTTGTACTGCCTGGTTTTTGTGGTTTTTTGGGACTGTTTTCTGGTCCCTTTTGGGGTTTTTTGTACTGTAAATGGTTTTTGTGTTTTTAATTTTTACTGTTGTGGGCTTGTGTGTTTTTTGTTTCTGTACTGGTCTTTTGTTTTATTTTACTGTGTTGGCTTTGTGTTTTTGTACTGTTTCGGGTTTTGTGTGTTATTGTACTGTACCCGTCTTGTGGGGTTATTGTACTGTATGGTTTGTGTTTATTGTACTGGTTTCTGGTCTTGTGTGTTATTGTTTTTTGTTAAATTTTTTTTGTTTTTTGTTTTTGTTTCTGTACTGGGCTTTGTGTTTTTGTACGTACTGGTTTTTGTGTTATTGTTTCTGTATTGGTCTTCTGGTTATTGTACTGTAAAGGGCTTCTGTGTTTTTGGTACTGTTTCTTGGTTTTGTGTGGTTTTTGTACCCGTACTGGTCTTCTGGGTTATTTTACTTTTACTGGTCTTGTGTGTTTTTGTACTGTATGGTCTTTTGGGGGTTATTTTACCCGTCCCGGTTTTTCTGGTTATTGTACTGTTTCTGGTCTTGTGTGTTTTTGTACTGTACTGGTTTTTGTGTGTTTTGGCCCCTATACTAGTCTTTGGTGTGTTTTTGTTTTTGTATGCTCTTGGTTTTGGTTTTTGTACTGTTAATGGTCTTTCTTTTTTATTGTTTTGTATGGTTTTGGTGTTATTGTATGTATGGTCTTGTGTGGGTTTTTGTAACCCGTATTTGGGCTTGTGTGTTTTTTTTACTGTACTGGTTTTTCTGTTGTTTTTTGTACTGTATGGTCTTTGTTTTAATTGTCTGTACTGGTCTTCTTTTTTTTATTTTCGTACTGGTCTTCTGTGTTTTTTGTAAATTTTTACTGGGGTTTTTGTGTTTTTATTTCTCTTTCTGGGTTTTTGGGGTTATTGTACTCTATGGTCTTCTGTTTTTTATTGTACTCTACTGGGCTTCTGTGTTATTGATTTTTACTGGTCTTCTGTTTTTATTGTACTGGTTTCTGGTTTCTTTTGTTATTGTACTGTACTGGTGTTCTGTGTTATTGTACTGTATGGGTTCTGTGTTTTTTGTACGTTTTTTGTTTTTGGGGTTTTTATTGGTACTGTAGGTCTTTTGTGTTATTTTTACTGTACTTTTTCTTGTTGTTTGGGGGTTGTACTGTATGGTCTTCTGTGTTATTGTACTGTACTGGTCTTCTGTGTTATTGTACTGTACTGGTCTTGTGTGTTATTGGGACTGCCCCTGGTCTTGTGTGTTATTGTACTGTACTGGGCTTGTTTTTTTTTTGTACTGTTTCTGGTCTTGGGGTGTTATTGTTAATGTATGGTCTTCTGTGTTATTGTACTTAGTGGTCTTTTGTGTTATTGTTCTGTACTGGTCTTGTGGGGTTAAAAGTACTTTACTGGGCTTGTGTGTTATTGTTAAATGTTTGGTTCCCCTTTTGTGTTATTGTACTTTGCTTTGGGCTTGTGTTATTGTAATGTACTGGTCTTCTGTGGGGATTGTACTGTAGTGGTCTTGTGTTTTTATTGTACGACTGGTTTGTGTGTTATTTTATGTAATGGTCTTGTGTGTTATTGTTCTGGGCTGGGTTTTTTTGTGTTAATTTTTTCTGTACTGGTCTTGTGTTTTTATTTCACTATACTAGTTTTGGGGTGTTATTTTTTCTTTATGGTCTTGTGTTATTTTACTGTACTGGTTTTTGTGTTATTGTATTGTACTTGTCTTCTTTGGGTTTTTGTACCCCTATGGGGCTTCTGTGTTATTGTTTCTTACTGGTCTTCTGTGTTTTTTGGGCTTATGGTCTTTTTGGGGTTTTTTGAAATTTTATGGGTCCCTTTTTGTTTTAGTTTTTTTCCCGTTCTTGGGCTTGTGTGTTTTTTGGGAGTACTGGTCTTGTGTGTTATTGTACTGTACTTGTTTTTGTGTGTTATTGTAATTTACTGGTGTTCTGTGTTTTGTACTGTACTGGGGTTTGGTTGTTTTTGTACTTTTCTTGTCTGTTAAAATTTTACTTTTTACTGGTTTGTGTGTTAAGTACTTACTTGTCTTGTTTTTTGTTAATTGTACTGTATGGTTTGTGTGTTATTGTAAATGCACTGGGTTTTTTGTGTTATTGTACTTTTACTTGGGGTTTTTGTGTTATTGTTCCCGCCCCTGGTCTTTTGTGTTATTTTACTGTATGGTCCTTTTGTTTTTGTTTTTTACTGTTTTGTGGGGCTTCCCGTGTTATTGTACTGGTTCTGGTCTTCCGTGTTATTGTACCGTTTTGGGGCTTGTGTGTTATTGTACTGTTTTGGTCTTGTGTGTTTTGTACTTTACGGTCTTGTGTTTTTTATTGTTCTGTTTTGGGGCTTCTGTGTTTTTTGTTTCTTAGTTTTTCTTTTTGTGTTTTGTCTGTACTGGGTCTTTGTTTTTGGTATTTACTGTAATGGTCTTCTGTGTTAATTTTACTTTTACTGGTTTGGGGGTGTTTTTGTTTTGTACTGGTTTGTGTGTTATTGTACTGTTTTGGTCTTGTGTGTATTGTTACTGTTTCTGGTCTTTTGTGTTATTGTACTGCACTGGTCTTGTGGGGTTTTTTACGTACCCGGGGGGCCCTTTTGTGTTTTGTACTGTTTTGGTTGTGTGTTATTTTTTCTGTTTCTGGTTTTTCGGTTTTTATTTTTACTGTATTTGGGCTTCTGTGTTATTTTAAATGTACTGGTTTGTGGTTTTTACTGTTCTGGCTTGTGTGTTATTTTATGTACTGGTCTTGTGTTTTTATTTTACTGTATGGGTTTTTGTGTTATTGTACGTCTGGTCTTTTCCCCCCCCCCCCCCCCTGTTATTTTACTTTTTACTGGTCTTGGTTTTTTATTGTTTCTGTTTTGGTCTTGGTGTTATTTTTAAATGTACTGGTCTTGTGTGTTTTTGTTTCTGTACTGGTTTTGTTTTGTTATTGTACTGTAATGGTTGGTTTTGTGTTATTGGGACTTTTACTGGTTTGGGTGTTATTTTTAATGGGGACTTTGGGGTTTTTGTGTTTTTTGTACGGGACTGGTCTTGTGTTTTTATTGTACTGTACTGGTCTTGTGTGTTTTTTTTACTGTTTTGGTTTGTTTTTTTATTGTACTGTACTGGTTTGGGGTGTTTATTGCACTAATTTGTCTTGTGTGTTATTGTTTTGTAAATGGCTTCTGTGTTTAAATTTAGGGGGGTATTTCTCTTTTTGTTTTTAAAAATTTTAAATGTATTGGGGCTTGTGTGTTATTGTACTGTATGGTCTTATGTGTTATTGTAAATTTAATGGTTTGTGTGTTTTTTTGTTCCCGTTTGGTCTTCTGTGTTATTGTTACTGTAATGGGTTTTTGGGGTTTTTTGTACTGTACTGGTCTTCTGTGTTATTGTTTTGTGTACTGCTTTGTTTTGTTATTGTAAATTTTACTGGTTTTTGTGTGTTATTGGGAAGGTACTGGTCTTGTGTGTTATTTTTACTGTACTGGTTTTGTTGTTTTTGGTACTGTAAGGGGTTTTTGTGTTAAATTTTAATGTACTGGTCTTGTGTGTTATTGTACTGTCTGGTTTGTGTGTTTTTTGTACTGTAATGGTTTTTGGGGTGTTATTGTACCCGTATGGTCTTGTGTGTTATTGTACTGCTGGTCTTGTGTGTTATTGTTACTTTCTGGTTTGTTTAGTTATTGTTTTTTGTACTGGTCTTGTGTGTTATTTTTACTGTACTGGTTTTGGGTTTATTTTTACTGTAAATGGGCCCTTTTTGTTAAATTTTTTCTGTAATGGGCTTGGGGTGTTTTTTGTTTTCTGTCTGGTTTTTGTGTGTTATTGATGTACTGGTCTTGTGTGTTATGGGACTGTACTGGGCTTGTGTGTTATTGTACTTTTAATGGTCCCTTTTGTTTTATTTTTGGGACTGTTTCCCGGTTTTTCTGTGTTATTGTACTTTCTGGTTTGTGTGTTATTGTTTCTGTACTGGTCTTGTGTGTTATTGTACTGTACTGGTTTCTGTGTTATTGGGACGTACTGGTCTTGTGTGTTATTGTTTTCTGTTTTGGTTTTTGTGTGTTTTTGGGAATGTACTGGGTCTTGTGTGTTTTTTGTACTGTTACTGGTCTTTTGTGTTATTGTACGGGACTGGGCTTGTGTGTTATTTTACTGTTTTGGTCTTGTGTGTTAAAAATTTCTGTAAAGGTTTTTGTGTGTTTTTTGTTTCTGTAATGGTCTTGTGTGTTTTTTTAAATTTTTACTGGTCTTGGGGTTATTTTACTGTTTGGTCCCTTTTGTGTTATTGTTCTGTACTGGTCTTTTGTGTTATTGTACTTAATGGTTTTGTGTTTGGTTTTTTACTTGTACTGGTCTTGTGTGTTATTGTTGTATGGGCTTGTGTGTTTTTTGTACTGTAAATGGTTTTTGTGTGTTATTGTACTGTACTGGTTTTGTGGTTATTGTTACTGTATGGTCTTGTGTGTTATTGTACTGTATGGGTTTTTGTGTTTTTTTGTACTGTACTGGGCTTGTGGTTATTGTTTCTGTACTGGTTTGTGTGTTATTGGGACTGTACTGGTCTTCTGTGTTTTTTTGTTCTGTATGGTTTTTTTTGGGGTGTTATTTTTACTGTACTGGTCTTGTTTTTTATTGGACTGTTTTGGTTTCTGTGTTATTGTCTGTACTGGTCTTGTGTGTTATTGTAAATGTACTGGGGGCTTGTGTGTTATTGTACTGTTAAAGGTTCTTTTTTGGGGTTATTTTTTACTGTACTGGTTCTTTTTGTGGGTTTTTGTACTGTCTGGTCTTGTGTGTTATTGTTTCTTACTGGTCTTCTTGTTTTGTACTGTACTTTGGGCTTGTGGTTATTGGTTTCGTATGGTCTTGTTTAATTTTACTGTATTTTTCTTTTGTGTTATTGTACTGTACTGGTTTTTCTTTTTTGTTATTGTACTGTACGGGGCTTGTGTGTTATTGTTTTTTCTGTACTGGTCTTTTTGGGGTATTGGGACTTTTATGGTTTTGGTGTTATTTTTACTGGTTTTGGTCTTCTGTGTTATTGTAATGTACTGGGGTTTTCTTTGTTATTGTTTCTGTATGGTCTTTTTTGTGTTATTTTTTATGTACTGGTCTTTTTGTGGTTTTTTGTTTTCTGTAATGGTCTTCTGTTTATTGTACTGTACTGGGCTTGTTTTGTTATTGTACTGTATGGTCTTGTGTGTTATTTTTCTGTACTTGGGCTTTTTGGGGTTATTGTATGTACTGGTTTGTGTGTTATTGTAATGTATGGTCTTGTGTGTTATTGTACTGTATGGTTTTGGGTTTTTGTATGTTACGGGGCTTCTGGGTTTTTGTCTGTACTGGTCTTTTGTTTTTATTGTACTGTATGGTCTTTTTGTGTTATTGTATGTACTGGTCTTTTTGTTATTGTACTGTACTGGTTTCTGTGGGTTTTTGTACTGATGGTCTTGTGTGGGTTTTTGGTTTTGTACTGGTCTTGTTTGTTTAAATTTACTGTACTGGTTTTTTGGGGTATTGTCTGTACTGGTTTGTGTGTTATTGTTCTGTACTAGTCTTGTGGGGTTAGTGTATTTTACTGGTTTTTGTGTGTTATTGACTGTAATGGTCTTCTGTGTTTTTTGTACTGTACTGGTTTCTGTGTTATTGGGAAAATACTGGTCTTCTGTGTTATTGTGCCCGTTTTACGTTATAAATTTTTTATGGTTTAAAGTGCTGTTTTATTTTTTATTAAATTTTTTAAGTTTCCACATGCTGTTTTTTTGTATTATTGAACTTATTTATGTGTCACTATTTCGTTTTATTGGGCTTTAATTTTCTGTTTTATGTGTCAAAAAACGGGTTTGTTATTTTTACTGTTACACGGTTACTTTATTGTTCTGTTTGGGTTACCTTTTTTTTTTTATGTTTTTTCCTTTAATACCCGTTGACTTTATTCTCTTTTTTCGTAAAAAAACGAAAGTGCTTTCGTCTTTTTATCACAGGGGTCCTACCCGCATCTGTTCCCGCAGAAAATTACCAGAGGTCTTTTTCCAGCGTTCCTTTTTTCCAGAGAAAACCCACAGGGGCTCTTTAAAAGCGCTTTTTTTCCCGCAGAAACCTTCCAGGGTCTTCTACCGCGCTTATTTCCCGCAAAAAACCTACCAGAGCTCTTCTACCAGCGGCCCCCTATTTTCCAGCAGAAACCTTCCCGAGGTCTTCTACCAGCGGTCATTTTCCCGCAAAAAAACCTACCAGAGGGCTTTTACCAAACGCTTATTTTAGCAGAAACCTTTCCCCGAGGTTTCTACCAGGCCTATTTCCAAAAGAAACCCATCAAAAGGTCTTTCTAGCGCTCTATTTCCCCAAAAGAAAACCCACCGAGGGCTTTCCCTTTTCAGCGCTCTATTCAAACAGAAACCTACCAGAAAGGGCTTCTTACCGCCCCTATTTTCAGCAGGGAAAACCCACCCGAGGTCTTTTTTCAGCGTCTTTTCCAGCCCGAAACCCACAAGAGGTCTTCTAACCCGCGCTCTATTTTCCAGGAATAAACCCACCAGAGGTCTTTACCAGTGCTCTATTTTCAGCCGAAACCTACCAGAGGTCTCCTACCATCGCTCTATTTTCAGGAGAAACCTACCAGAGGTCTTCTACCATCGGTCTATTTTCAGGAGAAACCTACCATAGGTCTTCTACCATCGCTCTATTTTCAGTAGAAACCTACCAGATGGCTCTTATCACAAAGTGTCTTGGCTAGCTCGCTTGAATAGTTCAACACATTATTCCTCACTACCATCCATAGTTTAACTTACAGAACCACATGATCACTAGCTCAGAGGTCTTCTACCAATAGTTTTTTGGTAAAAATCCTGTTGAGAAATGGTTTACCAGCTAAGATTATTAAAAGTTAAATATAGGGAGTACTTAGCTGATAAGACAGCTCATCGTCCACAAAGCCGCCCCTGCAGATGAGGTCTTGAGAAGCAGTATCATCCACTTCTTAACGGGCTGATAAAGATTATTTTATGTATGATAATAAATTGAAATTAAGACACTTGTGCAACATCTGGGTATCTTTACTGTAGACGTTTCGCCATCCAGTGGCTTTATCAATTCAAATTCTAGGACATAGCTTGAAGACAGCAGGTGCGAAGAGCACCGTAGTCGTGGAGATTCTCCACGACTACGGTGCTCTTCGCACCTACTCCAAGGTTGAAGGTCTGATTACCTCATCTTCTGTATATAGTCCTGCTGTCTTCAAGCTATGTCCTAGAATTTGTATTGATAAAGCCACTGGATGGCGAAACGTCTACAGTAAAGATACTCAGATGTTGCACAAGTGTCTTAATTTCATCTTGTCGGTATTATATACCATTCTTGCACATGATAATAAATTACCCCTAGGGGGTGTTATGTCAGCGAATTTCATTCAATGATGGCTGATGTACGTACTTGTGTGGACTCAAAGGTCCGCTTATCACCAGGGTTTATGGTAAGTGACTAACTCGTAACTTAGACTCAACTGCGCAGTCAATAATAGTACATCACGAGTTAGAACACTTACCTGGGTATATGTATCTGGCCCGTAGTTACGCCCGGATATCCGTTGAGTTGATTGAAGAATAGTGTTCTTTGAAGAATGATGCACTACACTTTGTTGGATCGCAACACTCGTTGTTACACTGTTCATCAATAATTGTTCACACCATAATGCCACTAAAGAAGTTGATCACACTTCTCTTTAAGTGTTTATCGTGTTTTGTGAGACACTTTGTTCACACTAACGCACGGATCAGTGTTCTTTGTTGGTTATCCTGGCATCAGTGTGAGTCTCACTAGAGTCAAAAGTGGAAATATAAACACATATGCAATATAATGTGATCCTTTATTGACAACGTTTCACCCACACAGTGGGCTTTATCAAGTCACACACAGATCTACCTGGGGTGGAAGGTACGGGAGTATTTATAGTCATGTTCAGATTGTTGAGGTCAGGTGGAGAATGCTGCATCTGATGATCTACCGGGTGGAGTTATAGAGTCTTGGGTAGCTTGGCAGGGGTATTGGACAAGTTGTGAGTAGACCTTCTGCAGTGTTCTATGTTCTTATGTGGGATAGCGATGAAGAAGTTTCTTGGCGAGTGGTTCAGCTATGTTATAGAAGCCGTTGTTCTGGTTGAAATTGTTGGTTATAGAGATAAGCGATGAGTCAAAAGTAATCTGCCCTCACAGCGTTCTACGCCGCTCCAATGCCCCTCGAACATAAAGGTAAAGCTGACCTAGTACTTTTTGCTTCCTTGCCACTTCCTCCATGAAGCAAAGCAGAATGCTTGATTGTTGCTGTCTTATGCATAGACTTTTATTAAATTACACTTTGCAACACTGGAGTCTTGCAAGGAGCGGCGGTCGCTTGACCACGTCACATACTCGTACTGCATCTGGGATCAATTACTTGCTGTAGCAGTAAACAAGATGCTTGCCCCTTTTGAGAGGGCTGGGCCCCTCAGGGCTGAAAGGGGCTGAAAGGGGCTTATACCCCACTCCTGGAGAAAAATTTCTCCACACTGGGGGGCGGCAGAGGTTCGCTGCAGGTGAACTATTCATCACTTAACATTAATTTGATTTCCTCACTCGCCACCACTGCTGCTTGTCTTTTCTGAACAGCTTTAGTCTGTGTGGTTTCTGGAGAATCACTAATTTTGTTTTCAACATTGTGTAATTCTAACGGCACTAGTTTATTTATTGTCCGCTTATTCACTGCACCTTTGCTCAAAACATCAACTGTCCTGATGATTCCATTTGCATCAGGATATATGGTCACAACTTTTCCAAGTGGCCATTGGGACCTTGGACCATCATTGTCAATAATCACTATGCCACCAGTTCTTAAGGACTTATGATTTTCAGGAACACCAGTTCCATAGATGTGTTCTCTCAATGAAGTGAGATAGTCTGCTCTCCAAATTTTCTCCCAACGTTCAATCACTTCATTAAGGTGTTTGAATTTACGTCTGAGTTGCTCGAAATAAGTAGGATCCTCTATGATTTCTTTATCATTCATGGGAGGAACTGGTTCGAGCCTTCTGCCATGGAGTAAATGAGATGGATTTAACACTTCTAAATTGTCCAGATCATCGGTAACATAAGTTAGATGTCTGTTGTTGACTCTATTTTCTGTTTCAGTCACAACTGTATGGAATTCTTCTAAGTCGATTATTTGACGATGAAGAGTCTTCCTTAAACAACGTTTTACAATGCCGATCATTCTTTCATAAAATCCGCCGTGCCATGGAGATTTAGGAAGAATGTATCTCCAACGACAACTGCGTTGATTCAGCATCTGTTGTACTTCTGGTTGATCAAAGATCTTGCTTATATAAGCAGCACCTGCAACAAAGTTCGTTGCATTATCTGAAATCATCAGTCTGGGACACGCCCTTCTGGCTGCAAACATTCTGAATAATTTGATAAAGGTTTCAGCAGACATGTCAGTGGCTACTTCTAGATGTACTGCTCTAGTCGTAGCACAAGTGAACAAACAGATGTACACCTTGATGGGAACTTTGTCAACTGTTTTGGTTAAAATTATTGGTCCAGTGTAATCTACACCTGTCACCTCAAATGGAGTGATATGACAAACTCTTTCAGAGGGATATGGAGGTGGACCTGGATACTGACATATAGTGACGACAAGTAATACAGTCCTTTATGTATTTTTTCACACTTTGTCGGCCTTGAGGTATCCAGTAGGATTGTTGTATATGACAAAGTGTGTCAGCTACCCCACCATGTAACACGTTACTGTGGGCGTTTTGAACAATCTTGGGGATCAATATTGGATGTATGGCTTCTTTAGGTAGTGAAGAATTATGAATTCTTCCTCGACATCTTATATTTTTTCTGAGTCGAGATAAAGTCCTAAAGAATTAGTCATAACAGGTTTCTTTGGTGATTTATCTTGTGTTTCCAGAAATTTATATTCTGTAGAGAAAACATCTTTTTGTATTAGTTTCAC
>NC_069406.1:89529638-89547801 GCF_026875155.1 Cherax quadricarinatus | reverse complement strand
AAAATTTTTTTTAAAAAAAAAAGAAAGTTTTCCCCGATAGCTCGAGTTGAGTTATCTAAAAATTACACAAAACCAAGGCTAACACTATTTGATCAAGGCTCCCCAAGGTTCCTTTCATAGAAGAACAGGTTTGCAGTAACTGAATAAACAACCCTATGCCAAAATACAGTTATATATAGTGTTTTTCCAAAATTTCTGGTAAACAGACATATGACCTAGCCAGAATCACTGTTGGTCTAGGAAACAGGAAAAAAGACAGTAAAACTGTGGTATAGAGATTGCCTAAGCCCTGTGCAGATCCAGGGATTAAAAGAAACAGTTGCAGCCCTGAAAGCAGCTAAGGTCAAGTTAGCCTTCCTGACATACAAACGGACACTGTTAGTCCAGTTGATTATAATCATTGGAAGTGATTATTATCACTGTTTTGTGCAAAATATAGTAAGTAAACATGATGTTCACTTGCTGAAAACAGCAGGAGGCCACATGATATGTGGTCCCATTCCCTCTCAAAGTGGGAAAGAAGCTGATATTGATTCAGTGGAAAATGTACTAGTTACGAGAATAACCACTGATCATGAACCACAGCAAAAATTATCATTACTGGAAGAAATGAATGAACCAGTTGATAAGTTGTGGGATTTAGATGTGATAGGTATTGATGTAAATAAACCAAATCCACAAGAGTCTCAGACACTGTCAAATATAAAGATGGACAGTATTGGGTTAGGTTACCATGGAAATTAAATCCACCACATCTGCCTAGCAATTATCGCATGGCTTTCGGACAGATGAAAGCACAAATACATGAGCTCAGGAAGAATCCAGAGCTACTGACTGTCTATGATAATATCATAAATCATGCAGTACACTCACTAAACGTAGTTTACTGTCAGAGGTATCTCAATGTTTTGATCCTCTAGGACTCGTCTCACCAATTACCATAAAAGGTATAATGCTATGCAAGATGCATGGAAACTCAAAATTGGATAGGATGAGAACTTGCCTCTAGAAATGAGTCAAGCATGGGATGAAATATCCAAGGAGTTTAAACAACTTCATCAAATTAAACTTCCCAGACAAATAGGTCAAGAGGGAAACAAGTACACATTACATGTGTTCTGTGATGCGTCAACCAGAGGTTATGGCGCTGTAGCTTACATGAGTAATGCTGAAGAAGTACACTAATTACTTCAAAGGCCAGGGTAGCACCCTTGAAGGTCAGAACAGTACCACAATTGGAACTGACAGCACTCTATGTAGGTACAAAATTAGCTGTCTCTCTCAACAAAGTACTTGATCATCTCACTATTGAAAAAACTGTGATCTGGAGTGATAATGAAGCAGTTCTCCAGTGGTTAAGAAATAATAAGAGTAAGTTGGTCTATGTACAGAACAGAGTAGCAGAAATAAAAGAGATGCAGAGAGATTATCTCTTTCTCCACGTCTCTACCCAAGAGAATCCAGCTGACATGTTGTCACGTGGTGTCCCACTCAAGAAATTTGTGGATAATAAATTATGGCTCCACGGACCGAACTGGCTCTCTAATGAAAATAACTGGCCTCAGCAAAAGGCTCACATTATGCCAGAAGAAACAGTCTGCTTGAACACAGCAGAAATAAGTTGTGTAAATACTGCAGACACAACAGAAATAGTCATTGATGGATCTAAATACTCATCTTTGGGTAAACTCTTAAGAGTTACAGCTCTTGTCTTAAATTCATTAAAGGAATAAAACCTGATTATGAATATCTTGAACCCATTAAATACTGGGTGAAACTAATACAGAAAGATGTTTTCTCTACAGAATATAAATTTCTAGAAACACAGATAAATCCCCAAAGAAACCTGTTATGATTAATTCTTTAGGACTTTATCTCGACTCAGAAAAGATTATAAGATGTCGAGGAAGAATTCATAATTCTTCACTACCTAAAGAAGCCATACATCCAATATTGATCCCCAAGAATCATTGGCTAACAAAACTGATTGTTCCAAAAACCCACAGTAACGTGTTACATGGTGGGGTAGCTGACACACTTCGTCATATACGACAATCCTACTGGATACCTCAAGGTCGACAAAGTGTGAAAAAACAAATAAAGGACTGTATTACTTGTCGTCACTATGATATGCGAGTATGTCAGTATCCAGGTCCACCTCCATATCCCTCTGAAAGAGTTTGTCATATCACTCCATTTGAGGTGACAGGTGTAGATTACACTGGACCAATAATTTTAACCAAAACAGTTGACAAAGTTCCACATCAAGGTGTACATCTGCTTGTTCACTTGTGCTACGACTAGAGCAGTACATCTTGAAGTAGCCCTTGACATGTCTACTGAAACATTTGTCAAATTATTCAGAAGGTTTGCAGCCAGAAGGGCATGTCCAAGACTGATGATTTCAGATAATGCAACGAACTTTGTTGCTGGTGCTGCTTATATAAGCAAGATCTTTGATCAACCAGAAGTACAACAGATGCTGAATCAACGCAGTTGTCGTTGGAGATACATTCCTCCTAAATCTCCATGGCACGGCGGATTTTATGAAAGAATGATCGGCATTGTAAAACGTTGTTTAAGACTCTTCATCGTCAAAGAATCGACTTAGAAGAATTCCGTACAGTTGTGACTGAAATAGAAAATAGAGTCAACAACAGACCTCTAACTTATGTTACCGATGATCTGGACAAATTAGAAGTGTTAAGTCCATCTCATTTACTCCATGGAAGAAGGCTCGAACCTGTTCTTCCCATGAATGATAAAGAAATCATAGAGGATCCTTCTTATTTCGAACATGAGCAACTCAGACGTAAATAATAAAGTGATTGAACGTTGGGACAAAATTTGGCGAGAAGACTATCTCACCTCATTGAGAGAACACTTCTATGGAGCTGGTATTCCTGAAAATCATAAGTCCTTAAGACCTGGTGACATAGTGATTATCGACAATGATGGTCCGAGGTCCCAATGGCCGCTTGGAAAAATTGTGACCATATATCCTGATGCAAATGGAATCATCAGGACAGTTGATGTTTTAAGCAAAGGTGTATTGAATAAGCGGACAATAAATAAACTAGTACCGTTAGAATTACACAGTGTTGAAAACAAAATTAGTGATTCTCCAGAAATGTAGACAGCCTGTACTGTCAGAGCACACAGCCTAGCCGTCTGCTCTGACTAGTTCATATTTCGCAGCATTCAGTGCTGCCCTCTGTAGGCCTACCTAGGTCAGTGGGAAGCACAGCCCACCCTCTCTCACTCCGAGGCCGACCGACTTGACGTACACAAGTGCTCCCCCCTCCACGGACTGGCTTGCGGTCACTCCCTCACACTGCCCGTTGGGGTATCACTCCTACCCAATTAAAGCCAAACTAGTCCCCCGGCCGTATCATTGCAAACCTATGCTACCTTCATGGGCACTAAACCGCTGTTCAGCAGTAAGAACAGCAATAACAGTGGTGACAGCGGAGTCAACGGCATTGTGAGCCTCTTCAGGGGGGAGGGGTCAACACCATCGGTCGACGCCAGTAAAACATCATCCTTTCGTCATCCAACGCACCTGCTGGCCTAAAGAGTTATCTGTTACTCCCAGCGTCTTGACGGGACCTGAGATAGATCTTCGTCCTAGATTTTTCCCACAAAATCTGGACATAGGCGTCACGGCGTCATCTCCAGCCTTAGCAGTCACGTGTTCCCTCATCACCCTCTTTACAGCCCTTCAACAAATCTCCAGCACCATTTCCTGCCTCCTAAAAGCGTCCCTACCCCTTCTCAGCTACAAGTAGAGGTGAGGTCGTTTAGTGTGTTGACTTCGTGTGGCTCCACGCGTGACACAGGAGCTCTGGGGTTGGTTTATACCCTAATCAGCGTGTAAACACACCAGCCTCCTCTACAGCCTCCCCTGCTACGCAACGACGTCCATCTCGCCGTCCATGTGGTTTTTGTGTTCTTCCCAGTTTCCTCCAAGAAGTTCACCCTTTCTTAACCACGTGGGAACCCAGTTGGGTTAGCCCCTAAGCCACTCAGTTCAGCGTCTACAGCAGCTCGTGACTCATCATAGTGTCTACAACATACTCAGCTCTACGTATCTCCAGCCAGTGCAGTTTTTTTTTTGTGTTGCCCAGTTTAAATTTTTTTTTCCTTTCCCTTGCTGTTATATTCCCAGTTCATCACCCGTTCGTTTTCCCAGTGATTTGTTAAGTAAAACTTACTCGTCCCAGTTCAAAGTTTTCACTTAAGCTTGTTTTTAGCACGTTCGATTAGTGCAGTAAATGTTTTGTTCTCCGTGTGCTGAAGCCGCAGTCAGTCAGCGCGCCCAGACACGCTTGCCAGTGTAAACAACCAACACACAGCTGTGGTTCACGCCGGGTAAACCACGTTCTTCTAATATCTTATACCTCCACAAGGTTTCCCGGTCCTTCCTGTTCTTTCCCCAAGTCCATTCTGATATTTTTTTTCTACGACATTGAAGCCCCATAGCAGTATACAAATGCTAGGAGGCCCTGTAGTGTCATTAGAACATCACTGAAAGTTCCAGGACCTGCAGCCCCGTACCTTCGTCCATCTCCTGCACTCAAATTTAAAGAAAAACCTTGACTTACCTAGTTTTCCCAAAATATTTTGTAAACTTTTTTAACCTGCCCTTTCCCAAAATTCCCAGTTACAGTTACTGAACCCATATTTAAGAAAATTTTGTTCAGTGTCATCAGTGCACTTTTTTGCCACTTACCTACAGTTTTCTTAAATTTTGAAAATTTTATTTTTCCCACCCCTACTTTTTAAAATTTCCCCAGTATTTTATTTTTTGCTTCTTGCCCTCAGTTTTTTGTTTTAAAATTGTTCAGTTTTTAAACCTTTTATACAATTTTACCTCTCACATACAGTTTCATGAAACCCCTTTTTGTGCTGTTATTTTGTTATTTTGCACCTGCAAGTTAGCCACAGATTGTTGACACCCCTGCACTGTTTGTTTTTTAGTGGTTTTTTTTTTTTTTTAATAAGTGAAATCTTAAAGTACTTAAGTTTTTGTTTTTTCAAACCTGCTTTTGATACAATCTTCCCTAGCCATTAAACTTTTCTTCTTTTTCCCATTTATTTGCTCTACATATTTTCCATGTTTTATCTGTGAAAAAATCCCCTTTGTGCTTTGGGCATTTTGCTATTTTGTATCCCCAAAAGTCATTGAGTGTTTTTTTTGGGAACCGTTTATTTCCCAAATTTTTTTAAACCAAAAATTTTCCTTTGAATTAAATTAAATTTTGACCTTGAGTTGTGAAAAAATTTTTTTTTTTTTGCCAGGGGTTACACCTGCTAACACCAGCTAACCTTTGCCATATTCTTAAATTTTAAAAATTTGGCTTTTTTTTTAAAATTTTATTTTGTGTGCAAAATAGAAATTTTTGGATACATTGAAATTTTTTTTTTTGTGTTTTTTTGGCCTTTTTCCTTTCTTGAATCCTTTCTTTTCCAAAATTTCCCCTTGTGCAAGTAAATTTTCCCCTTTTTTTTGCGTTTCAATTTGAAAACTGTTTGAAACCCCCCAATTTTTTTAAAAACTGTGCTTCCCCAGCACAGTTTGGGTTTTGTGTAGAAACCTGATTTATTTTTTTTTTGTGAAATTTTTTTTTGTTTACCAGTGTTTACAGTTCAACCCCTTTTTCATAAATTTTGTTCCCAAGATTCCTGGGGAAATTATTGACTACCTTAGCTTCTTTTTGGGTGCATTTCCCCTGTATTTTCTTTTCCTTGCATACATCTCTTATTTTGTGTTCAGAGTGTAAACTTTTTCCCCTTTTTTAATTTTTGTTTTGCTCAAATTATTTCAAATCACTAAGCAGTTTTTCCCTATTTACTGGGGTGCTGAGTTCTCTTTGACTCTTTTTTTGAATTGACCATGCATACCATTTTTGCTCTGACCTTTTTACCCTCTTGTGACCTATTTGGAATTTAAAAAATTTGGGCGTCTGACAAAGGGATCGCAGGGGCCCATGCCGTTAGCCCCAGATTTGCTGGTGCCACTTTGGTGCCCACCCAAAGCGTAAAAACACGCGGCGGGGGAATCGAACCCCAGGACTTTTTGGTCAATTTGGTGGCTAAACCCTTTCGACCACCATGGGCCGGCTCATCGCCATACCCGACCCTTATTTTTGAGGGTGGGTTCAAATTTTTTGAGCCATGGCTGCAGTCAGTCGAACGATGTTCGGCTCTATTTGTTTGCCCAAAACGGATACACAGTACTTCGGCTGCTGTTGCGCGTGGATCTCCCCCGGGGGTGATATAGGTCCCCTTTGTGCAGTCAAGCGCGTTTGAAAGATTCATTTTTTGGGGATGAATTTAAAGGGAAAGGAAATTTTTAGGCTTTTAATTTTCGGCGTAGCCCGCCAACCCCCCTTTAAACATTGACTTTCTTTACCAGGGGTTGGGGCCGAATGTAAAATCCCCGGCACGAAAGCCCCCTGGCTTGGGTTTCCCGGGTTCCCGGGCAAGCCCCCCCGGATTTTACTGATCCCATCAACCCCACAAAGGGTGGGTGGAGGTTAGGCCTTTTGCTGCAAAAGACTCACCCCCCCATGCTGGCTGTGGGCATAAAATGGGAGGGATCCCCCAAACCCTTTGGGGTTGAAAATTTGTTGCGCAAGGATTTCGGCCCTAAACCCCGCGTCCTGGGTGCTTTATAAATTCCATCAAACTCGCTCAAGCCGCCTTCCGAGCAAGGAAAGGGTTTTGGCCGCTTTGCGGTGACCCCCTACCCATCCTTCCGGCCCCCGTCCCAGTAAACCCCGCGGTCGCACCCGGGAAAGTCATTTTTGCTGTGCTGTAAAGACAGCCACCCACAAAGTTTCAAAACCCCCCCCCACTAAACCGCCAATAAAAATATTGACCAATTAACAACAGTCATCTAAAACAAAAAGGGCAGTCATCGACTTCCTGGCCCCAGGGGAACGTCGCCAGCGACACCCCCCCCCAACCTCACCCCCAAAGCGTTAGTGTTTTTTCTTTTTCAACTGTGGCAAACGAGGGCACTACCGATGGGAAAGTGTTCCCAAACCTAATTTCCCCCCCAAAGTAACCGTCCAGCCCAAACGTCAGTATCCCAGAAAACCGAAAAGGGCCCAAATCCATATCCCATAACCGTAACCATCCCCATGCTCAGTATAAAAGGAAACCGTCACCGTCCCATCCAGTCGCGAGGGGGGCCTGGGGGGTCCCCAAAAAATATTTCCCAGTCATACCCCCCATGGGGAAACAAGCCCCCAAAGTATGCTGTCAGTGAGGGGGAGCAAGCGGGCGTCGGGCAATGCACGTGCTCGTAGAACCCCTTTCCCAAATAGTTGGGGGGAATGGGCGCACCCCGCAAACCAGCAAAAAAGACAAGTAACCCGTCGGGTCGCGTTTTTCCGTCCCTGCCGAATGCATTCGCCCCCGGGGCCAGTGAACGCTTGCCGCAGTGAGGAAAAGAGTGTCTTGACTTGTTCCCGAGCCCTTACCGTACCTTCCGGTGAGCCTCGTCAACAAGTTCGAGCCTCGACAGCTGTGACCCGGGGGGATTCGGGGGCCCGTCAGCCTTCATTTTTTGGGTTTACAACCCATGTGCCCCGCCCCACGAGCCCAAATGTCCCCAAAAAGCCTTTCGGGTTTTTCCCTTTAATACGGGTTTTTCGGGGGTTTAAACCCTTGTCCGCTCCATTTTTTTTCCGAACTTTGGGCCTTAAACGGGGGCCAGGTTGCGGAGCCGTCTGCCTTTCCCAACCCTTTGAGGGTTTCTCAGGAAATTTCCGCTGAGGTTCGCGGCCCCGCACAACGTTTAAAATTTTTGTGGTCCGGGGGTCACAAGCTGTCCAAAAAATTTTCTTAGTGGGAGAGGGTTTTGGTTTTCCAGGGGACCGCCCCATGGGTTTTAAAAAACCCATGGCAATCTTGGGGATCCTTTTAGACCCAGTTTGAGGGGAAAGGGGAATTCAACGGAGTGGATGTCCCCCTTTTTGGGGGGCCGTGCGTTTAGGACCCACTACCTACTCTTCTCGGGAAAACCACAGTGCCTAAAATTCTTTTGGAAAACCGGGGGGTTTCCTAGCACTTTCTCCCCCGGGGTCGGTCTCTTGCCCTGATCAAACCTCGTATTTAAAACTCGTGGGCCCAAACCCCCGGCCATGGGCCCCTTTAGTTTACCAGTAAAAACCCAGTCTGGGGACGCCCGGGTTAAACCCTTCACTCAAAACTCTGAGGGCTTTTGGGAGGCCCACATTTGTTCAACCCGCAGTATCCCTGTCGGCGGGCTCTGTCTGACTCGTGTAAATGGCATCAGCGAGCAATTTTATGTTTTGTACAAAGAACGTCATTTTGGGTCACTAACCACTCACCCCTGTTACGGTGTACGTGAGAAAGAGTTTTTGAAGGGGGCCTTGTTGGTTGACAACGACCCCTGCCGATCAAGGGCCTCCCCCTTAACCATCCTTGCACATATGCAACTGGAAAGTTAAAGTCCTTTTGTAAACCAGGCATAGCCAAAATTTTCCCCGCGGAAAAAATACCCATTGGGTTCGACCTTGTCGGGTTCCCCCCCCGGTGAAGTGGGGGGGAAAGGGCCCCAGCGGATTTCCCGGAGTGCAGGTTTCTCCCGGCAGTCGCTGCTGACTTTTTAACCCCCGGGCCATGCAGGAAGATGATCAAAGCTTTAAAAGGGACAAACCGAAAAAGGCCCCAAAAATTTTCTCCGGGTTTCCCAAATCGTGCATTCTGCAGTTGAACTGATGGGGGAGTCGATTTTTGCCCCCACTGACCCCAAACCGAACCCATTTGGCCCAAAGGGTACAAAACCCCCATTTATGACCTCGTATCCCCTGCCACTGACAAAGAGTCATCCCGAAAAACCCAAATTAAACGGATGTTTCCGTGATGGAGTTATTGAGGAGTCCATTTCCCCCGTGGAACCCCCCCTTTTTCGGGGTTCCCAAGAAAGGGGAACCTGGCGCCCTGTTATCGTTTAAACAGGAAACTGAATAATGCCATCCCAGCCCGCTTTCCTTTGGCCATTCTGAAAAACCTTTTTGCAGAACATGGGCGAAAAATTTTAAGGTCTTTCAACTTTTGTTTTTTCTTAAAGGGGTTCTGGCAGACCCCCTCGATGTGAAGCAGAAGTTGAAAAAGTTTTCCCCTCTACGCCAACTGGCCCATTACCATTCAGGAGGATGCCCTTCGGCTTGCGGGGAAAGGGCCCAATCACTTTTAGTGGGTTGATGCGAAAATTTTTCCGTACCCCCCCTAGGGGGGCAGGGTCAGGGTCAAACCTGGATAAATCTCTTTGTCATGTCGCAAAAATGTCCCCTCACATTTTGAAAAATTTTACGGGGTTTTTGGGACAGGCTAGCTCAGGCAATTTTAAAGGTAAACCCCTCTCCAAATGTAATTTCCCCCGGGAAAGGAAAAAAATTTCGGGGTCACGTAGTGACTCAAAAATGGCAAAAAGAGGGAAAACGAGTCTAAAATCCGGCCGTGCAAAATTCCCCCCCAAAACCCCATACGGCGGAGAAATCCTTTTCCTTCTTGGGCCTGGGGGGTTTTTTTTACCCCGCCCTTTATGGGCGGGTTTTCCCTCCACCATTGCTGCACCCCGGGACACGCTTACTCAAAAAGGGGGCCCCTTTTGGGAGTGGACGTGTGATCGGGAAACGGGGTTTGGTCATTCTTAAGAACATTTTAAACCCTGGGCCCCAAAACCCCTTAGTTTCCCTGATTTCCCCAAAGGGGCATTTACCTTTACGACTGATGCCAGCAAAGTTGGCATCGGTGCAGTTTTTGTAAAAGGGAATCTTGGGAAGCAACACCTATTTCCCAAGCTAGCCCTGTTCTAAAAAAGCGGAAGTCAATTAAATTTGTGCCCGAGCTAGAACTTTAGCCATTGTATGGGCCCCGAGTCAATTTTTGGGAAAATCATCTATCATTTTCCCATCAAGGGTTTATACAGATCATTTTTCCCTTATTGGGCCCTTTTTTCGAATAAGAACCTCTCGGGGAAAACATGGCCCGGGGGTCCCCCCCACTTCAATGACTACAACCCCGAAATTTTTCATGGCCCAGGTAACAAAAAAAGTTGTAGGGTGATGCCCCCCGTCGAGACATTAAAAAATTCGTGAAATGGGCGGCAATTCGTTCTCTGTTGGGATCTCCGGGGAGAGCCCAACACAGGACCCTGTGTGGTCTCCCGTCCCCCGTTTTTCCCGACCAAGGAGGGCGTTGATTTTTCAGGTCAAGTCTCCGGTTTTCCCCTGAAGGGTTTAGGGGGGCAAAACCCAAAGGGGTTCTTTTGCCCTGTTTTCACAGCGGTTTGGGCCCCGGGAAACCGTATACCAACTGTGATACCCAAGGGCCATGAACCGCTTCTCTTAGGGTTTATCCACAAAGTCCCCCGGGTGTTAGCCACCCGGGAAAGGAACCCCAGTAACAAAAAGGACGAATTTAAATATTTCTGGCCCAAGATGGCAGCGGACATTGCCAAACATGTACACCAGTGTGTTGTTTGCCCACAGCACAAGGGACCCTTTCAGGTCAAACCCATTTAAAGTTTCCCATTACAAAAAGGGGCCCGGGGGAAAAACTTCTGTCGACCTTTGACGAACTTCTCGACCCCCGGGGGAAGGGGAAAAAAGCCCTGTTGTAATGGTAGATAACTTGACCGGTACAGTGAATTTGAACCCCCTTCCTGATAAAAACCCCCCGAAAAAGGTTTGCTAGTGCTTTTTTGAGGGTGTTGTTCTTGTTTATTTTCCCACGTGTCCCCTTTTGTCAACAAGGGTCTGAGTTTTTTAAATGGATAATGAGGATCTTTGTCCAAAATTAAAAAATTCAACAAGGCCAGTAAAACCCCCCGCCACCCTGCGAAATAATGGTTCCCTTTCTGAAAAGTTCAAATCGCAAAGTCCTGGAGGGCTCAAAAAGTAACCGTTTTCCCCAAATTTTATACATGGGTTTAGGGGTATCCCAGATGTTCAGTGGACATTTAAATTCCTCCCCCCCCAGCTCGATCGGGGGCACCTCATTTTTCTTTGTATGGTTTGACAAGCCCTTACCTATGAAAATTCTGTTTTTTTTCCCCCAAAACCACTTCGATAAATGGGTAAACCCCCCGTGTAGCAAAGATGAGGAAACGCAGCTTTTTCTTCCAGCGGGTAGGCGAGAAACCCTTTTTGAAAGCCCCTGATAGGTTCACGGCTTTAACGAAAGCCCCCCGCCAAGGAAAGCAAAGTTTGGGAAACCGGGTTTCCCAAAAATTTTTTTGCTTTAAAACCCCGTTTCAACCCCAGGTAGGGACAAACTTGGCCCCAAAATTTGTTTTTTCCCTTACCGTGTCCCCACAACACTCCGTGGCAAAAAAGTTCGAGGGAGGGAGATTGCTACGGGAAAATATCAAGGAAGGGCCCCCCTTATCACTAATATGTGGACCCCATAAAACACCCAAAGGGGAGGGGGCGGGAGGCGGGGGTTGCAACGCCCAGATCAGATTAAAGGGTTTGGGAAAAAACCGTCTATCCCCCTTTCCCCCTACTAATGGTACGGAAGACGGCCCAGTAAGGCTCCCTAATTTTTAACCCGCGACCCCGGACAACAGTACAATTTCCCGTGACATTGACGTACCTACGACTTGTCGGGCTCCTACGCATTTGCTAATTGTTTGTAGAAATGGGGATAAATGCCCAAAATTTTTTAACTAGTCGATAATAGAGTCAGGGGGGACAACTCATGGGAATTATGTAAATACTTTTTGAAGGGTACCCCGAGTGTTAATTTAATTCCCTGGATATAGTATTTTGTAATATGTTTCACCAGTGTTTTATAACAAAAGAAAAAAAACCCTGTATTAAAGGGCAGGGCAGGCTGCCCTCTGAGTAAAAGGGGCACACCCAAAGGAAAAAGCTACTGTTTATTTATTTTTTTGCAATTGAGCGGCAACAAAAGTTCGAGCAAGGGGGTTTAACTGATGTTCGCCCCCGCGGAAAAACCGGGATATAGAAGATTTTAAATTCCCGTGCGGGCGTCTTTGGGGTCCTAATCGGAAAGAAAAAGGGGCGGGCAAAAACCCGTTTTCCCCCTTCCCCCGGATGGGGTTTTTTTTTTTTCCTGTTGCATTTTTTTTCCAATTTTTTTTATTTCTAGTGAGGGAAAAACCCGTCCCTCTCTGGGGTAGTTAGTGTTAAAATTTCCTTTTTACCTAGGGGCCCCCCAGTATTGTCCGCGTGGGACGAAGTTGGGGAAAAAGGGGGTTTGGCCGAGCAAATGTAGACAGCCTTTCTTTTTCAGGACCCCCCAGCCTAGCCGTCTGCTCGGGCTAGTTTTATTTTTTCGCGGAACATGCTGCCCTCTTAGGCCTTCCCAGGTAGGGGGGAAAACACAGCCCACCCTCTCTCACTCCAAGGCCCACCCCCCTTTGACGTACACAAATGTCCCCCCTCCTCCCGGGCGGGGTTGCAGTCAAATCCCCCACTTTTCCCTTTTGTAAATAACTCCTACCCCAATTAAAACCAAACTGGGCCCCCGGGGCCCAAACATTGGTGTCTCTACGCTACCTTCATCGGCCCCTTTAAACCCCT
Organism: Cherax quadricarinatus; assembly: GCF_026875155.1. Lineage (NCBI taxonomy): Eukaryota > Metazoa > Arthropoda > Malacostraca > Decapoda > Parastacidae > Cherax > Cherax quadricarinatus. The sequence continues at coordinate 89,535,214 of NC_069406.1, read as the reverse complement.
TGGGGTTTTGCAGTAAGAACAAACAATAAAAGAAAACCACAAAAACTAAAGCTGTTCAAAAAGACAAGCAGGGGTTACGAGTGAGAAAATCAAATTAATGTTAAATGAAGGGTTTGTTTTACCCCCTGCCCAACCCCCGCCGCCCCCCGTGTGGAGAAAAATTTCTCCCGGGGGGGGGTATGAAAACCCCCTTTTAGCTCCTTCAGCCCCTTTTTAGCTCTGGGGGCCCCGCCCTCTCGAAGGGGCAAATTTTCTTGTTTACTTTCTACAACATAAATTTACCCAGATGCGGGGACCCGTATGTGGGCGTGGCCCCGGGGCGCTCCGTGCAGTCCCGTTTTGGGAACGTTTTAGCTTAATAAAAGACAGTTCATCTCTTTCCCTTTGGGAGGGGCAATTAAGGAAAATCCGGGTTTCCCCTTTATTTCCAAGTAAAAAAAAATGGACATTGTTGGGCTATGCCCTTTTAAAACGCAAAATCAAACATTCTGCTTTGCTTCCTCGGGAAGTGGCAAGGGAACAAAAGTACTAGGTCGCTTTTTTTTTGTTTCTAGGGGAGTAACGGCGTGGGGGGGCCCGTGGCATTTTCAGATTACCCTTTTGGAAACCCAGAAGTGACACTGACGCCAGGTTTAAACCCAAAAAAAAAGAAAAGATCTGTGCCCTTTTGTGTAACAAAGTGTTCCCCATAAAAAAAATAAAAACTTAAGAGAAGTTGATCAGCTTCTTTAGTGATTTAAGGGTTGTGAAAAAATTAAGACAAATTTTTGGGAAAATGTTTACCAGTGTCCCTTTTTTCCAACTATGGAAACTGGACAATTTCCCCAAAAGGGCACTTTCAGTTCTACAAGTCACCCCAATCGTCGAAGGTTTTGAAAAAACACCCTAGCTCACGCTACAAGAGCCAAAGGGAGGTTTCGAATTTTTGTTTGTAAAGGGGGGGACTGCGCAGTTTTTGAGGGCGCAAGGAGTTTGTAATACCCCATAATCGGAAATTAGGTGCACTTTTGAGTCCACACAATTTAAGTTTGTCAGCAATCAGTGAATTTTAAATATTTCGGGCCCCCAAAACCCCCTAGGGGTAAAATTTTTAATCTTACAAATTTTTAAACTTTTTTTCGCCCCTTGGGGAAAGGATGACTTTTGGGAGGTTCTCAAGACCTCGTTGCAGGGGGGGCTGTGCAAGGGGGATGAGCGGGCTTTCCAAAAATTAAATTTCAAAATCTTTAGACTAATGGTAAAATTTCCTTTTTTAACATTGGGCTGTACCAAGAGGGCCCCCCATTTAGCAAAATTTACCCCGCAGCTTTTAAAGGGAAGGGAATTTTAGAGTTAGCGAAAGGGTGGAGGAAAGACGATTTTACTGAGGGGAAAAAAAAAGGATTCTAATAGCCCCCTGTTTTTCTCCCTCAGTCAAGGGAAAGGGGAAAGTTTGGGCAGTGGGGTGGACAGCATTTGGGAAAGAATTGACGATCAAAAGAATGGAAAGCCAGAAATGATGAAAGAAAGAGACTGCTGTGGAAACATCTAATCCATTCTCCGTGCTACCCGACGAATGTGAGTCTACTACTGGGAACGTCACGATGAACGACACCAAGGAAGGTAATATTGTTGTTGTTGGGGATAGCCAGGTTAGATACATGGATAGGGCGTTCTGCTTGAAGGACAGGAGTAGGAGACAGAGGGTTTGCTTTCCTGGGGCTGGGATGGAGGACATTGTTAGCTGGCTTGACAACATCATGAACGGTGATGGGATCAATCCTGTTATTTGCCTCAGTGATGGAGGCAATGATGTAGGCAAGCGTAGAAGTGAGGATTTAGTTAAAAAGTTCAAGACAGCTATAGACATAATTAGGAAGAAGGGGGGCGTCCTGTTACATGTGGCATTTTGCCAAGAAGAGGTGTGGGTAATGAATGGTTGTCCAGAGAAATTGGTATTAATTGTTGGCTGGATAAACACTGTAAGGATAATGCAGTACCATTCATTGGCAACTGGGACAACTTCTATGGCCGAAATGACATGTATGCCAGGGATGGGGTTCACTTATCCAGGGCAGGTGTGGGTTCTCTTGCTAGCTCAGTTGAGGGGGTTGTTAGGACTTTAAACTAGGATTAGTTAGAGGTATGGGTTTAGAAATGATTAATAATGAGTATGGATATCAAGGCTTTAAGTTGTTCCATGTGGATAGATGTAATGGGAAGGGGGGAGGAGTTGCATTATATAATCGAGAAAATATTAATTGTTGCATAAAAACAGGTATAAAGATAGATGGAAAAGTAACAGAATCTGTTTGGGTAGAGTTTGTCGAGGGTCAAGAAAAACTAATTCTAGGTGTAATATACCGACCTCCAGGCTTGGATCACGATAGAGGGAGACTTCTTTGGGACGAAATTGTTAGGGCTTCTAGACACAATAACACAGTGATAGTAGGGGATTTTGACTTTAGTCAAATTGACTGGAATTCTTTGACAGGTAAGCTAGAGTCCAGTGACTTTATGGAAACAGTTCAGGACTGTTTTCTGAAGCAGTGCGTAACAGTCTCTACCAGGGGTAATAATTTGCTAGACCTAGTCTTGTCAAATAAGGAAACACTCGTAAATAATCTGGAGATCACTGAAGAGCTTGGTGCAAGTGATCACAAATCCATCACTTTTAGCATTAACTGGAAATACAAGAATAATGATAATACAGTAAAAATCCCTGATTTCCGTTCTGCCGATTATAATGGACTTAGGAAACACCTGTCTAATCTTGATTGGGGTTATCTAGCTAATGATTTTATTGACGATGATCATACTTATGATTATGAAGGGATCTGCTTTTATGATTTTGTTATTAATAATGTACACAGTGCCCAGAGTATATACATTCCCCAGAGAGAAATTAGGTCTAATAATAACGATCCCAAATGGGTTAACAGTAGGATAAAGCATCTATTAGGGGAGAAAAGGGGAATTTATAGGGGCATCAGAAGAGGAGAGGTTAGCCTTACTGACCAATATGTTCAGCTTAAAAGAGAAGTAAAAAAGGGGATTAGAAAGGCTAAACGTGACTATGAAACTAGAATTGCTAATGAATCAAAGACAAATCCAAAAGGGTTCTTTCAAGTGTATAGGACGAAGGTGAAGGAAAAAGTAGGACTTCTGAAAATTGGGAATGGGCAGCTGACGGATAATGAACTGACAGCTCATGGCATTGAGGGAAAAGCGCTCTCGTGGATCGAGTCATGGCTCACAGACAGGAAGCAGAGAGTGTCCATAAATGGGGTTAAATCCGAGTGGGGATCTGTAACAAGTGGCGTACCACAGGTATCAGTCTTAGGCCCGTTGTTGTTTATATATACCAATGACCTTGATGAGTGTATTACTAGTAATATGAGCAAGTTCGCCGATGACACAAAGTAGGTTGGAAAATTGATTTAAATGTAGATGTTAGGGAACTTCAGGAGGATTTAGACAAACTCTATTCTTGGTCAGAAAAGTGGCAGATGCAGTTCAATGTAGATAAATGCAAGGTTCTGAAGCTCGGGAGTGTCCATATCCCTAGCACTTATAAGTTAAATAATGTAGAACTTAGCCATACAGATTGCGAAAAGGACTTGGGGGTTATGGTGAGCAGCGACCTTAAACCAAGACAGCAATGCCTAAGCGTACGTAATAAGGCAAATAGATTATTGGGATTTATATCAAGAAGTGTAAGCAACAAAGGTACAGAGGTTATACTGCAGCTTTATACATCATTAGTAAGGCCTCACCTAGATTATGCAGCTCAGTTCTGGTCTCCATATTACAGAATGGATATAAATTCGTTAGAAAACATTCAGCGTAGGATGACTAAATTAATACATAGCATTAGAAATCTTCCTTATGAAGAAAGATTGAAGACTCTTAAATTACATTCACTTGATAGACGAAGAATGAGGGGGGACATGATCGAAGTGTATAAGTGGAAGATGGGTATTAATGAGTTGCGTGTTTGTAGTTAAGGTAAGTTACGTGTGCTTGAGGGTGTATGGATTTGATGCGTTGTGCGACTGAGATCTTGATTTTTTCTAATTTTTGGTCATTACATCTAGCAAGACGGACAAAACATTTTCGTTCGGTAAATATTTTTCCTTTTGTGAAACTTTACTAGTTCCCGACCATGGCCGAGTATGTATTTTTTTTTTTTTTTTGCTGATGTTTTTTGGCTACGTAGTGAAGTCTATGTGGGTCTTTCCCAGTGTCCTCGTAGGTATTGTACGTGACGTGTAGCACACAGACGTCGTGCTGATGTCAGCTCAGCACCAATAGTATAGTGTTTTAATTGCCTTTTTAGGGGTTTATTTTAAGCATTCTAATTGGTAAGAGAAATATTGTCTTTTGGTTATCCTTTTGTAAATCGACCACCTCATGAGGTTTGTCGTTAATTTTTCTGAAAGATGACACAGTGTTTTAACTTCCTACGATTTTATCGAGTAGTTATCTCTAGACACCTAATTAAAGTTTTCATTGGATATGATGATAAGGTAACATGTGTAGGGTGTGAATGGGAACAGTATCTCGACAGGGGGGGGGGGTGTAAGTCGAATCCCACATTCGACCTTATGGCCCATACCATATGGGTGTTAACAATGATTGTACGTGATAGTTAGAAGCTTACAATTGATCCCCTTGTGGTTTAGCGCTTCTTTTTTATAATAATTACACTTGATTCCATGTCATAAATATGCACTTACCTCTTGGACTGTATACTGAAAACTTTTGTAGTACTCGTGGAGTAATTACGATTTTCTGTACCTGTTCTATTGTCTCATGAAGTTTTTAAATGAAATATAAAAAAAATGCATAAAACTGGTTATTATACGATGATGTATGATACAATTGTATGTGAATCATTTGTATCCTGTTTTTTTTCAGGGTTTTCCATATATTTGTTATCACTTACGTTATCACCTATGTTATTATTTGAATTTCCAGTAATGAACTGGATAACTAGTTTTGGACATTGCAGTGTTTTGTTAAGTTTTAATTTTGGGGTTTTGAGTTGTATATAGGCGGTGAGCGGTTACGTTAGTTCAGGGTATTGGTCTAATACTCTTTTGATGTGGAAGTTTTGATTGTGTTTATCCTTTATAAACCTGATTGTTAATCGATGATGTATGTTCTCATTGTATGTAAATCATATGTATACTGTTCTTTAAAATATAAAAAAAAAAATCTACTACCTACGCGACACTCCACCTGGCTCCTGCTACTATATATACTCGTTTTCTTAGTTTTCTCTGTATTAGGACTGAAGAAGCCACTCGTGGCGAAACGTTTCCTTTAATAAATGTCCTGAACTCTACTTAAATGTTTTTTCTCACATCTTGGGCGGTATCACCATACGATTTTTTTTCCATTGCCACTTAGCTAGTTTCTACAAACTTTTATTTTTTTTAAATCACCTTGGGGACTTTACCCAAGTTCTCCCCCCCCTTTTTTTTTTTTGTGGGTGTTTTTTTTTGTTTCCCTTAAAACTATTTATCCCGTTTTCCCCCACAGTGTTAGTTTTAGGGTAAAAATTTTTTATTCTTTTTTTTTTCCCGGGGCCC
>NC_069406.1:89510088-89529138 GCF_026875155.1 Cherax quadricarinatus | reverse complement strand
CTACCCTATACTCTTTTGTGGTTTTTCTGTGCCTTTCCCCCTATCTTCATGATTTGCTTTTGAGGTTAAATTCAAAAGAAGCCTTTGCTGGCCAGGGGCCCTTTGTCCAGGTCTCTTTGAAGTCCTGCCTGTCCTCATCAGATTTAATTCTCCTCATTAACTTCACATCATCTGCAAACAGGGACACTTCTGAGTCTAACCCTTCCGTCATGTCGTTCACATATACCAAAAATAGCACTGGTCCTAGGACCGACCCCTGTGGACCCCGCTCGTCACAGGTGCCCACTGTGATACATCATTACGTACCATGGACTCGTTGTTGCCTCCCTGTCAGGTTTCTCTGATCCATTGCAGTGCCCTTCCTGTTATATGCGCCTGATGCTCTAGCTTCTGCACTAATCTCTTGTGAGGAACTGTCTCAAAGGCCTTCTTGCAGTCCAAGAAGATGCAATCAACCCACCCCTCTCTCTCTTGTCTTGCTTCTGTTATTTTATCATAAAACTCCAGAAGGTTTGTGACACAGGATTTGCCTTCCGTGATCCGTGCTGGTTGGCATTTATTACTCCTGTTCCGTTCCAGGTGCTCCACCACTCTCCTCCTGATAATCTTCTCCATAATTTTGCATACTATACACGTCAATGACACAGGTCTATAGTTTAGTGCCTCTTTTCTGTCTCCTTTTTTGAAAATGGGAACTACATTTGCGTCTTCCATACCTCAGGTAGTTGCCCAGTTTCCAGGGATGTGTTGAAGATTGTGGTAAGTGGCACGCACAACATATTGCTCCCTCTCTAAGGACCCACGGAGAGATGTTGTCCGGTCCCATTGCCTTTGAGGTATCGATGTCCCTTAGCAGTTTCTTCACTCCTCCTCATCTGTATGTATGTCGTCCAACACTTGTTGGTGTATTGCTTGCTGGTGTCCCCATCTGGTCTGTCCCCCCAGAGTCCTTCCTGTCTCTACTGTAAATACTTCCTTAAATCTCGTGTTGAGCTCCTCACATACCTCTTGATCGTTTCTTGTGAGTTCTCCACCTTCTTTCCTCAGCCTTATCACCTGGTCCTTGACTGTTGTCTTCCTCCTAATGTGGCTATACAGCAGTTTCGGGGTCAGATTTGACTTTCGATGCTATGTCGTTTTCATACTGTCGCTGGGCCTCCCTCCTTATCTGCGCATACTCGTTTCTGGCTCTTCTACTAATCTCCTTGTTTTCCTGGGTCCTATGCCTCCTGTACCTTTTCCATTCTCTGTTGCACTTAGTTTTTGCCTCCCTACTCCTTCGGGTAAACCAAGGACTCGTTTTGGTCTTCCTATTATTTCTGTTTCCCTTGGGAACAAAACTTTCCTCTGCCTCCTTGCACTTTGTTGCCACATATTCCATCATCTCGTTTACTGATTTTCCTACATTTCTCTGTCCCACTGAACCTCCTGCAGGAAGTTTCTCATACCTGTGTAGTCCCCCCTTTTATAGTTTGGCCTGTCCACTTCAGTTCCTGTTACCTTCTCCACTTGTAACTCTACTATATAGTCAAAACTCAGAACCACATGATCGCTAGCTCCAAGGGGCCTCTCGTAAGTGATGTCCTCAATGTCTGAAACTGCTCAGGGTGAACACAAGATCCAGTCTTGCTGGCTCATCCTCCCCTCTCTCTCTGGTTGTGTCCCTGACATGTTGATGCATGAGGTTTTCAAGTACCACATCCATCATCTTGGCTCTTCATGTTTCGGGACCCCATGTGGCTCCAGGTTTTCCCAGTCGATCTCCCTGTGGTTGAAATCGCCCATTACCAGTAACTTTGCTCTGCTCGAGTGAGCTCTTCTTGCCACCTCAGCCAGTGTGTCACCATCACCCTGTTGTTTTCTTCGTACTCCTCTCTTGGCCTCCTGCAGTTCTGTGGTGGGTTATACATCACTCCAATGACTACTTTATGTTCTCCGGACTGAATTGTACCTACAATGTAGTCTCTTTCTCCAATCATGTCCATGCCTTCCATTTCCTCAAATCCCCATTGGTGTTTTTATGAGCAGTGCAACCCTCCTCCCCCTCTACTCCTTCTATCTTTCCTCAGGATCTGATATCCTGTTGGGGAAGATTGTGTCTGTTATTGTCTCAGCGAGTTTTGTTTCTGTGACTGCTATGATGTCTGGGGATTTTTCACTGATTCTTTCATTCCACTCCTCATGTTATTCGTTATTCCATCCGTGTTTGTGTACCAAAACCTTTAGTTTCTTTTCTTCATGTGGTCATGCAAGAATATTGGGGTTGGGGGAGCGAGAGGCCTTGGTGGGGGCCTACATGGGGCTGTGGTGTAGGTGGGGTTTTGTTGATGGGGGTGGGGTCAGAATGCCCATAAGGAACAGCTGTTGGGGTGAGGTTTGTGATATGGGGGTTGGTGGCAGAGGGAACAGTGAGTGGGTTGTAGTATAGGTTGCTCAGTTGCATTGGGAATGTCGCGGGTGGAGTCTTTTGGTGGGAGATTCTGTGGGGTGTGTTTGCCCTTCCTCCTGTGTCTGGGTCCTGCTCATTTTCATTGCTTCTCGTTCCTCCTTGCGTCTCTGTACCCTCTCTTTCAGTGTAGTCCTTTCTCTTGTGTTTCTGTCGCGGTCGAGGTATACTCTCTGGTACCCCTCTTTGTCCCTCAGTCTTGCTTTCTCTTGCAGAATCTGGTTCGAACTGATTCTTCCTTGAAAGTTACTCTGACAGGCCGTATCCTTCCACTCGCAAACCACCCAATTCTCTGAAAATTTGTCACCTGGGTCATATTGCCCTCCCCTATTGTTTTCATGATGCCTTCAATCATTTTTTTCTCCTCCTGTTTTATTTCTTCAAAGTTGGCCCCCTTGGCTTCTTGGAGCCCGTACACAAAAATAACCTCGCCCTTTCCTCCTCCCACTGAGTCTCCATCTGCTTCTCTGAGGCATTTTATTTCCTTCCATTGACATGTTCTTGCCTTCAGTCCCTGTCATATCTGAAACTTCTATTCTCAGTTAACTGTCTTTCCTGACCAGCTGTCCCTTGCTACTGCAGTTGGCTGTTAGAATCTCTGCATATAGCAAACCTTCATTGTCTTCGGACCTGTCGTTTGATCTTAGTGTGCTCATCGTCTTTTCCCTGGCCCACGTGGGTCTGGTAGGGCCTTCGTGTACGGCATGTCTCCGTTGTTGCTTACCATCCCTTGTCTGCGCGTGACTTTGATTTCCTGATGTCACATCTGAATTGTCATTTGTCTCTCTAATCTGTTTTCAGGCTTTGCAGTTTCTGTGTGTGTGTGTGTGTGTTGTGTGTGTGTGTGTGTGTGTGTGTGTGTGTGTGTGTGTTTGTGTGTAGTGTGTAGTGTTCGAGAAAAACCTTGGATAATTAACAAATGTCAGCCCCAAGAAGCATGATAAATTAAGGGTTAATGAGAGAGTATACTACTATATACCATACATTAGTTGGGAGGTCGTAGAGCAATGAGTGTTGGAAGTCACTGAATGAGGTAAATTGCCAATAATGATTAGTAAGTAAGTAAGTAAGTAAGTTTATTCAGGTATACACAAATACAGTTACATAGAATTATCATACATAGCAGCATATGTGTAGAGAACCTAGGATAACCCAAAAAGTCAGACAGAGTGACTTATTTCCATTGGGGGTCCTTGATGGATTTGTGATATAAACGGAAAGGGGTGAACGTTATGCAGGCCCGAAGTCAAACACAAGAGAGAGTGACTGGTGCCTCCTGGCTACAAGCAATGGCATGACCAATCGATTCTGTAAGGGCTAACAGTTTCAGCTGTGTAATAAACCATTAGAAGGTCACCGCACTGTGTCTCTGGTGAATGACCAAGATCTAGGGATCTACAGCAGGCGCAGCGAGGCCAGCTGAGTAGCAGAGTATAAAGACTAGCGAGTGAAGGTTCCTACATCATCCACCGCCAGCCCACGGCCCAGCAACACTTACCCACCGTCATGAGAGCTCTGGTGAGTGCCCCTTGTATCCTGCCTACTGCTTCACTACGCTATTGTCTGTCATGTAATTTCAACACTTCTCTTGTACTCTTTATTCATGTACTATTTATTTTTTCTTTATTCATGAGACAAAATTAAATTTCTAAGTTTTTTGGATAATTTGTACCAAATTTAGTAAAAGTTTCAATTATGGTAAGCTCTTACATATTATTCTAGAGATTCTCTTTTGTTATTCTTATTTTGCAACACTCATTAACAAACAAATGTTTTAAACATATTAAAAAATGGCAGATTCTGTTTAATAACACTAAAGGATTTTTTTTACTATATTCCTAACTTGCAAAATTAAATTTACTGAGATAGAATCTTACACATATTATTAAATATTACATCTGGCATACGAGGGAACGGATAATTTTTTTTTCAAATTAAATTTTTTTTTTTACTAACTAAAGGGGATCACTGATCACATAACGTAAAAACAGATGTTGTCATAATAATAAAGCTAATGTAACCAAAGATAAATATGCATTAAAGATATGATGAACAATACAATAAATAAATTATCCATGAAAAAAAAATATATGGCTACTAAGATTTCATGCTGTCTTCTGTCAGATCATCATCGTCTTGCTGGCTGCCTTGGTGGCAGCAGAGCAACATAAGCGTGAGGCTGAGCCCGGCTTATGTCGTCAGCTACGGGCATGGTGGCCGTGGACGTGGCTTCGGCGGATTTGGACACGGCTTCGGAAGGCCATGGACATGGTTTCGGAGGCCACGGACTAGGTTTTGGAGGTCACGGTTTCGGAGGCTATGGACATGGTTTCGGAGGCTTTGGACATGGTTTCGGAGGCCATGGACATGGTTTAGGAGGCCATGGATTTGGCTTTGGAGGCCACGGACACGGCCTCAGAGGCTACGGTGGATATGGTCGTGGTTATGGTTACGGTCGTTAATTTTTCCATAACATTTTACCTATGTACCTCGAACTTCTAATAAACATTATTTATGCAACATCAAATAAATGCATTTTTATTAATATTAAAATCCTCTCCTGTAATACAACTCAATATGAGTGTTATTAAAGAAGGAGTTTAAAAATTATTATTTTATAGGTATCTGCGGTAAATTTCCACTGCACTGAAATGCTACATTCATTCAATACGAATTCTGAGCACTTTAGTGTTATGATTTGTCACTGCCTGTTGCTGATTTCCAGATGTAGCCGCTACACACCTTCCAATTTAATCATTTTCAGACTGCTTATCACTTAAAACCCTTTGTGGTGTGGAAGTTGAAGGGTTGGGCAAGTAATTCCATTACATGACCTACGTCAACTCGTGGGTGACACCCGCCTGTGACGTTAGCTGCAGCTGATTCGTCTCACCTCTACTTTAGTAGACAAGGTCTGGCCTCATACTTTAGGCTTAAGGGATTAACCACCAAATAACAAGAGTATCTGATTGATAACGTTAAAGATTCTTCTGCTTTCAAAATTCTACTAGATACTGAATTCGACTGAAGAAGCCTGTTGTGTAGGCTGCACGTTTCGGCAAGATACCCAACTGTTGCTAATTTGTCTCATTCGTCAACTGTCTGCATTATATACTATAATATGAAAATTGCATCACAGTCAGACCGATGTAATATATTTTTTTATTATTATTATTAATAACACATCGGCCGATTCCCACCAAGGCAGGGTGGCCAGAAAAAGAAAAACTTTCATCATCATCATTCACTCCATCACTGTCTTGCCAGAGGGGTACTTTACACTACAGTTATAAAACTGCAACATTAACACCCCTCCTTCGGAGTCCGGACACTGTACTTCCCATCTCCAGGACTTAAGTCCGGCCTGCCTGTTTCCCTGAATCCCTACATAAATGATACTTTGCTCACACTCCAACAGCACGTCAAGTATTAAAAACCATTTTTCTCCATTCATTCCTATCAAATACGTTGACGCAAGCTTGCTGGAAGTCCAAGCCCCTCGCACACAAACCCTCCTTTACCCCCTCCCTCCAACCCTTCCTAAGCCGACCCCTGCCCCGCCTTCCCTCCACTACAGATTTATACATTCTCCATGTCATTCTGCTTTGTTTTATTCTCTCTACATGTCCGAACCACCTCAACAACCCCTCCTCAGCCCTCTGGATAATAGTTTTGGTAATCCCACACCTTCTCCTAATTTCCGAACTACGAATTCTCTGCATTATATTCACAATACACATTGCCCTCAGGCATGACATCTCCACTGCCTCCAGCCTTCTCCTCGCTGCAACATTCATCACCCATGCTTCACACCCATACTAGAGTGTTGGTACAACTATACTCTCATACATTCCCCTTTTTGCTTCCACGGACAAAGTTCTTTGTCTCCACAGACTCCAAAGTGCACAACTCACCCTTTTCCCCTCATCTATTCTGTGATTCACCTCATCTTTCATAGACCCATCCGCTGACACGTCCACTCCTAAATATCTTAATACATTCACCTCCTCCATACTCTCTCCCTCCAATTTGATATCCAGTCTCTTATCACCTAATCTTTTTGTTATCCTCATAACTTTACTCTTTCCTATATTCACTTTGAATTTTCGTTTTTTACATACCCTACTAAATTCATCTACCAACCTCTGCAACTTCTCTTCAGAATCTCCCAAAAGCACCGTGTCATCAGCAAAGAGCAACTGTGAGAACTCCCACCTTGTGTTTGATTTTTTATCTTTTAACTCCACACCTCTTGCCAAGACCCTAGAATTCACTTCTCTTACAACCCCATCTATAAATATATTGAACAACCACGGTGACATCACACATTCTTGTCTAAGGCCTACTTTTACTGGGAAATAATTTCCCTCTCTCCTACATACTCTAAACTAAGCCTCACTATCCTCGTAAAAACTCTTCACTGTTTTCAGCAACCTACCCCCTATACCATACACCTGCAGCATCTGCCATATTGCCCCTCTATTCACCCTGTCATATGCCTTTTCTAAATCCATAAATGCCACAAAAACCTCTTTACTCTTATCTAAATACTGTTCACCTATATGTTTCACTGTAAAACACTTGGTCTACACACCCCCTACCTTTCCTAAAGCTCCTTGTTCATCTGCTATCTTACTCTCTGTTTTACTCTTAATTCTTTCAATAATAACTCTACCATACACTTTACCAGGTATACTCAACAGACTTATTCCCTATATTTTTTCCACTCTCTTTTATCCCCTTTGCCTTTATTTTTATAAAAAGGAACTATGCATGCTCTTTGCCAATCCCTAGATACCTTACCCTCTGCCATACATTTATTAAATAATACCACCAACCACTCCATAACTATATTCCTTCCTGCTTTTAACATTTCTATCTTTATCTCATCAATCCCAGCTGCCTTACCCCCTTTCATTCTACCCACTGCCTCACGAACCTCCCCTCACTCACAACTGGCTATTCCTCACTCCTACAAGATGTTAATCCTCCTTGCCCTATACACGAAATCACAGTCTCCCTATCTTCATCAACATTTAACACTTCCTCAAAATATTCCCTCAACCTTCCCGATACCTGTAACTCTTCATTTAATAACTCTCCTCTCCTATTTTTAACTGTCAAATCCATTTGTTCCCTAGGCTTCCTCAACTTATTAATCTCACTCCAAAACTTTTTCTTATTTTCAACAAAGTTTGTTGATAACATCTCACCCACTCTCTCATTTGCTCTCTTTTTACATTGCTTTACCACTCTCTTAACCTCTCTTTTTCTCTCCATATACTCTTCCCTCCTCGTATCGCTTCTACTTTGTAAAAACCTCTCATATGCTAACTTTTTCTCCCTTACTACTCTCCTTACATCATCCTTCCACCAATTGCTCTCCTTCCCTCCCACACCCACTTTCCTGTAACCACAAACTTCTGCTGAACACTCTAACACTACATTATTAAAACTACCCCATACATCTTCGACCCCATTGCCTATACTCTCACTAGCCCATCTATCCTCCAATAGTTGTTTATATCTTACCCTAACTGCCTCCTCTTTTAGTTTATACACCTTCACCTCTCTATTACTTGCTGCTTCTATTTTCCTTGTATCCCATCTACCTTTTACTCTCACTGTAGCTACAACTAGAAAGTGATCTGATATGTCTCTGGCCCCTCTATAAACATGTACATCCTGAAGTCTACTCAACAGTCTTCTATCTACTAATACGCAGTCCAACAAACTACAGTCATTACACCCTACATCATATCTTGTATACTTATTTATCCTCTTTTTATTAAAATACGTATTACAGTGGTCCCTCGTTGTTCGTAATTAATCCGTTCCTGGAGCCGTTACTATAAACGAAATTTACGATTTACGAATCAATTTTCCCCATTAGAAATAATGTAAATACAATTAATCCGTTCCTGACACCCAGAAGTATTAAAACAAAAACATTTTTAACACGAAATATACATGTAGTACATAAACAATACAATGGGAAGTGATGAATGAAACATTAACAGCATAACACTTACCTTTATTGGAGATTCTTCTTAGTGTATGGGAGACTGGAGGAGGAGAGTGGATTGTTTATAGTTCGGAAGGGGAATCCCCTTCCATCAACACCTCAGGTTCCATTTGCTTTTCTGGGGTTGCTTCTCTTCTCTGTTTCTTAATGCCACTAGGACCACCTTGAGAGTCACTGGAGTCCTGTCTCACAAAATAACTGTGGAGAGAGCTCTGTTTCTGGCGTCTCTTTAACACTTCCCTAAAATGGTCCAAGACTTTGTCACTGTACATGTTGCCAACCTGGCTTGCAACAACCTTGTTAGGGTGATGTTTCTCCATAAAGCTTCCATCTTACCCACATAGTAAAAATCTCTTAATTTCTGAAGAAGGCACCTTCTTCCATCTCTCTTCCTCCTCCTCTGCAGCAAAGATTCTGAGCTGCGATGTGTTGCTCTTCCTGATGAAGCTCTTGCAGCTCCTCAGTGGTGAGCTCTTCATTGTCGTCTTCCACCAATTCTCCCACATCCTCCAAACTCACATCCAACCCCATGGAACTCCCCAGTGCCACAACTGATTTTACAACAGACATAGGCTCATTAGGGTCAGTCCCAAATTCTTCAAAATCCCTCTTGTCGACACAATCTGGCCACAATTTTCTCCAGGCAGAGTTCAAAGTCCTGGTAGTCACTCCCTCCCAAGCCATACCTATAAGGGTTATGCAGTGGAGGATGCTGAAGTGTTCTCTCCAAAATTCCCTTAGGGTCAAGTGAGTGTCTGTGGTCACTGTCAAGCACCTGTGAAACATTGCTTTTGTGTAGAGTTTTTAAAGTTTGCAATAACCTGCTGGTCCATGGGTTGGAGGAGAGGAGTGGTATTCGGGGGCAAGAACTTTACTGTGATGAACCCAAACTCCTCGAAAATTAGGTCATCCAAGTTTGGAGGATGAGCAGGTGCATTGTCCATTACTAGCAGGCACTTGAGATCCAATTTCTTTTCCAAGAGATACTCCTTCACACTAGGGCCAAACAATTCATTGAACCACTCGACGAAAATTTCCCTCGTGACCCATGCCTTACTATTAGATTTCCAAAACACACACAATTTACTCTTCATAACATTGTTTTTCCTGAACACTCTGTGATTTTCAGAATGGTACACTAGTAATGGCTTCACTTTGAAATCCCCACTAGAATTAGCACAGAACATTAACGTCAGCCTGTCTTTCATAGGCTTGTGTCCTGGCATTGCCTTTTCCTCTTGTGTAATGAAGGTCCTCTTTGGCATTTTCTTCCAAAAGAGGCCTGTTTCGTCACAATTGAGCACTTGTTCAGGTTTCAGTCCTTCAGCCTCTATGTACTCCTGGAATTCATGCACATATTTTTCAGCCGCCTTGTGGTCCGAACTGGCAGCCTCACCATGCCTTACCACACTGTGTATGCCAGTACGGTTCTTAAATCTCTCAAACTAGCCTTTGCTGGCCTTAAATTCACTCACTTCACCACTATTTGCAGGCAATTTCTTTACCAAATCTTTATGCAACTGCCTAGCCTTTTCACAAATAAACGAAGTCATAAGAGTATCTCCTGCTAATTGTTTCTCATTTATCCACACCAATAATAACTTCTCAACCTCTTCCAGTACTGGTGATCTCATTTTTGTCAGCATAGTTACTCCCTTTGCAACAACAGCATCCTTTATTTCATTTTTCTTGGCCACTATGGAACATAAGGTTGTGTAGGGTTTCCTTAACATCCTGGACAGTTCGGCCACACTTGTACCAATTTCAAATTGTTCAATGATGGTTTTCTTAAATTCAATCGTATTTCTCACCTTCTTTACCACAGGCTTGGCACTAGGAGCTTTCTTTGGAGCCATGGTAGCTTATTTAGTACTTGCAAGCACTAAAATAAATGGAATATTATGAAATATTTCGCTGGAGCACGTGAGGGGACCTTTGCTCACTGGCAAACAATGCCAGACTGGCTGCCGCCCTGGCTCACGCCGTGGGTACACGTCCTGGACGAACTACGACTCGGGAGTCAACCTATGAAAAGCGAGTCCATGTTTATACGAAAATACCCCTATGATTGGCGAGTTTTACGATTGCCGGGAACTACGAAAAGCGGGGGACCACTGTACCTATAACTAAAACCCCTTTCTATACAAAGTTCAATCAAAGGGCTCCCATTATCATTTACTCCTGGCACCCCAAACTTACCACACTCTCTCTAAATGTTTCTCTTACTTTAGCGTTTAGGTCCCCTGCCACAATTACTCTCACTTGGTTCAAAGGTTCCTATACATTCGCTTAACATGTAATATATAATATATATATATTATATATATATATATATATATATATATATATATATATATATATATTATATATATATATATATAAATTATATATATATATATATATATATATATATATATATATATAATATATATATATATATATATATATATATATATATATATATATATATAGGAACCTCGGTTTTCGTTCCAGAACAGTGTGACGAAAACCGAACTGTACGAAAACTGAAGCAGTGTTTCCTATAAGAAATAATGTAAACCCAATAATCTGTTCCAGACACCCAAAAATATTAACAAAAATTACATTTTATAGAGAATAACTATAGTTTTACATACAGCAAACAATGAGACATAAATATAAATGACTAATGAAAGGGATAAATGAACATTTAATATCACTTTTTCCTCTATGAAGACTCATGTTGAAGTATGGAAGATGGCGAGGAGAGGAGAGGAAGAAGAGGTTATTCTTTGGAAGGGGAATCCCCCTCCATAAGAACTTCAGGTATCAAGGCCCTATGCAGACTTCCCTTCTTTGTCTTTTACTGGCACTAGAACCAGCTTGAGAGTACTGTACCCCTTTTGCAAAAAAAAAAAAAATCTGTCAGAGAGGTGTTTCTGGCGTCTCTTTAAGATTTGCCTAAAATGGCACAATACATTGTCATTGAACAAGTTGCAGACACGGCTTTGCAAACAGTTTTGTTAAGGAGATATTTCTCCACAAAACTTTGCAACTCATTCCACTTTGCACACATGTCCTTAATCACTGAAGACAGCACATTCTCCATCTCTCTTCCTCCTTTAAAGCAATTTCCTCTGCTGAAGACTGTTGCTGTTCCAGTTGAAGGTCTTGCACTTTTCAGTGGTTAGCTCGTCCGTGGTCAACCCCCAAACTCTTCCACATCTTGGTCACTCATATCCAACCCAGGGACTTCCCCAAAGACACAAAGATTCCACAATATTCCACAATATATCGTGTTCTCGCCTTCTTTATCAAAGGGCTGGCACCGGAACTTTCTTTGGCCCCATGGGGGGTTTTTTACCCATTTCACACTCAATAAACAATTAAATTATTACGAAATGTTATCCGAACGTTCACTCAAGGGAGAAACAATCCCCAGACTGAGTCAGAATGCATAAGAACATATGAAAGAAGGAACACTGCAGCAGGCCTACGGGCCCCAATGCGGGGCAGGTAGAAGTCATCCCGGCTAAGCCCAATGGCCACCCAGTCAGGTCACCTCCACTTAAGAAGGAGCACGGCTTCTGACCCATAGCACCAGTAGTCAGGTCCAACTCACTCCACCCACACCAATTCATGTATTTATCTAACCTATTTTTAAAATTACACAAGTCTTGACTCAAGAAATGTAATGACACGATTGCAAACAAACCATACCCCGGCCGGGATTGACCCGCGGTCATAGAGTCTCAAAACTCCAGCCCGTCGCGTTAGCCATAACCAGCTAGCCACAATAAGATTCTCCAACTAGGTATATTCTACACCATAGGAAGGTTAGCACAGGCACCTCTGGGCCCACAAATGCAAGTTTTTACAGACGAATCTCCAGCTAGCGTGGCCGTGACGAACTCTAGCTCAAGTCCCTTCACTGCCGTCGACCGCGGGTTCAACCCCCGGCCTGGGGTATGGTTTGTTTGCAATTTTGTCATTACGATTTTTTGAGTCATGTTGACGGCAGTGAAGGGACTTCAAAGAGTGCAGATTCAGGGCCTCAGCCTATAATCAAAAGGGAAGATTTCTGTACATGGGATCAACTTTGTCATCCTCCTCTGTACGTTTATATCCATTCTGTAATACGGTGACCAGAACTGTGCAGCATAATCTAAATGAGGCCTAACCAAGGATAACATAGAGTTGAAGAACACCCTGAGGATTTTATTATTTTGCTTCTTGATATGAAGCCAAGGATTCCTAAATCCTTTTCGCGGGTCAGTATATTAAGATCTACAGGCCCTGATGAAGTGTTTGCAAGGGTGTTAAAAGAATGTAAAGAGGAACTTAGCATACCTTTGGCTAATCTTTTTAACATATCACTACAAACTGACTTTAGTGCCTGATAAGTGGAAAAATGGCAAATGTAATTCCTATTTACAAGGCAGGTGACAGGTCTTGGCTTCAAACTATAGACCAATAAGCCTTACCTCCATGTGGGAAAATTTATGGAATCAAAAATTTGCCGATGCAATTCGTAGCCATCTTGACAGGCACAGTTTGATTAATAAATCTCAACACTGTTTTACAAAGGGGCGTTCCTATCTTACGGAATTTACTAACTTTTTTTCACTAAGGTGTTTGAGGAGATAGATCATGGTAATGAATACGATATTTGTATATGGATTTCAGTAAGGCTTTCGATTAGAGTTCCCCCCCAGAGGCTATTGAGGAAATTTTAAGGCACATGGAATAGGAGAATTTTTTTCTTGGGTAGAGGCATGGCTGAAAAAATAGACAGCAGAGAGTTTGCATAAATGGGGGAGAAAATCAGAATAGGGGACCGTCACAAGCGGTGTTCCTCAGGGGTCAGTGTTGGGCCCGTTGTTGTTCCCCAATTTACATAAACGACATAGATGAGGGAATAAATAGCAACATAAGCAAATTTGCTGATGACACCAAAATAGGCCGTCCAATTTCATTCTAATGAGGACACTAAGCACTCCAGGAGATATTTGAATAGACTGATCAATGGTCGGAGAAGTGGCAGATGCAATTTAATATTGAAAATGCAAAGTTTTGAATGTTGGACAGTTAAATAACCATGCCACATATAAACAAATAATGTAGATCTTAATATACTGATTGCGAAAAGGATTTAGGAGTTTTGGTTAGCAGTAATCTAAAACCAAGACAACAGTGCATTAGTGTTCGCAATAAAGCTAACAGAATTCTTGGCTTCATATCTAGAAGTATAAATAATAGAAGTCCTCAGGTTGTTCTTCAACTCTATTATCCTTGGTTAGGCCTCATTTAGACTATGCTGCTCAGTTCTGGTCACTGTATTACAGAATGGATATAAATGCTCTGGAAAAACGTACAGAGGAGGATGACAAAGATGATCCATGTATCTGAAATCTTCCTAAAAAGGATAGACTGAGGGCCTGAATCTGCACTCTCTCGAAAGGCGTAGAATTAGGGGGATATGATCGGGGTTTGTAGAAATGGAAACAGGAATAAATAAAGGGAATGTAAATAGCGTGCTGGAAATTTCCAGCCAAGACGGACTCACAGCAATGGTTTCAAGTTGGAAAAAAAAATTTAGATTCAGGAGGATATAGGAGAGCACTGGTTTGGTAATAGAGTTGTGGATGAGTGGAACAAACTCCCGAGTAAGATATTCAGGCTAAAACGTTGTGTAGTTTTAAAAATAGGTTAGATAAATATATGGTGGGTGTGGGGGGGGTAGGGGTTGACTGACTAGCTTGTGCTTTTGGGTCTGGTGCAGGTGCTCCATCCTTGAGTTAGGTGACCAGACTGGGTGGGTCATAGGGCTAATCCGGGGGGGGGCATTGGTCTTATCAGGGTGGGGACATGGACCTGCTCTGCATGG
Source organism: Cherax quadricarinatus (assembly GCF_026875155.1). NCBI lineage: Eukaryota > Metazoa > Arthropoda > Malacostraca > Decapoda > Parastacidae > Cherax > Cherax quadricarinatus. The sequence goes on along the minus strand of NC_069406.1, from coordinate 89,514,801 downwards.
GTCAGTAGGCCTGTTGCAGTGTTCCTTCTTTCTTTTGTTCTTATGTTTTTATTATTTTTGTTTACATGTGGCATGGTTATTATCCTTTCCAAACATTTAGAACTTTGCATTTGTCTAAAATTAAATGCATCTGTCATTTCTCTGACCATTGCATCAGTCTATTTAAATCATCCTTGAGTGCTCTAATGTCCTCATTAGAATTAATTGGACGGCCTATTTTGGTGTCATTAGCAAATTAGCTTTTGTCGCTATTTATTCCCTCATCTATGTCGTTTATGTAATTTAGAACAACGAGGGGCCCAACACTGACCCCTGTGGAACCGCTTGTGACGTGCCTCCATGTGATTCTCCCCATTTATGCAAACTCTCTGCTGCCTATTTGTCAAACCATGCTCTACCAAAGAAAAAATTTCTCCTGTTCCATTTGCCTTAAGTTTCCTTAATAGCCTCTGATGTGGAACTCTATCGAAAGTCTTACTGAAGTCCATATGCACAATATCATATTCAATACCATGATCTACCTTCTCAAATACCTTGGTGAAAAAAGTTAGTAAATTGGTAAGACAGGAACGTCCCTTTGTAAAACTGTTGAGATTCATTAATTTAATTTATGCCTTTCAAGATGGCTACGAATTGCATCGGCAATTATTGATTCCATAAAAATTTTTCCCAAATATAGAGGTAAGGCTTATTGGTCTATAGTTCGAAGCTAGGAACCCGTTACCTGCCTTGTAAATAGGTATTACATTTGCCATTTTCCACTTATCTGGCACTATGCAGTTTGTAGTGATATGTTGAAAAGATTAGCAAAGGTATGCTAAGTTCCTCTTTGCATTTCTTTAAAACACTTGCAAACAGTTCACAGGGCCCTGGGGATTTGTTAGATTTTATTTCTCTATTTGTTTTGAGGACCATGTCACTAGTTACTCCAATCGTGGTTAGTTTATTATCGTCCTATTCTACATATTTATTATTTTGGAATTTCACTAGTATCTTCCTGGGTAAAAACTGAGAGGAAGTATTGAAATTTCACACATATCCTTATCACTGTCAGGGGATATGACCAGAGTTGCTCTTAAGTGAGCCTATCTTGTCCCTAATCTTACTTCTGTATACCTGAAAGAACCCTTTTGGGTTAGTCCTCGAGTCCCTTGTTACATTAGCCTCTAATCCCTTTTAGCTTTCCTTATTCCTTTTTTTTATTTCTCTTTTTACTGAATATATTGATTTTTTAACTGCCCATCCCTCTTTTGATAAGCCTATATATGCCTCTCTTTTGACAATGAGATTTTTTAATCTAGTGTTCATCCATTTGGGATCATTTTTGTTAGATCTAATTTCCACATCGGAACAAAAATTGTCTGGGCAGCTAGAAAATATGCTCTGAAAAACGTCATATTGGCAACCAACACCACCAACCTGACCCGTGGTCAGGTCTTCTCAAATTTTGCCCATCCAGGTAAATTTCTCAGCGCCATGAAATCGGCCAATTGGAAGTCTGGGACAGAGACTTTATTGCAGTTATCTGGGGTTTATTCCATGATATAATGAAACTAAGTAATTTGTGATCGCTTTCCCCTAGCTCATCATTGTTTAATCAAGATTATTAGTTAGTGATTCTTTGTTGACAAGAGCCAAGTCAAGCAGATTGTTTCCTCTAGTTGGTTCTGTCACAACTGTTTTAAAAAGCAGTCCTGAACCGTATCAAGAAAGTCACTTGGGCTCAAGATTTCCCGTCACATTGTTCCAATCAATTTGTCTAAGTCAAATCTACCATTTTAAAACAACATTTTCATATCTACATGCCTTATGAATTTCGTCCCATAGCAGCTTACTACACTCTCTATCAATGTTTGGGAGCCCATAAATCACACCCAAAGTTAACTTTTCACGACCCTCGAGAAACTGCAGCCCAAAAAGATTGTGTATCCGATGTTTCTAATCTTATTTCTTGTCTAACACAACAATTAAAATTATAAACTGACTTTCATCACCACTCCCCCCTTCCTGTTGACCCTATCACTATGGAATAGTTTATAACCTGCATGTTGCATTCAGGAAAGCATTTCTCTATCTTTTAAGTTCAACCAGGTCTCTGTTTATAGCAATTTAAAATATATATTATCTTTTCTTGCAAGTAATCTTAGCTTGTCTATCTTATTTCTTAGGCTCCTGCTATTCGTACAGTAAACCTTAATGGAGCTATCACTCGTTGCCCTTTACTATCCTCTTTTGTTTGTTGATCAATTGCTATGCCTTTACTAGCAACTTTATTTGATATTGTCTTTAAACATATCCCTGAGGTATCCTGGTTATATCTGCTGTTTTCAACCAAGTACTGCAGCCTGATTTGTTTCCCACAGACACCCTACCTATATAATCTATCAGTTTAAGTCCTAGACATATCCCCAATGACCCCTCAATCAAACTGGCTAATGCAACCACTCCAGCCCCAGATAGATGAACCCCATCCCTTGCATACATATTACGTTTGCTATAGAATATGTCCCAGTTATCAATGAATGGGATTGCAAGTTCCTTGCAGTACTGTCTAGCCAAACAATTTATACCAATTCCCCAAGACATCCTTTCATTGCCTACTGCCCTTCTAGGCAAGATGCTAATATGGCTGGGACCCCTCCCATAGACCTGACTACATCTTTGGCCTGACCTATATTTAAACCAGCAGCTCCTGTCTCCTGCCATCCCTAATGTCATTTCCACCAACACTAAGGCAGATAATGGGCTTGTTCCATTGCCTGCCATAATATTATTAAGCCTGTTGACCATGTACCAACACCGCTCCTGGAAATAAATGGTCTAAAAATACCAAACACAATAGAAATTTTAAACACTTAAGCAGTATAATGTGATCCTTATTGACAAGTTTCGTCACGAAGTGGGCGAAACGTTGTCAATAAAGGGGAAAGGGTAAAGGGTAAAAGGATAAAGGGTAAAGGAGGTTTTGTGTGCGAGGGGCTTGGACTTCCAGCAGGCATGCGTGAGCGTGTTTGATAGGAGTGAATGGAGACAAATGGTTTTTAATTACTTGACGTGCTGTTGGGAGTGTGAGCAAAGTAACATTTATGAAGGGATTCAGGGAAACCGGCAGGCCGGACTTGAGTCCCGGAGATGGGAAGTACAGTCCCTGCACTCTGAAGGAGGGTTGTTAATGTTGCAGTTTAAAAACTGTAGTGTAAAGCCCCCTTCTGGCAAGACAGTGATGGAGTAAATGAGGGTTTGAAAGTTTTTTTTTTTGGCCACCCTGCCTTGGTGGGAATCGGCCAGTGTGATAATATATTTTTATATTTTTATATATATATATTATATATATATATATATATATAGATATATATATATATATATATATATATATATATATATATATATATATATGTCGTGCCGAATATGTAAAACTGTCAATACCCAAGAACTCATTTAAAAAATTAAGTCCTTTCTGAAATTTTCTCTTATACTTTTTAGAGATATATTTTTCTTTTAATGTAATGTAAATTTTTTTAATTTTGCACCAAAAGTTTCTTAGAAAACTTACCTAACCTTTTATAACAAGAGCAATTTATTTTAGCCAAACCCCAACTAAATATATTTTAGATTTGTTCACAATATTTAATACTAAACAAACACAGTGAAATATATTTTTTTCGTTTTTGGTTCAGAATGATTTGTCGAAATTATTGCATACACAAATTTTCGCTTGTCCTATATGACAAGATGAGCGTTGCTTTTTAAGCAAGATCGCAAGTTCTGCCTATCGGGACGACATATTATATATTATATATATATATTTATATTATATATATAATATATATATATATATATATATAATATATATAAATATATATATTTTATATATATATTTTATATGTAAGACAAGCCACAGAAAGTGGGTGGGAAATCTTAAACTCAAGTGCTTTCACACTTCTAAGTGCGTCATGAGGACCCCTGCAATGTTCCAAAGGCAGCAACAGGAGAACTTAGGAGAAGTTTTTTCAGAGTATGGTAGCGTGATTGGCACCCCCCAGTATCTCATTCTGAGTGGGGGGAGGCCCGGCCGAATACCAACCGCACGGCTCCCAAGGCTTTCTTACCCATGAATCTCACTCCAAAACATTTTTTCTTATTCTCAGCAAAATTTATGGACAGCATCTTACCCACTCTCTCATCGCTCTTATTTTATTATTTCTTTTCATCTCTTAAACTGTTCTTTTTTTTCTCCACTTATACAAACCTCCTTACATCATTTTTACCTTGTAAAACGATATAAGGAGGTTAACATTTTTCTCTCTTACTACTCTCATTACTTATCATACCACCCATCGCTCTTCTTCCCTCCCACACCCTCCCTCCTACATGCACACAATTCTGGTGCACACTTAATACTGCATTCTTAAATTTTCCCCATATCTCTTCAGTTTTCTTATTTATATTATTACTAGCCTTTTTCCAATAGTTGCTTATATCATGCCCTTAACTGTCTCTTTTAGTTTTTAAACCCTTTACCTCTCTGTTACTTACTGATGCCATTCTCTGTGTATTCATTCTTCCTTTTACCTTCACTATAGCTACAGTTATTATAACGATTGATATAAAATGTTTTTTTCCTCTATAAAACATGACATCTGTAGTCTGTTCATCACCCTTTTATCTCCATATAGTCCAAAAAAATATTTTTCATTTACCCTATACCATATC
>NC_069406.1:89489885-89509588 GCF_026875155.1 Cherax quadricarinatus | reverse complement strand
CCAACATCTGATAACCCCCACCCACCAGATCTCCCCCCCCCAAGGGGCAAAAAAGACCACATGAAACGCCGTTTCAACATCCCCCACAAAACTGACAAAAACCCTCTTTCCACAAACCCCATACAACGTCACCCCCTTTGGGAAGCCGGGGTCCCCATGAAAAACACCCCTATTTTCTTACTCTACCCGGTATCCGAAGCTTACTAAAATCTTTCCAAATAACCCCCCAACTACTTTGGATACACGCACCCCTTGCATAATTCCCTGCCCTTTCACTCCCTCCAAAAACCTTTTCATTTTGATGTTATAAAACCCTGTTGCATGTCAATAAAAATCAAAACATTTCTTCACAAACCCTCAATTCCTTCCCACTCCCCATTTACGTGCCTCCCCATAACTCTTCCTCTTTAGTCCCCCTCACCCCCCCTTCCCTCTTATACCTCCCTTGATTTCAGCCATTACTCTCAGTCCTAAAGACAAAAACCTAAACCCCCCTCTTGAACATCCTCTAACTACCCCATTAACCATCCCCTCCCAAAATCCCCACACAAACTTCAGCACCCTACCTGCATTCTACAAATCTCGTGCCTCTAAGGGAAAAACCTCCCCACCCCATATTTGTATAGACAAGTGAATTTCCACCACTACCCTTGTTTTAAGCTAAGTCCCTCGCATTAAAAACCCTCCTAGTCCTCTTAAAACCTTTACCGTGACAGACCCCGAATTTCCCCCTTCTGCATGCCTGCACTTCGTCATATACCATATCCCACATACCCGATTTTGTAAACCATCCCCACCCTAACCCCACCCCCAGGGGCCCCCCCCCCCATCCAATTCCGACCTTTTTGTCCCTTGATTTCACCGTATTAACTCTCTTTCCGGGTATTCTACCAAACATCTGAATCACTCTACCCACCCCCTTAACTCCTCCTTCCCCTTTAGCAAACAGTTGTATCATCCCATACCCAACGAGCCCCTTTGCACCCCCTTCCATCCCCGTTTGTCCATCCACCCTCTCAACAGACTCAAAAAAAGGATTCTGCCACACGCAAAGAGCAGCTTACATCGGACAGCCCTCCCTCAAACCCTCTCCATCGGTAAAAATTCCCCCCAACCCCCTTGACCTGTCCCTTACCTCTCCCAATACGGGTGTTCACCCACCCAGCCCCCCCAAAACCCCCCAACCTCTCTAAGAAACCCCCTAAAAAATCTCTGCCCACACAATCATTCTTCCCCCCCCAATCTAAACCTAGTTTTCCCCCCTCCCGTACACCTCTAGAAAATTCCAAATCAACCCATGCCCACCCCTCATCCTTTTCCCCCGGAAATTTTCCCAATCCCCCCTTTTGTAAATTAAACCCAAAATTTTTCCCTCATTCGTTGCCCAAAACCTTAGCCAAAATCTTGTAACCGGACATTAACGTATGAAAGGGTTTAATCTTTTTTAAAACTCGGATTCCTTCTTTTTGGGCACTAAAACCGTGCACCCTTTCTTTGCGATTTCCCATCCCCCCACTACTTAACTACAATTAAAAACCCCCACCAGACAATGTGTCACTCCCCTAATGACACCTATAAAAATGTTTGGGATGCCTTTTATGCCTGGGGTTTTACCCTGGCACTCCCCAAAAAATGCCTCCTCCACCTCCTCTAAATATCTACCCCCGATTCTGTCACGTCCCTCCACTTAATCCCTATTAAAACCCCTTTATCCCCAAACCGTCCCCACCCCCCTCCCCCCCCCAAACCCCCCTCCACTTTCCCCAAACCAAAAATCTCATCAAACTAATATTTTCCTTGGTGGATAGGGCCTTTTCCCTCCTCAAAACCACCCCCCCCTGTTCCCCGTAATATCGCCAAAGGTTTGGGTTTTTGCCTGCCCCTTCCTTAAACCTCCCCTTTAAAACAAAACCCCATGGCTTTCCCCCCTTAAAACATCCTCCAACCCTGCCCCAATGAATTGCCTCAAATTTTTTATTGTGAATTTCTGCCCAACCCATTCGCAAACGTTCCATGTCCCCACTCGCCCCCCCCGTTCCTCTAATAACAGTCATTTAACTGACCCTCAAAAATAATTTTGTAGACCATAGCTCCACCTCGCCACTCCTTACCCCGTACTTTAAAAAATTTTTGCGATTTCAACTTTAGCCCTTTCCACCAATCCGCAAAACCCTTTCCCCTTTCCTAGTCTCCCAAAAGGATTTCCCCCAATCTTCAAACCCGTAGGGTCACCTTCCCTAAGTAGCCCAATTTTAATTTTCCCGTTCCCGTAAGCTTTTCACTATGCCCTCTCCCCAAATCTGCTATAAAAGCCGTGATCAGGAAAAAACCCCATCGATACCCACCCCCTCCACCATGCCCCGCCAACAAATCCTATCTAACCCTCCCCATATCCCCCAGAAAAAAAATGGCCCTTTTCCCAACCCCTATTTCCCCCCCCCCATTACCACCCCAAACTCGCCCTCCCGCAGAACCCCCCAAAACACAACCCGCCCCCCTCGGAACCACTCCCATTCCTAATGCACAATTCCCAAACCCCCCCAAACACCGTAAAAGCAGGTAAACCTCTCAAGTGATATACCAGAACCTCGCGTACAAAACCACCTTCACTCTAGCGTTACTAGTTGCTGGCATGTACACACCTACAAAACTAACCCTCCGGGCTCCCCAAAACCCATCCACCCTGGCAACCCTCCCACCCCCCCCTCCTCCCAACCCAGGATACGCAAAGGATTTGTCTCCTTTACCGCCACAGCCACACCTCCTTTCAACCTCAAAACATCACATGTAAACAACCTATAACCTTTCAACAACAACTCACATCCTAACCTATGGTTTTTTCCCTGCAAAAAACAGACACAATACTAAATCTCCTCAAAACCCACTTAACCATCCCTCTTGACCTGGGTTTTTAAAGACCGTTTACATTGAAAGTTACACACCTGAATTTTACAAGAATGGCGGCTTCCCCCTGTGCCGCAGAGGGCTTACTTGGTCCTCCTTTCATAGGTCTCGGTTCTTCTCTATCAATCCCTCGTTCCTGCCCTCCAACCCCTCCCTGTCCCATCCGCCTAGCTTTCCCATTGCCCCCCCCTCCTCCCGGATTTGCCTTTGCTCCCACACCCTGCCCACATCTTCTTCCCAGGCCTCTGCGCTGGTGTGAGGACTTCGTCCATGTTTTGATGCCCCCGCTAATCTCTTGCGGGAGCTACCCTCTACACACATTTCTTCTGCAACCACATCTTCTTGATGGACCTCCACCACCACATTGCTCTCCTTTCGAACCTCACTCAAGTCTTCTTACCCTGCTTCTGTTCATCCATCCCCTTGTCATCACCTGACCTCACATCACTTTCCACACCATGCTCCGACTTTTCCAAAAAAATCCTTCAGTACAGCCTCCAAAATCCCGTCCGAGCTGACCCCTGTAGTATCTAACGGTCCCGTCTGACAGCGATATTCCCTCCCCCCCCGTTTCCCCTGGTAGTGTAAACACACGTCTCCAAAACCAACCTCTGCTCTGTCGACCTCCTCACTTCATAGGCCTGTACCCCGGCGTTCCACTTCACCCGTCATAACGTCCGCATCTTCTAATGGCGTATCCACAGAAGCTGTCTCCTGACACCTAGGGCCCTGTCTCCCCGGGGCATTGTGGCCACCATGTGTTCATAAGAGTCACTAAACGGCAAAGTTTTCCTCTGCCCCGCCATAGTGTACAAAAACCTGTGTTCTATAGTTATGCAATGTAACATATGATGGTATCGGCCTCCTCAGGGTCATTTTCAGTGTAAAGGATCCTTCCGGCATCCCCTCATAAGGCCCGTCCCTCCACATTCCCATGCTCGTCGAGTGTACAGTCCCATAACCACTGAACACATCTTGTAGGCTGTATGCTGTTGCCTCAAAAGGTACATTCCTTACCTTCACCCAAGTAAAATACTTAGACACATCATGCAAGCATACTTCCACTGCCGAATTGATACTCATCCGCCTTTCTTGAAATTCGTCGACGATGGTAGAGTAGAATTCAGCCCTCATGAACTTCACGAAGACCCTTGACATACCATTCAGTGCCACACCATACAGCTCTTCATTGGGGATGCCATAACAGTCCCTGATAATGCTTGGCAGGAGAACGTTCATCGTGGCGTTGCTTAAAGATCCTCTAACCAGCTCAATGCAGACAGTATTTATGCGCCGGTACAGTCGGTCCGCCATCTTGGTGCTAATGCTATGTTTTCCTCACCAGGTGGCGTGCAAGAGAACCTGTAGAAGCGTCCTCTCTCCCCGCAGGTCGAGAGACGAATGTTGGGAAGAATTATAACTTTGCTGGGAGTGGTGTTGATGCGTGGAGAATTTATGATCTGAAGAGCTCTTTTCTTGCAGTCTTTGATGAAAAAAGAAGGAAAATGTAACTCAGTGAATGTTTGGTGAATGTATGTACACTCCTCGTCAAGAAACTCAGGACTACAAATTCGGTATGCTCTTAGGAAAAACCCGATGATGATGCCTCTTTTGGTCTTGGTATCTTGACTGGAATAGAAGTGTGTGAGATCATTTTTATTGGTGGGTTTTCGATAAACTTGAAATCTTAGGTTGTTGTCTACTTTGTGAATGAGGACATCGAGGAAAGGTAGCTTGTCATTGGACTCTTCTTCTAGTGTAAACTGGATCGCCGGTTCAACTGCGTTGAGCCTTGCCTGAAGATCCCGTACATCAAAACGTTTTGGAGTTATTACGAGGACATCGTCCACGTAACGTAACCAAGTGACGCTTGAAGGGATGATGTTGGCGAAGTGTTCGGACTCTAGGTGTTCCATGTATAAGTTGGCTAGGACGGCACTTATGGGGGACCCCATTCCCATGCCGTAGGTTTGTTTGTAGAGCTTGTTATTGAAAAAAAAACAGTTGAAATTAACACAGAGTTCAATTAAGTCAACAAAATCTCCGGGAGGTAGAGGAAGATTAAGGTCCTGATTGACTTTACGTCGTAGAACCTCGATGGCTTTTTTGGTAGGTACTTTTGTGAAGAGGGAAGTCACATCCAAACTGCTTAGTTTCTTGTTACGGATGGAGAGGTTACGGATGCGGTTGAGAAGGTCACCTGAGTGTTAAAGATGAGCGGGGCTGATGGTCCCCAGAAGGCAGGAAAGATGTTTGGCAAGAACTCCGGCTAGTTTGTGTGGAGCACTGCCTATTCCTGACGTGATTGGTCTGAGTGGAATATTGTGTTTATGGGTCTTCGTGCTCACAGCTATCGCAACAGACACAACTTCCTACAAAATTGCCTGGCAGAGAAGGTGATCCCTAAGTCTACTCCTGCACAACTCTCCAACTCCAAGCACCCCTTCTCTCCAGCTACCCAAGCGTACTTAACTGAATGTGCCGGAGAACTTTCTAACATCGCTAAGGAAACCTTTGAAACTGCAAGGAATATGAGGGCCAATCTTCAGATTGACCAACACACTGCTCAGCATATTCTCAGCACAGTCACCACAGCTAACCTCCAACAGAAGATCAAACTCAATCGCAAACTTCAGTACCTCTGCACTAACAGTCGATGGAAGGAAATGGGACGTGAATCCCTGATAAAGAACTTATCGTCACGCACCTTAACCGACTACGAAAAACAAGCACTGAGTCTGGGACTCAAATTTACCACCAACATACGCAAACCTAACTATCAACTCAATCTAGTTACCAGGAACCATAGACACAGTGACAGCAACTTCCAGAAGGGTTATATACAGGGCCTTCTCACTGCAGCTTTATGTGAATCTTCTTCTTCTAATCTTCCTGGACGATACATCACTGCCCTTAAGAACCTCGCAAACGACCCCAACATTATCGTCACCACCGCCGACAAAGGAGGTGGAGTCGTCATCCTCAACACCAGTGACTACAACACTAAAATGATGGACCTTTTGAATGATCAATCTACATACGAACCCATCAGCACTCAACAGTGGGAGACGCTCACCAAAGATTTTCTATACAAAACCAGACAAATACTCAAACGCACTAGAGAAGGTAAGAAACTTCTGTACTTGTTACCAAGCAACCCTAAACCAGCACACATGTATGGTTTACCCAAGACCCATAAACACAATATTCCACTCAGACCAATCACGTCAGGAATAGGCAGTGCTCCACACAAACTAGCCGGAGTTCTTGCCAAACATCTTTCCTGCCTTCTGGGGACCATCAGCCCCGCTCATCTTTAACACTCAGGTGACCTTCTCAACCGCATCCGTAACCTCTCCATCCGTAACAAGAAACTAAGCAGTTTGGATGTGACTTCCCTCTTCACAAAAGTACCTACCATAAAAGCCATCGAGGTTCTACGACGTAAAGTCAATCAGGACCTTTATCTTCCTCTACCTCCCGGAGATTTTGTTGACTTAATTGAACTCTGTGTTAATTTCAACTGTTTTTCTTTCAATAACAAGCTTTACAAACAAACCTACGGCATGGGAATGGGGTCCCCCATAAGTGCCGTCCTAGCCAACTTATACATGGAACACCTAGAGTCCGAACACTTCGCCAACATCATCCCTTCAAGCGTCACTTGGTTACGTTACGTGGACGATGTCCTCGTAATAACTCCAAAACGTTTTGATGTACGGGATCTTCAGGCAAGGCTCAACGCAGTTGAACCGGCGATCCAGTTTACACTAGAAGAAGAGTCCAATGACAAGCTACCTTTCCTCGATGTCCTCATTCACAAAGTAGACAACAACCTAAGATTTCAAGTTTATCGAAAACCCACCAATAAAAATGATCTCACACACTTCTATTCCAGTCAAGATACCAAGACCAAAAGAGGCATCATCATCGGGTTTTTCCTAAGAGCATACCGAATTTGTAGTCCTGAGTTTCTTGACGAGGAGTGTACATACATTCACCAAACATTCACTGAGTTACATTTTTCCTTCTTTTTTCATCAAAGACTGCAAGAAAAGAGCTCTTCAGATCATAAATTCTCCACGCATCAACACCACTCCCAGCAAAGTTATAATTCTTCCCAACAGCCAGGTTGCACTGAACGTCTCAAAAGTACTTCCACAAGCTAACACCAGAGTCGCCATCGCTTCTAGCACTTCAATAAAGGATCTAACCAGGACAAAATCCAAGCACCACGAACCAGTCAATGCAGGAGTTTACACTATACCCTGTGGAGGCTGTGACAAGATTTACGTAGGTGAAACAGCCAGAAACCTCGACACCCGCCTCAATGAACACATTTACGCATGTACGGTGTACAACACCGAAATTCCACCAATCATCTCATGAAATTCAGAGACGCCCAATTAGTGATCAAAGAAACTAATTTCCGTAGACGCAAGTGCCTTGGAATCAGCACTCATCGCTGTTTCGAATACAATTAAACAAAACAACGGCAGCTTCACCATCTCCGAAGTCTTAGCAAGAATCCTCCTGAAAACAGTAAACCCTGCCATCACATAGTCTCTCCTGTTATACTACACAAAGCACAGAGAGTGAACACTGAAACAAGCTGCCTCATTCCAGTCAATATTTGTCCAACCTATTTTTATGTTACCCAAGTAATAGCTTTTATATCCTTTTACTCATGTACGAATTAATTGCTCTACCATATTGTATTACTTTTGTCACTACCACTACTACTACTACTACTACTACTACTACTACTACTACTACCACTAGTAAACATCGAAATGGTACCTCACTAGTATTACACCTCACTCTGAGCCTTTATATACACTCTGTGTCCATGTATTGTTTGTAATGGCTTGATAAAGCTCCTGGAGAGCGAAACGTTGCCACAATAAATGTCACATTAGTTGCACTTGTGTCCTTTTACTATACATCATTGATATATATTATAAACAACAACGGGCCCAAGACTGATCCCTGTGGAACGCCACTTGTTACTGATCCCCACTCGGATTTAACCCCATTTATGGACACTCTCTGCTTCCTGTCTGTGAGCCATGATTCGATCCACGAGAGCACCCTTTCCCCAATGCCATGAGCTGCTACTTTCTTCAACAGTCTTTGGTGCGGAACTCTATCAAATGCCTTACTAAAATCTAAGTAAATAATATCAAATTCTTTATCGTGGTCAACAGCCTCAAAAGCTTTACTGAAGAAAGTTAATAATTAGTTAGACAGACCGGCCTCTTGTGAATCCCATGCTGAGTATCATTAATCAAGCTATGCTTATCGAGATGGCTTCTTATAATTTAAGCTATAATTGACTCTAGTAATTTGCCTACAATTGAGGTCAGGCTTATTGGGCGGTAATTTGACGGTAACGACTTGTCCCCTGTTTTAAAAATAGGAATTACATTAGCCATCTTCCACATGTCAGACACTACACCTGTTTGAAGAGATAAGTTAAAAATATTAGTTAATGGTTCACAGACTTCCATTTTGCATTCCTTTAGAACCCTTAAAAAAAACCTCATCAGGACCCGCTGACTTTATTTGCTTCAGTCGGTCTATCTGCTTCACAACCATTTCACTAGTGACTCTGATGTTACAAAATTTTATCTTCTTCTGGCCCACTATAGTAAGATGCCCATAGTTATTTTAAGGGGACCTATCTTATCTCTGACTTTTGTTCTATATACCTGGAAAAAACTTTTTGGGTTATTTTTTAGAATCCCTAGCAACTTTAATTTCATAGTCCCTTTTAGCTTTTCTTATCCCCTTTTTAATGTCCCTCTAAATGTCAATATACTGATTAATAAGATGACCCTCGCCTCTTTTGATACGCCTATAAATTCCTTTCTTATGCCCTAGTAGATATTTCAGCCTATTATTCATCCATTTTGGGTCATTTCTATTTGATCTAATTTCTTTATAAGGGATAAACGTTCTTTGAGCAGCATGTATTGTGTTCAGAAAACTGTCATATTGAAGCTCTCTTCGTTACCCCAGTCAACAGATGATAAGTGTTCTCTAAGCCCATCGTAATCTGCTAAGCGAAAATCTGGACTGTACTGAGTTATCCCTACTATCATACTTCCATTGAATTCTAAATGTAATTGATTTGTGGTCGTTAGCACCCAGTTCCTCTGAAACTTCTAATTTTTTTTTATATTTTATTTAAAACTCAGGTACAAAAATATATGGGTACATTATCTATATGTAACAAGATATAGGCAGTGAACAATAATCAACTGTGACTACACAGTACTGAAGAAGCACATATATAATGACAGAACTGACTGCTGCACTCAAATCAAACACCGCTTGTACGTACTGTGCTTCACACGAAGAGATGGTCATATATATATATATATATAAAAAAAAAAAAAAAAAAAAAAAAAAAACCCTACCCAGTAAAGCTTGCACTCCCCCCCCCATGAAAACGTGCCACATTCACCTTAGATACACAGTGACAAATCTCTTATACATACACATTTGTAAAAGCATTAAAAACTTCAATGACAATATATATAAACACAATCCAGCCAGCTAAACGGCTGACACTATAATACAAGGAATGTCTGAACCTGATGGCTCACATCCACCATAGAACACAATCCACCCTACCCTCATATACCCTATGGTAATAATTAATATCGTGCACGGTGGTGGGTTTAAGACACTACCGCTGACACTTCAACCCCCCCCCACATGCCTAGTAACTGTCTGCCGTCACCACTCATAACCACCAACAGTCCTTGATAGTAATTAGCGTCTTATAATATATCACCCTAAAAACACGCTACACACATAAACCTACCACAATAATAAATAAATTTACACATTGTTCCCTCCAGCAGACAGATTATTTACACTGTCGGAGATAATCTATACATCACATCCTACAGAGAATGGACAACATTAGACATCTAAAATATGACATGTGTATCACATGACCTGCTATTGCAGAGATTACTTACACTCCTACCCCCCCCCAATGAAAAACTGACCAGTTTCACCTGGCTATACACAAGATCAAAAACTCATTCACTTGAACATATATAATGAAAATGTGAAAAAAACATCTGTAACAATATATAAGCAAAAACACCCCAGGCAAGATCTTACATTATATACAATACCAGAACGTTCCACTAGTTAAAAAACAGGTATGAAACCTCATTATTATGACAAGTTACATTGCTCATATATAGGTAGACATGTATAATTACAGGTTAAAATATTCTTATATACTAACATGCTTATGTACATCCTTACAAAACATGAAGGAATCCTTAGATAAATTATAATCATCGGTGTTCACAATAACACCAAGACATTACATTGAATATCACATTGAATATCACCTCAACATCCTTTCCTCACACAATTCCACACACACTCACACAATCGTCCTCTGCAACACTTCCCCCCCCCCTGGGAAGGCCAGCCCGTTCATGCCCCTGACCGCTTATAAAGACCATAAATCCCTCAAAAGAAAGTCCTGTAGCCCTCCGAGAAATCCCTCTCCCACCTCCTACCATATATTTCCCTGTTGCGACATTTTGTTCTATAAAAGGGAAATGCTGCTATGGCATCCTACGTTCCTCCGCCCCTTTGTCTCTCATTGCCCATGATATATACACAAAATCAACCATTAAGTAAGCCACTGCCCTTTGAACCTTTACCCCAACCCCACCTACATCTAAACTGAGCGCTCTCAAAACCGACAACCCTTTCCCCCCCACATACCGGATTACTTTCTCTAACCATTCCCGCACAATCCCTAGGCTTTCACAAAAATAAACTACATGAAAGGCTGATTCATCTACCCCACAAACCTGACACTCCCCACCCTCCCTTATTCGCCTATTTCGTAAAACAACCCCAGATGGCAATATTCCGTGAAGAAACCTCACGCGTGGCCGGATGCGTAACCCTTTTAATCGACCCCAAATGTCTTCCCATGCGTACATCGGGTACACTCCTTCCATTGCCACTACCACCCTAGGCCATATCTTCCTCTCCATGGACCCTACCCGCATGTTTCTCGGCTCTCTGACCATCATCAATAGACGCAACAACTCACCATCTCTCAAATCTTGTCCCTTCCACCATCTCCGAAGATCTCCCTGCAGCATCCCCAACCCTCCACTCCCTTCCCCCCGAGCCCTTAGCAACCCATGTTTCACATATACACACTTCAACCTTCTTTCCAAATGAATTAACCCCCAGCCCTCCCAAGGCCCCCGGGAAGTGTTACCACCTCCCTTTTCAACCAATCGCATCCCAAACCCCAGATAAAACGGAAAACTCTGCTCAACAATCTCCGGACATCCCCATACACCCAAAGGGGTACAAAGCTGCCACATGCCATATTTTACTGTACAAAAGCACATTGACCACAATGACCCTCTGGTGTAGCGTAAGATGTGTCGGCCTCAATCCTGACAATCTTCCCAATAACCCTATCTACCACACCCTTTGAATTATTCTCCCTCGCCATCTGAGCATTACCCATATACACAACTCCACAAAATTTTCACCCAGTCCACGACACTCCACCTCACCCCCGCACCCCCGCCCTCCTGCCTATCCCATTCACCCAATCTCATGAGCTTTGATTTATGCACATTCACTGCCATACCTGTTGCCATCCCAAAAACATCTATAACTCTCTCCAGACCCCCCAATCCCTCCCTCCCACTCACTAGGACAGTTGTGTCATCAACGTAACCTATGATACCGTGACTCCCACCTCGTATGTCCTCCCTTACCCCCTCCTGTATGCACCTTTCCACTGCCCTATAAAACGGATTCTGTAAACATGCAAATAATATTTGTGACAACGGGCAACCTTGCCTCAATCCCCTGCCCATTTTCACATGCAACCCCACCCTCCCATTAATCTGTACACACATCCCAGCTCCCCGATATAAAGTATGTGCCCAATTCACAATGTCCTCCCCGAACCCCTGCCGCTCCATGATTGTCCACAGAGCCTCCCTCTCGACACTGTCATATGCCGTTCTCCAATCCAACGCCAATACCCCTCGTTCCCCCTCTTGCGGACCCTCAATAAACCTTCTAATAACCCCATGCCCCTCATACATTGATCTCCCCGGAATCCCATATTGACCCCTCACTATTACCTTTCCAATGACCTTTTATATACGATTTCCCAAAATTTTTGCAAAAAGTTTGTGGTCTGCACACATGAGTGATATCATCCGGTAATCTCTCACTGTGCACTGACTTTCACCCTTTGGCACCAAAACTACTAGCGCTGTCGCCTGCTAAGGTCCCAATGCACCCCTCTCTTTTATGATATTAAATAATTGCACCAAAAAATCTTTTAATACTCCCCAATGCTGTATGTAAAACTCCGCAGGCAGCCCATCTATCCCCGGTGCCTTACCCCTGCTCATACTCATTAAAGCCGTCCCCCACCTCTTCCTCCACAATAGGCCCCTGTAACTGTTCCCTGTCGTCCCTGTCCAGCACACTCCGCACCCATCCCCCTGTCTCTCTTAAAGCCCCCTCTCTCACACCACACTCCTCATATGTGCACTAAGCCAAGCATACTCATATGTGCACTAAGCCAACATACCCTCCCATCCCCTCCGTCGTCACCAAATCTTGTCCATCCCTATACCCTCGATGTCCTCAAGAACTCTCAAACCCACCATTTCCATTGCAACGCGCCGGGGCCCCCCTGCCCTCGCAGGACACACCCGATGGTCTATCACCCCACATGACCTCCTCCAACCCCCCTAAAACCCTTGCCGCATCAAACCTCTCATTTTGCACTTCCATTAGGCATTCCTTCACTCCCTCTATGTCAGCCACTGGGGCTCCCATCCCCCCCCTTCCTCTCTCATAATACTCCCTTAACTGCCCCTCAAGATACCTAATAAGCCCATAAGCCAACTGATTCTCGTGCCTTCCCTGTCCGACATAGAACTCTCGAATCCTCGTCTTCGCCGTCACATCCCACCATCTCAACACATCCCCATTGACTTCCCTCCCTTCCCATAAGCCTTTCCACCATTGTGCAAATAGGACCCTCCCCTCAACATCTTGAAGCAACCGAACATTCAATTTCCAATAACTCTTATACCTGTTCGGCCGACCCTCCCATCCCAAATCCACCAAAACACCTCTATGATCAGAAAAAAGACATCCAAAACCCTTACACTCCGCACCACAGCTTTCCTTGTCACGTATATCCTGTCCAGCCGTGCAGCATACCCCTGCCTCACAAAGGTGTCCTGCACCTCCCACGCCGCCCCCCTCTACATCCACCAACCCCACCCCGGTTAACAGTTTCCCCCAGAACGCCAGAACAATATCCTGCTCTCCTAGGTTCCACATCCTTGCGGCGTATAACGCAATTCCAGTCCCCTCCCACCACAGCTAATGCTGGAAGCGACCTTAAGTGATACACCAACACTTCACGTACAAACTCATTCTTCAATCGACTGTCCCCCTCCACCGGACCATAAACACACACAAAAGACATCTTATCTCTTCCCCATGTCCCATCCACTCTTATAACCCTCCCCTCACCCCCCTCTTCACAATGATGTACAGTAAACGGCTAGCCTCCCTCACCAAAATAGCCACTCCTCCTTTCAATCTCGTTGAGTGTGCCGCATGTACAGTATACCCCTCAATCAACATACAACCTGGCTTGTGGTTGTGCTCTTGCACAAACACTACATCTACACCATACCTAATGAGCATCTCATGAAACCATTCACACTTCCTAGAATTTTTCAGACCATTAACATTTATAAGAGACTCTTGAATTTGTCAATGGAGGTTTCCTTTACGTATTGCACCCCCTTTATCCCCCTTCCCCTTTAAAACGCCCTTGATCTTCAATCACCATTCTGTGATCTGCTTTCACATGCCCCTTGCCCCCTGGACCCCCCAGGTCCATGCTCAACCACTTCAGCCCAAACCTTTTTGCCCGAAACGCTGTCCGGAGTGAGCACATCCACATCGTCCACGTCCGAGGGCACTGCCGCTCTCTTCCTTGACACTCGAGCCTTTCTCCCCGCCTCCACCCGGAAGCCATCCCCGTGCACTTCCGCCACCACCGTGCCAATTTGCAACCCAGCCTCAACCTGGGTCTCTGACATGCCCCCCCCCCCTCTCACCACCTGGAACCCCAGCAGCATCCAGGGCACCCACAAGCCCCTCAACTGTGACCTCTCCTGGGTCCCTAACAGTCGTGGAGGACTGAATCAATGGTAGCCTCCACGGCCCTGTCCTCACCCAGTGACACCACATCTTTGGTCTCCGGTGCCTGCCCGGCAGTGCATGTCTCTCTCGGAAGAGTTACACACTCTTCCTCCCTCAAGGCCTCCTCGACCTCCACACTCCAAGCCTTGTTCAAGGAAACCGACTCAGGTCGTGCCAAATTCAACGTCTCAATGTCCTCTGATGCCCCCTTATGCTGCTCCTTCGCCTGTGTACCCTGTTGTTTAACACACTGTGCAGCAATGTGATCATAGGCACCGCATAATCGACAGGTACGTTGTTGCCTGCGTAAGTCACCATTACTTGAGTCCTGAAGTCTTCTAGGAAAATATAGGAAGGAATATGATGCCTCAATGGGCATTTTTAAGGAAAAACTTCCTTCAGGCATCCCAGAATACGATCCTTCCTTCCATTTCCCCAATGTCGCCATATGAACAGTCCCAAACTTCTCGAAGACGGCACGTAGGTCTGCCTCATTAGCCTCAAGGGTACATTTCTGATCTTCACCCACGTATAATGACGGGACACATCATGTAGCCTTACCGTCACTGCAGGATTCACTGGTACAACAAAGATCTTGGAACCTGGCGACTATATCCTCGGATACACTTGCATTGAGAAATTTAACAAAAATTCTATATGCTCCGTTCAAGGCTACACCATACAGCTCTTCGTTGGCAATGCCGTATGTGTCCCTGATGATGGCAGGTAATAAAAACTTGAGCTGAGTGGCATGCACAGCTCCACGCACCACTTCTATGCCGACAGTGTTTAAACCCCTTTTTTTTGCCTGCTGCGCCATTTTGAGAAAACCAAGTTGTCACCGGCTGACAGCAGAGGGCAGGCTCAGCTCACGTCCGCTCGTCCCAGAGGTTGAGCGACGAATGACGGGGTTGCTGCATTTGTCAAGTTAAGTTCCTCTCTGAGGAAATGCTGTGTTTGGGGTTCACAGCTCTCAACGTCCCCCTCAAATGCTGGAGATTAATTCCATTTTTTCCCTTTTATTATATGATAATAAATTTTTCTAAAAAACTGTGAGTGTGGATCACATTTTCACACATTGTCTAGAGGTGCAACGACTGACTGATAGAACCGTTGTTCTGAAAAACGTATTTGAGCTGTATTCTGCATTGCCTTTCATCATACTAATAACGAGAGAGCACAGTATTACTGAGACCTGATGTTTTGTAGTTAATTATTCAACATTCACTTTTCTGAATCACTTAAGAACACTTAATTAACGACAAGTCCAGTTAGAAATAACAGATGTTCATAACTTTAACATGTTTTTTATTATCACACTGGCCGATTCCCACCAAGGCAGGGTGTCCCGAAAAAGGAAAACTTTCACCATCATTCACTCCATCACTGTCTTGCCAGAAGGGTGCTTTACACTACAGATTTTAAACTGCAACATTAACACCCCTCCTTCAGAGTGCAGGCACTGTACTTCCCATCTCCAGGACTCAAGTCCGGCCTGCCGGTTTCCCTGAACCCCTTCATAAATGTTACTTTGCTCACACTCCAACAGCACGTCAAGTATTAAAAACCATTTGTCTCCATTCACTCCTATCAAACACGCTCACGCACGCCTGCTGGAAGTCCAAGCCCCTCGCACACAAAACCTCCTTTACCCCCTCCCTCCAACCTTTCCTAGGCCGACCCCTACCCCGCCTTCCTTCCACTACAGACTGATACACTCTTGAAGTCATTCTGTTTCGCTCCATTCTCTCTACATGTCCGAATCACCTCAACAACCCTTCCTCAGCCCTCTGGACAACAGTTTTGTAATCCCGCACCTCCTCCTAACTTCCAAACTACGAATTCTCTGCATTATATTCACACCACACATTGCCCTCAGACATGACATCTCCACTGCCTCCAGCCTTCTCCTCGCTGCAACATTCGTCACCCATGCTTCACACCCATATAAGAGCGTTGGTAAAACTATACTCTCATACATTCCCCTCTTTGCCTCCAGGGACAAAGTTCTTTGTCTCCACAGACTCCTGAGTGCGCCGCTCACCCTTTTCCCCTCATCAATTCTATGATTCACCTCATCTTTCATAGACCCATCCGCTGACACGTCCACATCCCAAATATCTGAATACATACACCTCCTCCATACTCTCCCTCCAATCTGATATTCAATCTTTCATCACCTAATCTTTTTATCCTCATAACCTTACTCTTTCCTGCATTCACCTTTAATTTTCTTCTTTTGCACACCCTACCAAATTCATCCAACAACCTCTGCAACTTCTCTTCAGAATCTCCCAAGAGCACAGTGTCATCAGCAAAGAGCAACTGTGACAACTCCCACTTTATGTGTGATTCTTTATCTTTAACTCCACGCCTCTTGCCAAGACCCTCGCATTTACTTCCTTACAACCCCATCTATAAATATATTAAACAACCACGGTGACATCACACTGTTTATTATAGGCTGTTATTTACACATACTTGTCTCCACTTACATGTGTGAGCGAACATTCAGCTTCTTGAATGTCGTCAAGATACGAAAGATTGATTAATGATTTAGTATACTGAAGACTATACCATCCTTTAGTTTTCTTCAGTGTTTCTTCAAGTGTGTTTACCTTACCTTATACGTTACTCCAGCATTGAGAGGTTAGTTTTTCATAATTTTCTTCAGTGGAGTAATGTGTCGAAGACTTTCTTACAGTCTAGGAATAAGCAATTTGCTAAACTTTCTCTGGTCTGGTCTGCTTTCCCCGTATGATGTCAGTCTATTGGAATTGTGTGGCACGATTTTTCTATTTCCAAACACTTGTTGATGTATTGTACTGAAGTCTATGTTTGTTAAATGTTTGGTTTTTTTCTCATTAATCTTATGTGGTATGTTTCTTTAGGTTACTAATCAATAATGTTAGTAAAGTTAAACCAAAAAATGTGAAAATATTGCAGAATTTCAGTACTTTTCTCTTAGCATAAAATATTAAGAGTTCATTATTATTATAATCAAGGGGAAGCGCTAAACCCATAGGATTATACAGCGCCCGGGGGGGGGATGTGGAAGGCATTCAGGCTTAATTCGGGGAACTGGAGCACAGATCCAATTCCCTAAATCAAGAGCCCCTCACCAACATCAAGGAACCTTCCATGAGGGGATTAAGAGTTCATGATATTATTTTCAGTTAAATGTAGGTCAGAGTAAACTTTATTAAAAACGATGATTTTTCACAGAATTTGTATATTGGGATTATATTATCTGTCTTCCAGGTGTTTGGGAAACTTTTTGTTATTACTGTTTTGTTGCTTTTACAGTCATTCATTCAATTTCTGTATCCTCACCATTCCTTCAGCGTCCAGGCACTGTACTTCCTAGCTCCAGGACTCAAGCCTGGCTAACTGGTTTTCCCGAATATCTTCATAAATGACAACTTGTTCACACTCCAACAGCACGTCAAATCATAAGTAAACCACTTGCTTCCGCTCACTCATATCTAACACACTCAAAAGCCTGCTGTATATCCAAGCACCTAGCACTCAAAATCTCCCTTACCCCCCCCCCTCCAATTCTTCCTGGGTTGGAGGGAGTATATATCTATGTATAATATATACTAAGAGGAATGCCAAGACTCAGTTGATCCCGAGGTTCGTCAGTTCGTCAGCACTCTACTACAGTACTGCAGAGTGTGTTTACTAGTTCCTTAAATACGAAATGCTCTCACCGGGCTGGAGACATGAGGAGTGATGATCCGAGGGATTAAATCTCGGCATTCTATTGAAATGTTACATTCCTTTATTACGAGTGTTAAAAGAGTCATTAAAACAAGTTCCCTAGACGGAGCAAGAGCAGGTTGCATTATAAACAACTAGTGGGGGAAGGGTAACTCTCCTAGATTCGCAGCAGTAACTGGCGCTAACCTCTAGTAAAATCATTTTCTTTTGGGGCACTAGTTATCACCCTTATAGCACAGCGGATGACCGCTGGGTTGTAGATCAATAACATATGAGAAAAGGCATTTCGAAAAATATTGGAGCACTGATCAGAGCAACTGTGGTGTCTGAAGCAAAAGCGAAGCAAAACAGTTACGGTGACTGGGAGTTAACAGTGAAGCAGTGAGTAGAGCGGTTCTGGTGAGACATGTAGAACGGTAACCACAAATTCACCCACTCGTGGAGAATCGAAGAAAGAAACGGAAATATGATAAGGAAGATGTCACGAAAAGTTGGATGTCAAGACAAAACAGAGTGGGGTATAAAAGTTAATACACGTGTGCAACATCTGGATATATTTATTGTAGACGTTTCACCATCCAGTGGCTTTAATCAATACAGATTTTAGGACATAACAAGAAGACAGTAGAACTATATTACAAAATATAAGGCAATCAGTCCCTCAGCCTTGGAGTTAGTGTTCACAGCATCGTGGTGGAGGAGAATCTGAAACAAAAGGGAAGAAGACTGGGTTATATAGGCGTCTGTGGATAAGGACGTGTAGCAGACGAGGGCATAGTCAGTGGTAGGTGGGATTCCCCAGTGGCAGTAGGTCCTACCCAAAGAGATGGGTTAGTTGTAGCAGTCGTGAAGAAGGTCTTGTAGATGTCCCCTGAACCAAGATTCCATGATGTTGCAGTGTCTGACAAGTTGTGCAAGACGGGTATAAAATTCCGACAATATGAAAGTTAAAACACGTGTGCAACATCTATAACCTATATAACCGCCAGTCTTCTTGCCTTTGCTCCAGATTCTCCACCACCACGATGCTGTGAACACTAACTTCAAGGCTGAGGGACTGATTACCTCATCTTTTGTATATAGTTCTACTGTCTTCTAGTTATGTCCTAGAATCTGTATTGATAAAGTCACTGGATGGCGAAACGTCTACAATAAAGATATCCAGATGTTGCACATGTGACTCACGAAATCGTAATGACACGATCGCAAACAAACCATACCCCGGCCGGGATTAAACCCGCGGTCAGAGAGTCTCAAAACTCCAGCCCGTCGCGTTAGCCACTAGACCAGGCACCACTGTGACCACAGTGGTGCCTGTGCTAACCTTCCTATGGTGTAGAAATATACCTAGTTGGATGAATCTTACTGTGGCTAGCTGGTCTAGTGGCTAACGCGACGGGCTGGAGTTTTGAGACTATGACCGCGGGTTCAATCCCGGCCGGGGTATGGTTTGTACATGTGTCTAAACTTTCATATTGTCGGTATTTTATACCTTTCTTGCACAGAGTGGGGGTAGCTTTTCACCCAGACGTGGGGCTGATGGAGTCAACATTGTCCAGGACGTATATATTACAGCTGGCATTGTGGGCCCTTAGTTTCTGTGGTACAACAAGCGGCGAACAAACGCGAGAAAGATGGATGGTGACAAATTAATAGTTGTAATTTACTAGACGGGGCAGTGGTAGTGCTTATACTGTGAGGGAACATTCCTCCAGTACAATCAGTGTTGCTCCTCATACTTTGAGGTATTATCCTCCGGTCATAAGTGGGGTACACCTGAACCTAACTTGTTATAAGAACATAAAAGTAAATTG
>NC_069406.1:89349295-89489385 GCF_026875155.1 Cherax quadricarinatus | reverse complement strand
AACAGGGATAAAGCCCATTCGGCAACGATGGGAGTATGGACAGAGGGGCCATATAAGGGAAGACCTGAGGGCTCTTATACCCTAAAAATGACGTTGGCTAGGCCTATACCGTCCTATGTCATGCTGGCGGAGTCCAGGACGCAAGTCTTTGTACACTATGCCGGCCAGAGAAAGACCTGTCGACTATGTAGCTCATATGAACATATGGCAGCACAGTGTCCTAGAAGGCAGCCTACCAGGGCTCCTGGTACGTTGGCAGTGGAGCAGAGACCATGTGAGTTGATGCCTGAGTTGGTAGAGGAGGAAGCAGTGACGAGTGGTAGATGGAGTGAAGAAGTAGAACGGGAAGTATCGACGGTCGGTACCTGTGTTACCCTCCCGGAGGTGACAGGGGAGGGGCCCCCATCGCCTGAGGGACGGGTGGACGTGGAAGAGTCTACCCAGGAGAAGTTGCTGGAAGCAGTTCTGCAGGAGTTTTTCGACGAGAAGGTGGCCGGGGAGGATGGTCCTGAGAAGTCAAGTGAGATACAGCTGATGGTTGAGCAGCAGGGACAGGTGAAGGGTCCGAGGAATGACAGAGAGGACATGGAAGTGGTGGTGGAAGTCCATCAGGAGGACGTGCAGGACGTAGATTTGTGTGTGAGTGAGAGCTCACGAAAAAGAACTGCGGGTGCTTTTGACCTCGATGAGGTTTTAACACCTGGGCAGAGACCCGGGAAGAAGTCATGGGTAGTTGTAGGGGAAAAGGCAAGCAGGGGAGGGGGTGTACCGGGGAAGATCAGTGGGGGGGGGGCAAGGAGGGGCTGGTGGACAGGTTAGAAAAAAGGATAAAAATGGTACAGGTACTGAGAAAGGTGAAGTGAGTAAGATACAGAGGCATAGGGGTAAGCCCCCTCTTCTGGCAAATTCAAGTGTGTCACAATAAATGTCAATGGGCTTAAATCAGAGGTAAAAAGGGTTTGGTTAGAGTGGTTTTTACGAAGGTTTGATGTGGATGTATGTTTTTTGCAGGAGCATAACCATAGGTTAGGGAGTGAATTGAGTTTGAGGGGTTATAAAATGTTTGTCAGTAATGCTTTGCAATTAAAAGGAGGGGTAGCAGTAGCTGTAAAGGAGACCAGCCCATTGCGTGTCATGGGTTGGGAGGAGGGGGGAGGGGGGAGGGTTGTAAGGGTAGATGGGCACTGGGGGGTGGGGAAGAGTATGTTTCATTGGTGTATATATAGCCGGCATGTAACAATGTTAGAGTCAAAGTTGATTTTGTACGTGATGTTTTGATGTATTATTTGCGAGGTTTACCTTCTATAACTGTCCTTGGAGGTGACTGGAACTGTGTGATTAGGTATGGTGATGTGTCGCCGAGGGGGGCAGGATGTGTTTTAGGTGCGCTAAGGGATGTGTTAAGGGATGTAGGAGTTGTAGATGTGGTGGGTAGGGGGGAGTATGGGGTGGAGCACACGTTCATTCGTGGGAATTATGGGGCGAGGTTAGATAGGATATATGTGATGCAGGGGATTGGTGTGGAGAGAGTGAGGGCTTTTGATGTCGGTTTTTCGGATCACAGGGCGGTGATAGCTGATCTGCGGGTGGATGGTATAGTACGCATATATGCTGGGTATTGGAAATTGAATTGAGGCTTCTGCAGGAGGGGGATGAAGGCTCATCCTTTGAGGAATGGTGGAGACATTGCTGGGAGGGTAGGGATGGTGGATGGATTTGCTTGACTGGTGGGAGATGCGGGCAAAGACAGCAATAGCAGAGTTTTTTAGGATACGTGGAAAGGAACAGCAAGGTGGAGATATGGTTTGCAAAACTACCTGGAGAGACAGCTGAATGCTGTTTACGACGGGGGGGGAAGGGAAGATGTGCGAGGTGAGGTGGATGGCTTAAGGAGTAGGATTGAAGGATTGCATAATGAAAGGTTTAACGCGATTAGAGTTAGGGCAGGATTAGAGGAGGTGTTAAAGGGTGATCGACCATCAGGTTATGTCCTGAGAAAATTTAGGGAAAGGCAGATGGTGACTACCATAGCGCATCTAGTGGTCGCTGATGGGGGGGGAGGATATGTGGTGGGTCAAGGTCTTACTGATACAGATGATATTAGTGGTTATGCTGATTATTGGTTTAGGGAGAAATGGAGGAGGAACAAGGAAGTTGTCAGTGAGGAGGTATTTGGGGTTATGCAGAATACTATTGTATTGGGACAAGAGGAACGGGAAATGCTGGAGGGTAGTATTAGTGAGGAGGAGGTGGGGGAGGCGGTTTACGGGATGAGTCAGGGTAAGACGCCGGGCATTGATGGAATACCGAATGATTTTATAGAGTTTATTGGGAATGCATTAGGTATGGTTAGTGGAAGTCTTGAATCATATGTGGACAGGGGGAGGATGGGGAAACCCAGAAAACAGGGATCTTTTGTGTTGGTGCCGAAGAAGAAGGATGGGAAAGTATTAAATGATTATAGAGCAATATCCTTAATGTGTGCAATTATAAAAATTTATGCTAAATTCTGGGCAATAGACTGAAGAAGGTTCTAGGATCAGTGGTACATGGGGGACAGTTTGGCATTCCGGGAAGAAGTATGAGGGACGGGCATAGTCACATAAGGGATTTTAATTTGGAGGACTGCCCCGGAGGGGGAATACTTGGATTAGATTGGGCTAATGCGTATGATTGTGTGAATAGGGATTTCTTAAAAGTTTGTTTGGAACGGGTTGGGTTTGGGGGAAAAGGTGGTGGATGGGTGCAAACCTTGTATGAGGGAGCAGTTATTAGGGTACGGGTTTTAATGGTAAGTTGGGGGACCCAGTACTGAGGAGAGAGGTTTGAGGCAGGGCTGTCCACTCTCTCATTTATTGTTTGCCTGCGTACAGAATCCATTTTTGGCTGGTGGATGAGGTGATTGAATGAACATGGGATTAGGGGGGGGGTGGGCGGGGGGGGATTGTGGGGTAGGGTAGATGATACTACTGTGTTGGTAAGGAATGAGGAAGATCTAAGGAAAGTTGGTTTGGAATCATTCAGATTTTTGGGGACGCCAGGGTATGAGAGTTAATTTAATGAAGTCAGACTATTAGAGGTGGGGGATTGGGTGGGAGGGGGCTTGGGGGAGGGTTTGGGATGGTCAGTAGGGGACAGAATTTAAGGTTTTGGTGGAAATAGTGGTACATGGCGGAAGTGCAGGAGAGTAGGAAGATAAATTCGGAATTAGTTACGAGCAGGGGTTTTGGGTAGGCTAGGTGGCTTAAGGGCTAGGGACGTAACATTACAGCAGAGAGTTTTAGTGGTCAACTCTCTGGTTTACAGTAAGGTGTGGGGAGTGGCTGAGGTGTTCCTTTAAGCGAGGAATTGCGAGATCCAGAGGAAGGTTCTAAGGTATGTGTGGGGTTTGGGAGGGCATGGTTGAGAAAGGGACGTGGTGATGACGGAGGGGAGACGTGGGGGTCTTGGCCTGATGTCATTGGGTCATAGAGTAATGGCTTTATATATTAAACAAAGATATATCCGGACTGGGGGGAACAGAGGAGTCGGGGTTTAGGTAGGGTAATGGAGGATGCACGAAGATGGTGTGTGTGGAAGGGATTTGCGGTATTGTGAGGATATGTTGAGGGTTTTATTACATGTTAAACAGGTGTCCACGTTAAGGGTTTCAAACGAATGGTGGGTGCTGTGGTAGGCAAGGGTTGTCTTACAGGGACTTGCTGTATATCCAACATATGACTGGATAAGCATATGGAGGTAATTTTGGCTTGCTTAGAATAACAGCGAGGGTACGAGAGTTAGTATTTTCGTTTTTCTGAGGGGAAAAATTTGGGGCCTCTAGGGATGTGTTATATAAAATGGGTCTTGTGAGAGAGGACTCATGCTTGCATTGTGGGGACATCGAAACGGCTTTTCATGCGGTATATTTTTTGTCCCTCTTTGGAGGGGGTGAGGTTATGGATGTTGAGAGTTATCAGACTTTTGGGGGGGGGGCAAGGGCCCATCCTACGGGCCTTAATGTTGGATGTAATGGGGTGCCGGGTGATGTGGGTAGAGCCTTAATGTATGTTATGGACGGATTTTTTTACATGTATCTTGGGGGATGAGGGAGGTTAGGGGAGATTTGAGGTTTAAAAGCGTTAGCAGCGGAATTTTATAAACTATGTGTTAGGAATAGGCAAGTCTATGGTGGGAGGTGGGTAGTTAGCTTTTCGGAGGGTTCCCGGGAATCTCACTGTGGGGGGCCTTCTCCTCATGAACCCAGGGGGCGGGAAAAGGGGTTTGGTCTCCTACCGGGGGAACATGATGTGGGTTGGTTTAGGCTTCTTTGTAGTGTGGATGGTGGGAGGGTTATGAATAGAGTGGAAGGGGATGAATGAGGATTTGGAATCTATGGTTATGTTCACTGCATACAGGATAACCTTAAAAACCATGATGACTAAACCTTGGGATCTCGGGTTTTGAGCAGAATGATGTTAAGATAAGCACACAAGTTAACTTGATCGTTGTATAACTTATTTTTTGCGAAGTGCTGTTTACCCCGCACAGTTGCTTTGTGGGAAGAATTTTCTGCTATGTTTTTATATGAAATCATGATCTTTGGCTTAGTCAATTTTATAATCACATATAAGACACCTTTTTCTAAAGTACCTAATCATTTATGTAATGATTGAATTATAATGAATAGTGAGGTATTAGGTTAGGAGTGGACAATTTTTTTTGTGCGATGCCCTTAATGGGTTTCTGTGAGATTGTAAATTGGTTTTGTTCAATGGGGTTATTGGGGAAAAAACAAGGATGGAACATGTACGAACTTGTATGTCAATATTTTTAATTATGACTACTTTTATGTGCATGAGGAATTTTTATTCCCATGATAATGCCCAGTATAAAAAACATTGATAATAGGGGAAAAGGGGGGGGGGTAGTATGTGCCGGCACGAAGTAAGTGCGGCGAGTCTTTAGGCAATGAGAATTATAATTATATGCTAATTATTTGTTTATATATTATCTTTTAGAAATGTTTATAAAAAAAAAAAATCAGCAATGATGTACTAGTGTTTCAAATAGGGAGATAAGGTTTTTATTGTCCTGTAACTAGACAGTTTTTATACCTTATGTTAGGATTTTGTTAGTTGTTGGGTTGATACTTGCGTATATAATGTTATGTCTTTTACTTGAGGGTGTTTCCTGCCCAGTGTTTATGGTGGGGAGTTTCATTGTGATATGTACCAATGTAATGTTTATTGTCGGGTTTGGTTTGCCTAATGTTTTAAATTAATGTTCTTATAATTTTATTTTTGTATGTTAAATAATATTTATTGTGCACTTTGTGCAAGGGGTCTAATTGTACAGAGTTGTGGGGGATTTATGTGGACACAGACATAAAATTTTGGGTTTTTTGGTTTTTGCTTATTTTTTTGTTCGGTGCTGGAGCTCTCTCGCTCTTTATTATGTTAAGAGTTTCCTGCTATTTGCGGGAAGTATTATGTGGTATGTCTTTTTAATTTTATTGTAGGGTTGGGTTAGCCTTTGTTTAATTATTGTAATGTATAATTTTAATCCTTCGTATGCTGCATCAATCATCTGTTGTACTTTGTGCAAGGGGGTTTTACTGTACTGTATAATAGCATGATTTGTAGGTTTAGAATTTGTTGATGTTTTTTCTGAACAGGTGTTATCCTGTTCGTTTCAAATTTTTCGGTGATGGTATATTCTTTAATACAATATGAATGTAACACTTGTGGTATGCTATGGGGTTGATGGTAGGTCATTGTATTTTCAAACGGTTAATAATTGTGTTCTTTTATTTATTTATATCTTGTACTGTGCCCTTTTAAATAAAAATATAAAAAAAAAAAAAAAATAATAACACAGACGACCAGTATAGTACAATAACACAGACGACAAGTATAGTCCAATAACACAGACGACCAGTACAGAACAACAGCACAGAAGACCAGTACAGTACAATAACACAGACGACCAGTACAGTACAATAACACAGACGACCAGTATAGTACAATAACACAGACGACCAGTACAGAACAATAGCACAGAAGACCAGTACAGTACTGTAACACAGAAGACCAGTACACAGCAACAACGCAGAAGACCAGTACAGTACATTAACACAGAGGACCAGTACAACACAAAAACTCAGAAAACCAGTAGAATACAATACTCAGAAGACCAGTACATTACGATAAGACAGAAGACTAGTACAGTACAGTAGTACAGAAGACCAGTACAGAACAACACCACAGAAGACCAATACAGAACAATACACAGAAACTGGTACAGTAAATTAACACAGAGGACCAGTACAGCACCACAACGCAGAAGACCAGTAGAATACAATAACATAGAATGCTAGCACAGTACAATAACACAGAAGACCAGTACAATTCTCACCTAACTGTACTCACCTAACTGTGGTTGCAGGGGTCGAGACTCAGCTCCTGGCCCCGCCTCTTCACTGATCGCTACTAGGTCCTCTCTCTGCTTCCTGAGCATTGTCATGCCTCGTCTTAATGCTATGTATGGTTCCTGCCTCCATTACATCACTTGCTAGGCTATATCACTTCCTGACGACTCTGTGACTGAAGAAGTACTTCCTAATATTCCTGTGACTCGTCTGAGTCTTCAACTTCAAATTGTGACCCCAGTTTCTCTGTTCAATCAAAGATCAGTACATACAGTAACACCGAAGACCATACAGTACAGTAAACCCGTGCCAGTACAGTACAAAACAGAAGCCCGTACAGTACAAAACACAGAAGATCGTACAGTACAAAAAAACAGAAAACCAGTACAGTACAATAACACAGAAGACCAGTACAGTACAATAACACAGAAGACCAGTACAGTACAATAACACAGAAGACCAGTACCGTACAATACACAGCAAGTCACAGTACAGTACAATACACAGAAGACTCAGTTACCAGTACAATAACACAGAATGGACCAGTACAGTACAATACACAGAAGACCTGTACAGTACTACTAACACAACGGAAGACCAGTAAGTACAATAACACACAGGACAGTACAGTACAATAAACACAGATGACCAGTACAGTACAATAACCAGAAGACCCGTACAGTACAATAACACAGAAGACAGTACAGTACAATAACACAGAAGACCAGTACAGTACAATAACCAGAAGACCAGTACAGTACAATAACACAGAAAGGACCAGTACAGTAAAAGAACACAGAAGGGACCAGTACAGTAAAATAACACGAAGACCAGTAGAGTAAAAGAACTCAGAAGGAACAGTACAGTACAATACACAGATACCAGAAAGTATACGACCAGCCAACAGTACACTACACAGATCAGTAAAGTTAATAACACAGCAAGACAGCAAAAAGTATAAACACACAATACCAGTGAAGTACAGTACAGTAACGCAGAGGACCAGTACGGTACAGAAATACACCAGAGATAGACAAACACAGTACTCAGTAAGACAGAAGACCTGTACAGTAACAATAGCACAAAAGGACCCGTATCAGACAATAACACAGAAGGCCAGTACAGTAAATAATACAGGAATACTAGTCGCAGAACAAAAAACAGTAGGACCAGTACAGTACAATAACAAAAAAGACAAGTACAGTACAGTAACATGGAAGGGCACAGTACAGTAAATAACAAAAAAGACCAGTACAGTACCAGTAACACGGAAGACCAGACAGTACAATAAACAAAAAAAGACCAGTACAGTACCAGTAACAACGGAAGGGCCAGTACAATACAACAAAAACAAAAAAGACCAGTACAGTACAGTAACACTGAGTCCAGTACAGTACAGTAACCGAAGACCAGAGGAAGTACTATAACAGAGTCGGGCAAAACAGTTCATTAATCACAGATGACCAGTTGGAGTACAATAACATAGTGGCCAATACAATACAATAAACACGGGTGGACCAGGTACAGAACAATAACAGACAAAAAGACCAGTTACAGTTACTATAACACAGAATGCAGTACAGATTAATATCGCAGAAGAACCTGTACAGTACAATAACCAGTAGACTAGCACAAAGAATAACACAAGAACAGTACTTTTACAATAACGTAAGACTAGCAATACCGTTCACTAACACATGATGGACCAGTACTAGTACATTAACACAGAATACCAGTACAGTTACGGTAAGCACACAGGAACAGTTCAGTACAGTTACACAGAGGATCCACTACGGTTTTTTCCAAAATAATCATATTAAGACCAGTACAGTACAATAACACAAAAGGACAGTATCAGTTACATAGCACACAGAACAGTTCAGTACAGTTACACACGAGGCACTACGTTCAATAAATAGAAGACATACAGTACAATAACACAGAAGTTCCAGTTACATCTTCAAAGCACTGAAAAAGAGATAAGTACAACTGCACAAAAGACCGTATAAAACAAACACCCCATGACCAGTAGCGTACAATAACACTGAGCCCAGTACACTAACGCAGTAGACATGTAGAGTACAATAACACGGAAGTCCAGAACATAATAACACAAGAAGACCGTGGCAGTACGTGACACAGAAAACCAGACAGCTCAAAAACTCAGAAGACCAGTAGAGTACAATATCTAACAGAAAAGACCAGTACATTACAGTAACCAGAAGACCAGGACATAACAACAACACAGAAAGACCCAATACCAGAACAACACAGAAGACCAGGTACAGTAAAATTATACAGAGGACCAGTACGCACTTAACACAGAAGACTGTACAGTACAATTAACACAGAAGACACGTACAGTTTAAGAACACAGTACAACCAGGCAGAACTATAACAAAGAGATTAGTTACAGTACAATAACACAGATCCAGTTCAGTTCAGTAACTAAACAAGACCATTACAGATACAGTAACACGGAAGAGGAGTATGTAAGATGACACAGAATCACCAGTAAAATACAATAATACAAAAGACCAGTAACAAGTTCAATAACAGAGTATACAAGTACAGTTACAATAATACAGAAGACCATACAGTTACGTAACGCCGAAGACGGTACAGTACAATATACAAAAGCAAGATCAATACTGTACAATGCACACTATTCAGTTACAGTCAATAATACAGATAGGCCAGTGTAGAAAAACACAGAAGACAGTAAAGAACAATACACAGAATACAAGTACAGTCACATTAACAGAGAAGACCAGTTCGTATAGTAACATATAGACCAGCACAGTACACTGCCAAGAAGGACCATTTCTGTACAGTGCCCCTCAATATCAGTACCATTGCAGTACAGTAACACAGGGACCAGCACAGTACAAAAACACAGCCAGTACAGTTCAAATTTCAGAAAGACCAGTTCAGTACACTCAATACATAGAAGACCAGTAAGTTCAAGAAACACCGAGGTCCAGGACGGTACATAACCACCGTCTACCAGGTGAGTACATTAACAACGGGAAGACCAGTACATTGAAATAACACACAGCACCAGTGCAGTACAGTGAAACAGAAGACCAGTGAGGAAGAATTAACACAGAAGGCGTGTTCAGAGAATACGCACCAGAAAACCAGTAGGTAGAATAAGAAGGAGACCAGAAATTACAATTAACACAGAAGACTTAGTACAGAACAATAATCACGGGAGACCCATTACAGGAATAATGCATAGAAAAACGGGTCAGTACATTAACAAGTTGACAGTTACAGCACATAATCGAGAACCAGTGAGTACCAATCACAGAGAATTGCCTTTCAGTACAAGAACACAAAAGACCTGTACAGTGCAATAGCACAGAGGGCCAGTAAACAGCACAGTAAGACAGAAGACCAGCATATTACAATAACCACAGAAGACCAGGCATATTACAATACACAGGGAAGCAGCCTCAGTTACAATAACACAGAAGACCAGTAAAGTACATTAACACAGAAGGACCGTACTGTACAATAAACACAGAAGACCAAGGTACAGTGACAATAACACAGAAGACCAGTACAGTACAATAAACCACAGACCAGTACTTACAAATAACACAGAGACCAGTACAGTACCAATAACACAGAAGACCCGTACAGTTACAATAACACAGAGGACAGTACATTACTATAACACAGAAGTCCAGTACAGTACAATAACCAGAAGACCAGTACAGTACAATAATACAGAAGACCAGTACAGTAAAATAAACACAGAAGACCAGGTACAGTAAAAATAACACAGAGACCAGTAGGAGTAAAATAACACAGCATGGGAACAGTACAGTAAATATACACAGAAGCCATAACAGGTTTTACGACAGCACAGTACACTAACACAGTATCAGTAAAGCTTAATAAAACACAGAAGACAGCAAAGTATAGACACAACAATTACCAGTGGAAGTACAGTACAGTAACGCAGAGACCAGTCGGTACAGAAACACAGAAGACAAACACAGTACAGTAACACAGAAGACCTGTACAGTACAATAGCACAAAAGACCCGTACAGAACAATAACACAGAAGGCCAGTACAGTAAAATAATACAGAATACTAACGCAGAACAAAAACACAGAAGACCAGTACAGTACAATAACAAACAAAAGACCAGTACAGTACAGTAACACGGAAGACCAGTACAGTACAATAACAAAAAAGACCAGTACAGTACAGTAACACGGAAGACCAGTACAGTACAATAACAAAAAAGACCAGTACAGTACAGTAAACACGGAAGCCAGTACAGTACATACAAAAAAAAGACCTGTACAGTACATTACAAAGAAGACCAAGTACTCAGTACAGTATACACGGAAGACCAGAGAAGTACTATAACAGAGACTAGGGCAACAGTTTATTAAACAGAAGACCAGTAGAGTAAATAACATAGAGGCCAATACAAATACAATAACACGGGTGGACAGTACAGACAATAACACAAAAGACCAGTACAAGTACTATAAACAGAATGCCAGTACAGAATATATCGCAGTAGACCAGTACTGTTCATTTTATCACAGTTGATTAGCACAATGTATAACACAAGTACAGTTACTTTTCAATAACGTAGTACTAGCAGAATACCGTTCCACTAACACAGAGCCAGTACTGTACAATAACACCAGAATACCAGTACAGTCAGTAGCACACAGGAACAGTTCAGTACAGTTACACAGAGGATACCACTACGGTTCATTAACATAGAAGGACAGTACAGTACAATAACAACAGAAGACCAAGACAGTTACCACTAGCACACAGAACAGTTCAGTACAGTTCACAGAGGACCACTACGGTTCAATAACATAGAAGACCAGTACAGTACATAACACAGAAGACCAGTACATTTCAAATCACTGAAAAAGAAGTACGTACACTGACACAAAAAGACCAGTTAAAAAAAACACACAAGACCAGTAGCGTACAATAAACACAGAGGCCCAAGTACAATAACGCTGGAGACAAGTAGAGTTCAATAACACGGAAGACAGAACATAATAACACAGAAGACAGTGCAGTAACAGTGTCACAGGAAAACAGTACAGCACAAAACTCAGAAGACCAGTAGAGTTACTATACACAGAAGACAGTACAATTACAGTAAACAGAAGACCGGTACATAACAACAACACAGATGACAATACAGAATAATACACAGATGACAAGGTACAGTAAAATAATTACAGAGGACCAGTACAGCACCTTAACACAGAAGACCTGTTACAGTACAATAACACAAAGACAAGTACAGTATAATAACACAGAAAACCAGTACTGAAATATAAACAACGAAGATTAGTTCAGTACAATAACCACAGATCAGTACAGTACTGTAACAAACAAGTCCATTTAACAGTACAGTAACACGGAAGAGGAGTACTGGACGTGACACAGAACACCAGTAAAAATACAATAATCTATACAAAAGACCAGTACAGTACAATAACAGAGTATACAAGTACAGTACAATAAATACAGAGGACCATACAGTACAGTAACGCGAAGGGGGACGGTAACAGTACAATAACCAAGCAGTTCAATACTGTACAATGCACACAAATTCCAGTACTGTACATTAATTACAGAAGACAGTGCAGAAAACACAGAAGACCAGTAACGAACAATACACAGAATACAAGTACAGTACATTAACACGAGAAGACCAGTTTGGTATAGTTAACATAAAGACAGCACTCAGTTACACTAGCACAGAAGACCATTACTGTACAGTGCCCACATATCAGTACATTGCAGTTACAGTAACACAGAGGGACCAGCACAGTACAAAAACACAGCCAGTACAGTTCTTATTTCCAGAAGACCAGTACAGTACACAATACATAGAAGACCAGTTAATGTACAATAAACACGTTGGAACCAGTACGGTAACAATAACACCGACTACAGTAGAGTAACATTAAACACGGAGACCAGTACATTGAAATAAACTGAACACCAGTGCAGTACAGTGAAACAGAAGACGTAGAGAAGAATAACACAGAAGGCGAGTTCAGAAGAATACGCGAAAACCAGTTGAGTAGAAATAAGACAGGAGACCAGAACATTACAATAACACAGATAAGGACTAGTACAGAACATAACACGGGAGACCATTACAGAATAATGCATAGAAAACGGGCGTACAGTACATTAACATAGAAGTCCAGTACAGCACCATAACACAGAGAACGTAGAGTACAATCACAAGAGATGCCAGTTACAGTTACAAGAAACAAAATGACCTGTACAGAAACAAATGCAAATAGCACAGATGGCAGTACAGCCCACAGTAAGACAGAAGACCAGCATATTACAATAACACAGAAGGACCAGCATTTACAATAAACAGAAGTCCAGAACATTACAATACCACAGAAGACCAGCAACATTCAATAACACAGAGAGACCAGCATATTTCAATAACACAGAAGACCAGTACAGTACAATAAACAGAAGACCAGTACAGTACAATATACACGAAGACCAGTACAGTACAATAACACAAAAGACCAGTACGACATAACACAGAAGACCAGTGCAGAAAATAACACAGAAGTTCCAGTACCAGTACAATAACTCAGAAGTCCAGTACAGTACAATTAACAAGAAGACCAGTGCAGAACAATAACACAGATGTCCAGTTACAGTACAATAAAACACAGAGACCGTACAGTACATTACACAGAAGACCAGTACAGTACAATTAACACAGACAGACCAGTTACAGTACACATAACCACAGAAGTACCAGTGCAGAACAATAACACAGAAGTCCAGTACAGTACAATAAACACTGAAGGACCAGCCACATTACAATAACAGAAAGACCAGCACATTACATAACACAGAAGACCAAGCATATTACAATAACACAGAAGACCAGTACGACAATAACACAGAAGACCAGTACAGTACAATAACACAGAAGACCTGTACAGTACAATAACAACAGAAGTAGTACAGTACTATAACACGAAGACCAGCATATTACAATAACACAGAAGGCCAGCACATTACAATAACACAGAGACCAGCTATATACATAAACTCCAGAAGACCCCAAAAAGCATAATCAATTAACACAGAAGACCAGCATATTACAATAAACAGAAGACCAGCATATTACAATATGACACAGAGGACCAGCGTATTACAAGAACATCCACAGAGAGAACCAGTGAACGACATAACACAGAAACCAGTACAGTACAATAACACAAGAAGTCCAGTACAGTACAATAACACAGAAGACAGTACATTACAATAACACAGAAGAACAAGGTGCTACAAAAAACGCGATATCTAATAAGCATGAGACCTCCAGTGAATACTAGTAAAAGGACTGCCTTTTCTAGCATTCAGCCTGTACTGGGTTTTTGTAGCAAGTGTCGTATCTTGTCATCTTTTCCATTAGAAAATTTAGTAGATTCAATAGTGCTTCTGGATTACAAAACTGGTAGGCTACTGACTAAAGAAATTAAAATTTAATAAGTTTATTAATAACAGCAAAGTTGGTCTTGGCGTTTATTATCTAAGTATATTAATCAATTTAATAATAAATTTAGGATACAAGTTCTATACTTCTCTCGTGTACAGTAGTATTGTGCGGAAGGCACATATAACCTCTTATGCTTTTAAGTACCGTCTGTGACATTGTTAGCATTTAAATAACTGTGGCATGCTAAGAGTAGTAACCTTTATTCGGCGCATGTACAACCCTCATTTACAGGCTATTCCACCAAACCAGCGAACCAGGGAACCAAGGGTTGGCGATGGGGCCTCTCAGTCGTTCATTCTGTACCCTGGTTCACAGCCAAGTAGAAGATGGTTTTGGCATCGCAGAGGTTATGTGGGTTCCACTCTCCTCGTCTGCCCTTGTAATTTCCCATTCTAGTGCTGGTTGAAGCACGGTCTGCACTCTCTTAGTGCTTCGATTTGCCTTGGTTACCGTGGAGTACACTAATTTCTAGTGTACATACTTCTGTTCTAAATTCGTGAAAGGGATATACATAATCAAAAGTTTTTATGCTCTGTTTATTTTTTCTCCCTTTACACCCAGGATAACAGGGCCATTTGGACTCCTGGGTTGAATAATTAATACATAATACATATATTTTCAAGTTTGGGTGTATGTGTGTAAGTTGCTCTATGTAGTTCGCTATGTCTCTAGACTCGATAGACTAACCAGTGAATGACTATAAAGTCCGCACATAAACTAAATTCTGACCAACCTGGCAATCAGAACAGTTGCTTGAACAAATAAGACGACTGATAAGACCGAACAAACAATTTAACAAGAGCATGCGACACAGAAATTTCAGGAACAAGGGTTAATATATGACACTTAGTAGGGACCATCTGCAGATCCTCCAAAAAGAGTCACAAAACTCCCATACTACTGAATCTAATTCAGCATTAGAAATCCCCGACTGTGACAGTATCACAGATACCAGTACAAATTAGGTCAAGAAGCTACAGCCTCAGGACCTGAGTATCTTCCCCCCAAGAGTGTCTATTGGCGGACACACAACTCAGTACAAGTCGAAATCACTAAGTTCTAGGCTATGTTTCTCTGAACAGTGTTACACAGACCAAACAACAAGAAAGCGACCGAGACAATCTTCCAACAAGGGCCCACAAAAGGAGAGCAGTAGAGGGACCTCCTTGTTAGAAGCAATGTCAAAAAGAACAATCCTTAGCTGAGGCAAGGCGACTCTCACTCCTGGGTGAGGTGTGATCAATTCCCCCCTGATCACGAGATCTCCGTGAACTTGCTGCTGCAGCAACTTCAGAAGCGGCAGTGAAACAAGCAGAAGTGAAAAACTACAGTAGTTATTCAATGCTGTCAGCTACTTAACACTGACTATGTAGCACTGAATATATAATGCTAAGTCCTACCGAATCATTATAACTAAGTCATATAATAAAAAATAAAGCAATAAATTACGATTTTGCCTAATATTGCAAATATAAGGCAATATAAAATTATATGAACACGAAATATTACATTATATCATTGTGACCCATTCAGGGGATGCAATAACCAGTACGGTACAATAACACAGATGTCCAGTACAAACAATATACACAGACGACCAGTTACAGTACAATAAACACAGACGACCCGTACCAGTACAATTAACACAGACGGACCAGTACAGTTCAATAACACAGACGACCAGTACAGTACTACAACACAGACGACAGTACGTACAAAACACAGGACGACCAGTTTACAGTACAATAACACAGACGACCTGTACAGTACAATAACACAGACGACCAGTACAGTACTAATAACAACAGACGACCAGTATAGTTCACTAACACAGACGACCAGTACAGTACAATAACACAGACGACCAGTATAGTACAATTAACACTGACGACCAGGACAGACACTAGCACAGAAGACCGTCAGTACTGTAACACAGAAGACCAGTACACATGCAACAAACGAAGATGACCAGTACAGTACATTAACACAGGAGGACCAGTACATCACAAAAACTCAGAAAAGGTCATAGTGACATCTTGGTCCAATGTTTATCCTATGTTTATAGTGTTATCTTAAGTTCATAGTGTTTTCCCTAAGTCCATAGTGGTTACTTAGCCATAGTGTTGTCTTAGGACCATAGTTTTATCTTAGGCCATAGTGTTATCTTATGTCACAGGTTTATCTTAGGTTCAACATAGAGTCACCTTCTACTTGTCTTCTAAGAAAATACTTGTCTTTACAGAGACAGAATTTTAAACATCTTCGCCTATGTGAAATTTAAAGAACAAACATTGAAAAAAATACATTGATTGTAAACACTGAACTTCGAAAGTTTGTAAGATTTACCCGTTTCTTATATGCAAACCAGAACAGAAACAAGAAACAAGAAAGTCAATTAAGTATCCATCAAAACTGGGCGAGACACCTTCCTTAAAGTATGTAATCGTGAAGAAACTTTAGCCAGATTGTGGGGACGAAAACTCCGTGTTCTCACTCTCTCCAGGTCAAGCTTCACTCTCACCAGTCCACACTTCACTCTCACCAGCTCCCACTCTTCACTCTCACCGATCCCACACTTCACTATCACCAGCTCCCCACACTCACTCTCACCAGCTCCACACTTCACTCTAACCAGCTAAACACTTCACTCTCACCAGCTCCACACTTCACTCTCA
The DNA here is from genome assembly GCF_026875155.1 of Cherax quadricarinatus. Lineage (NCBI taxonomy): Eukaryota > Metazoa > Arthropoda > Malacostraca > Decapoda > Parastacidae > Cherax > Cherax quadricarinatus. Next base: position 89,472,751 of record NC_069406.1, on the reverse strand, counting down.
CCAGCTCCACACTTCCACTCTCACCTGCTCCACACTTCACTCTCACCAGCTCCACACTTCACTCTCACCAAGCTCCACACTTCACTCTCACCAGCTCCACACTTCACTCTCACCAGCTCCACACTGTCTACCTTCTTCTTCCTTTGCTGTTTTTTTTTTAAACTTTGAATTACTTTTTGTTCTGTTATTTAATCTGGAAAGTCACCGTGCTCATCCTATTCCTGCTGATAAAAAAAAAAAAAAATAGAAATAAATTCTGGAGTTAAACAAGAATGTTGGTGAGTTTGGTGAGCGATCTCGACGATTTACAGTTAGAAATGTTCCCTAAACAGAATGTTTATCCTTGCAGGAATATTCACAATTTGAAATAAGATATCCTCAAGCTAAGTACATAGATTAAGGATGCTCATACATGACAGATGAGGCAGCGTGGGCGACAGATGAGTGACCGCCTCAGCCTCAAGACTGAAGTAATGGTAGCTGAATGGAGTTTCCTCACCTAAAATTACTCTTATGCATATTGTAGGACACATCAATGATACATACAAACATTGAGTGATACGGATTCCGTGTTGCAAAATAATAAACCTTCAATTTTGTAAAACAAAAATTTTGCCATAAATGTTTACATGTTAGTTATAGTTAGTTTTTAAAGTGAATCAGTGTGGTATAATTTATAAGGTGTGATGTGTGAGAACCCAGATTATTAAATTATGAATCAATACAATTTTAAGAAAAAATTTAAACGACTGAAAATATTCAAGTTTAACAGTTATTCATAAATGGAAGTTAATACTTTTAAAATTCTATGCACAGAATAATATTCAGCTAGAGTTAACATCACCTAAAACATTATGTTTAAGTATTATTTTATAACATAAACATTAGGACTGAAGTAATACCATTGTGTGGCACAACATTCATGTATTTATACTGCTAACATTTACACATCTCAACACATTACTACACAACATTAATTTTACATTTTGTTGACATTCTCACATAACAGGAACATAACTACATTAACACAGTATCTTAGACAGAGTCGTACTGTCCAGTGTGCAAGAACCACCATCTTTTTCTAGTTTATATTTTCATCCCATAAGTTTATAGTGTGTGTGTGTGTGTGTGTGTGTGTGTGTGTGTGTGTGTGTGTGGGTGTGTGTGAGTGTATGTGTGTGTGTGTGTGTGTGTGTGTGTGTGTGTGTGTGTGTGTGTGTGTTTGTGTGTGTGTGTGCGTGTGTGAGTGGTGTTGTGTGTGGTGCAACCCCCCCCCCCCCCCCCCCCCCCCCCCCCCCCCCCCCCCCCCCCCCCCTCCTTTTCCCCCCCCTGTGTGTGTGTGTGTGTTTGTGGGTGTTGGTGTGTGTGTGTGTGTGTGTGTGTGTGTTGTGTGTGTGTGTGTGTGTGGGTGTGGTGAGTGTGTGTGTGAGGAGTGGTGTGAGTGTGTGTGTGTGTGTGTGGGTGTGTGTGTGTGTGTGTGTGTGTGTGTGTGTGGGTGTGTGTTTGTGGTGTGTGTGTGTGTGTGTGTGTTAGTGTGTGGTGTAGATGTGTGTGGGTGTGTGTGTGTGTGTGTTGGTTTTTGTTGTGTGTATGTGTAGGTGAGTTGTAGAGTGTGTGTGTGGTGTGTGTGTGTGTATATGTGTGTGTAGGTGTGTGTAGTGTAGGTGTGTGTGTGTGTGGTGTGTGTGTGTAGGGTGTGTGTGTGTGTGTGTGTGGTGTGTGTGTGTGTGTGTGTGCTGTGTGTGTGTGTTTGAGGGAAGTGAAAATTTGAGATAAAGGGACAAACTTGTTTACTAAAATTGTTTTAAAATTTTTTTAACTAAATTATATCTGCTAAAGATAATTCATAGAGTGTCTTCTTTACCTGACCCACAAGAGTCTCAAACTAGTAACTATACCTGACCCACAGTGTCTCAAATTTGTAACTTTACCTGATCCAATGTTGTCTCAATAGTAACTTTACCTGACCACAAGTGTCTCAAACTAGTAACTTTACCTGACCACAAGTGTTCTCAAACTAGTAACTTTACCTGACCCACAAGTGTCTCAAAAATAGTAACTTTTACCTGACCCACAAGTGTCTCAAACTAGTACTTTACCTGAACCACAAGTGTCTTCAAACTAGCAAAATTTACCTGAGACCCACAAGTGTCTCAACTAGTAACTTTACCGACCACAAGTGTCTCAAACTAGTAACTTTACCTGGACCACAGTGTCTCAAACTAGTAACTTTACCTGACACAAGTGTCTAAACTAGCAACTTTAACCTTGGACCCACTAGTGTCTCAAATAGTAACGTTACCTGACCCACAGTGTTTAAATACTAGTAACTTTACCTGACCCACAATTGTCTCAAACTAGAACTTACCTGACCCACACGTGTCTCAAACTGCAACTTTACCTGACCACAATGTGGTCTCTAACCTAGTAACTTTACCTGACCACAAGTGTTCTCAAACTAGTAACTTACCGACCACAAGTGTTCAAACTAGCAACTTTACCTGTCCCACAAGTGTCTCAAACTAGCAACTTTACCTGACCACAAGTGTCTAAAACAAATAACTTTACCTGACCCACAAGTCTCTCAAACTAGTAACGTTACCTGCCCACACGTGTCTCAACTAGTAACTTTACGACCCACACGGGTCTCAAAAACTAGCAACTTTACCTGGACCCTCAAGTGTCTCAAACTAGAAACTTTACCTGACCCATCAAGTGTCTCAAACTAGCAACTTTACCTGACCCACAAGGTCTAAAACTAGGTAACTTTACTGACCCACAAGTGTCTCAATCTACGCAACTTTACCTGACCCACAAGTGTCTAAAACTAGTAACTTTTCACACCTTTCATTATTCGGATGTCTTATAATACCGAAAATCAACATTTTCATCACAATATTGAAATATATAAAGTTCTTTACTGATTTACCAACATTTAGGTAGACTGATTTTTTTCTACTTCAAGTTTTCGATTTATTTTTAAATGGACAAACTAATCTTTAACAACCGTGAGTTAGAGTGCATATATGACAGGGTACAAATTTGTGTACATACGTGTGTGTGTGTGTGTGTGTGTGTGTGTGTGTGTGTGTGTGTGTGTGTGTGTGTGTGTGTGTGTGTGTGTGTTAGTTACATTTTTTCCTAGGCACTGTCGATTTAGACTACAGGCCTGTTGTTATGAGTACGTGTGGTGTGTGTGTGTGTGTGTGCTCATGTGCGCAGTTTTACGAGTGTATGAATGATGGTGAACCAACAAGCTTCGTTTACGGAAATGCGTAAATGAGTGTAAAAAACAAGTGTATGTGTATGTTAAGTAAGTTTACTTAGGTACAAGTACATAGTAAAAACACTTACACAATCTATCATCAATATTACGATATGTAAATTACCCAGGATACCAAAAAGTCAGATTAAAGTGACTTATTAACATTGTGGCCCAGAGGCTTCTAACTGATCGTTTTGCAAATATCATAATAAAATAACAAGATAAAACACGAAGTTTAATACTTTATTAAGTTATAACAACAAAACATTCACAAATGCACTTAAGCTGCTTATTAAACACCAATGAACGCTCTATCACAAGGAACTTAAGATGATTTACATGTTGATGAGAATTGTTGTTGGAATGTGTCTTGTAACTAGACACAGGTCAAGACTCGTGTTATATAGACTAATGAATGACCTTGATACACCCACATCCAACCGAAGCTACCAGTGCTCACACAGAGCACCCGAGACCAGCTGGCTCCACACACTCACACGCCTCAATCCTCGACGCACACAGCCCTCTGCTAGGCCGCGCGTAACCCCCTCCTGGCCTGATATACGGTCTAGACTGTCTTGGTGGTTGTGTTTACAGGAGCAGTTTTCTGGTGTTCCTCCTGTAAATTCCACCCACCTGGACAGTTCTACTCGTTTATAGACCAGCTAAACTTAACAGGCCTCGTTCGTCATCTGGCTAGTTCACGAGAGGGAACATAAACCTGGGGAAGGCTGAGGCTGGAAGATATCTAAGGAAGTGAGGAAGGGGAGACATTCGGGGGCCACGGATGGATTCCTGGGACACATGGACCTGGGAAAGGCGAAGGAGATTTTAAAAAAACACCCTTTGGGGGTTGTGCAAGTTGGGGGTGGTGGGGGAGAAGTGAGGGAAGTGGGGAAGGGCGGGAGCACCTGGCCACCACATCGTTGTGTTGTGATGTGTTAATGTCTGTCTTGATAACACCAGATGTTAATAATACTCTATGTAACCTGTCTGGTAAATACCTGATAAAAAACTTATTGACAGGATTCTTTTCTTGGATTCTGTTGGTAGGAATCATGTTTATAAGGACTGGGACGTATTATGAGATTATCTGCTGGGAAGGACTGTTACCAGGAAGGACTTTTAGTAGAAGACCTCCGCCGGTAGGTTTCAGTTGGAAATAGTTTTGGCAAGACGCTAATTGGTAACAGACTTTAGGTAGCGTTTCGTTTGTAACGTAATAAGATGAATTAAAACGAGAATCACGAAATCGTAATGCACGATTGCAAACAAACCGAACCACGGGCGGGATTTGAACCCGCGGTCAGAGTGTCTCAATCCCGTCCTGGTATGATTCGTTAAGATGATCATAGTCAGATGGTTTTTCAGTGACATATAAAACAGTGTTATTAACACACAACACATGATATCATAAGTATCTAACAATAAATTATTATAGTGACACAAAATCATTTGATAAACTCATAAAAAATAGTAAAACTGAGACATAAACAGTGTAGTGACAAATAAATAAGTACAATAACACCACAATAAAAGCTTTATAACAAAACATACCATCATAATTAACACAAAAATATATGTAATAAAAAACAGTACAATAACACAGAAGACCAGTACAGTACAGGTAACAGAAGACCCAGAATACAGTACATTAACACAGGGAAGGCCTGTACAGTACAATAACACGAAGACCAGTAAGTTACAATGACACTGAAGACCAGTACAGTACAATAACACAGAAGACCAGTACAGTACAATAAACACTGAAGACCAGTACAGTACAATAAACACAGAAGACCAGTACAGTACAATAACACAAGAGGACCAGTACCAGTACAATGACACAGAAGACCAGTATACAGTACAATAACACAGTTGACCAGTACAGTACAATAACACACAAGACAGTACAGTACAATAACACAGAAGGACCAGTTGTCAATAAACAGAAGACCAGTACAGTACAATAACACAATAGAAAAGTACAGTACAATTAACAAAGAAGACAGTACAGTACAATAACCACACAAGCCAGTCAGCTTACCAATAACACAGGAAGACCAGTACAGTTCAATACACAGAAGTCCTGTACAGTACAAAACACAGAAGACAGTGCTGTACAACTAACACGAAGACAGTACAAAACACTTCAACAAAATACCAGAACAGCTATACGACAGTACGGTACAGTTACGCAGAACACCAGCACAGATACACTAACATCAGAAGATCAGTAAAGTACAATAACACAGAAAGACCAGTACAGTATAATACACACAGTACTAGTGCTGTTTCAAGTCAGTTAACGAAGAGGTCCAGTACGGTACAGAAACACAGAAGACCAGCACAGTACAAAAACAGAAGAAAACCAGTTAACAGTCCAAACCACAAAGACCTGTACAGAACAATAACAGGATACATACATTACAAGAACAGAAAGCCAGTACAAATTCTGTAACACAGAGAGATCATGTAATATACAAGAGCAGAAGAAAATAAACAGTACATAACACAAAAGACCATTACAGTGCTGAATACACGGAAGACCAGTACATGTACCAGTAACACAGATGTCCAGTTACAGTAAAATACAAACAAGACCAGTAACAGTAACACCAAAAAGGACCGGCAGTAAAATAATACACAGAGCCCAGTACAGTAAAATAAACAAGACCAGCACAGCAATACAGAAGACCAGTTACAGTCAGTAACAGATGACTAGTACACGTTACTGTAAACACAGAAGACCAGTGCAGTATGTAAACACAGAAGGAGGAGTACAATAAACAAGAATACGAGTACAGTACAGTAACACGTGAGACCAGAACGGTACGGAACAAAGAACGCCGGTACAGAACAATAACAGAGGACTAGCACTGTACAGTTAGACAGTGGACTAGTACAAGTAACACAGAAGGACGAATACACGAACAGTTTACACAGAAGACCAGTTACAGTACAATAACACAAAAAGTCCAGTAACAGTAAGGTAACACAGAAGACCAGTGAGAACTGTAAACACAGACGAACATTACCAATTCATTAACAACAGACAGACCAGTAACAGTACAATAAATAAAGATGAACAGTACATTACAAAAACACAGAAAGCGAGTACAGTGCAAATCCACAGAAGACCAGTGCAGAACAATTACACAGAAGCCAGTACAGTAAATAACACAGAAGACCAGTACCAGTACAATAACGACAGAGCCTGTACAGTACAATAACACAGAGGACCAGTCACAGTACAATATCACACAAGACCAGTACAGTACAATAACACAGAAGTCCAGTACAGGACAATAACACAGTAGACCGTACAGTACATATAACACAGAAGACCAGTACCGTACAATACACAGCAAGTCACAGTACAGTACAATACACAGAAGACTCAGTTACCAGTACAATAACACAGAATGGACCAGTACAGTACAATACACAGAAGACCTGTACAGTACTACTAACACAACGGAAGACCAGTAAGTACAATAACACACAGGACAGTACAGTACAATAAACACAGATGACCAGTACAGTACAATAACCAGAAGACCCGTACAGTACAATAACACAGAAGACAGTACAGTACAATAACACAGAAGACCAGTACAGTACAATAACCAGAAGACCAGTACAGTACAATAACACAGAAAGGACCAGTACAGTAAAAGAACACAGAAGGGACCAGTACAGTAAAATAACACGAAGACCAGTAGAGTAAAAGAACTCAGAAGGAACAGTACAGTACAATACACAGATACCAGAAAGTATACGACCAGCCAACAGTACACTACACAGATCAGTAAAGTTAATAACACAGCAAGACAGCAAAAAGTATAAACACACAATACCAGTGAAGTACAGTACAGTAACGCAGAGGACCAGTACGGTACAGAAATACACCAGAGATAGACAAACACAGTACTCAGTAAGACAGAAGACCTGTACAGTAACAATAGCACAAAAGGACCCGTATCAGACAATAACACAGAAGGCCAGTACAGTAAATAATACAGGAATACTAGTCGCAGAACAAAAAACAGTAGGACCAGTACAGTACAATAACAAAAAAGACAAGTACAGTACAGTAACATGGAAGGGCACAGTACAGTAAATAACAAAAAAGACCAGTACAGTACCAGTAACACGGAAGACCAGACAGTACAATAAACAAAAAAAGACCAGTACAGTACCAGTAACAACGGAAGGGCCAGTACAATACAACAAAAACAAAAAAGACCAGTACAGTACAGTAACACTGAGTCCAGTACAGTACAGTAACCGAAGACCAGAGGAAGTACTATAACAGAGTCGGGCAAAACAGTTCATTAATCACAGATGACCAGTTGGAGTACAATAACATAGTGGCCAATACAATACAATAAACACGGGTGGACCAGGTACAGAACAATAACAGACAAAAAGACCAGTTACAGTTACTATAACACAGAATGCAGTACAGATTAATATCGCAGAAGAACCTGTACAGTACAATAACCAGTAGACTAGCACAAAGAATAACACAAGAACAGTACTTTTACAATAACGTAAGACTAGCAATACCGTTCACTAACACATGATGGACCAGTACTAGTACATTAACACAGAATACCAGTACAGTTACGGTAAGCACACAGGAACAGTTCAGTACAGTTACACAGAGGATCCACTACGGTTTTTTCCAAAATAATCATATTAAGACCAGTACAGTACAATAACACAAAAGGACAGTATCAGTTACATAGCACACAGAACAGTTCAGTACAGTTACACACGAGGCACTACGTTCAATAAATAGAAGACATACAGTACAATAACACAGAAGTTCCAGTTACATCTTCAAAGCACTGAAAAAGAGATAAGTACAACTGCACAAAAGACCGTATAAAACAAACACCCCATGACCAGTAGCGTACAATAACACTGAGCCCAGTACACTAACGCAGTAGACATGTAGAGTACAATAACACGGAAGTCCAGAACATAATAACACAAGAAGACCGTGGCAGTACGTGACACAGAAAACCAGACAGCTCAAAAACTCAGAAGACCAGTAGAGTACAATATCTAACAGAAAAGACCAGTACATTACAGTAACCAGAAGACCAGGACATAACAACAACACAGAAAGACCCAATACCAGAACAACACAGAAGACCAGGTACAGTAAAATTATACAGAGGACCAGTACGCACTTAACACAGAAGACTGTACAGTACAATTAACACAGAAGACACGTACAGTTTAAGAACACAGTACAACCAGGCAGAACTATAACAAAGAGATTAGTTACAGTACAATAACACAGATCCAGTTCAGTTCAGTAACTAAACAAGACCATTACAGATACAGTAACACGGAAGAGGAGTATGTAAGATGACACAGAATCACCAGTAAAATACAATAATACAAAAGACCAGTAACAAGTTCAATAACAGAGTATACAAGTACAGTTACAATAATACAGAAGACCATACAGTTACGTAACGCCGAAGACGGTACAGTACAATATACATCCTTTTCTAGGTGTTCCCCACTCTTCTCCGATAATCTTCCCAGATTTTTGCATACAAAATTCAGTAACTGGCTGTATTTTAATGCTTTCAGTCTGTCTCCTTTTTTAAAGTTTGGGACACTTGCTGTCTTCCAAACCCTCGGGCAACCCCCTTTTCGATAGATGATTGAAATTTTGTTAGGGTACACTTTCGCCTCTCCCCCTTCTCAATCCCAGGGGGAATTTATCTGGCCCCGCCTTTGGGGTATCTACCACTCAGAAGCCCTTCACTTCTCCTGGGTTGTGTGCACTGGCCAGCACTTGGGGGTGTGCCCCACCTCTCCGTTTTTCGGAGTCCCTTCGTCCCTCGGGAAACACTTCTTTGAATCCTTGTTGAGTTCTTCACATATTTCCCCGGGTCATTTTCCTTTTGCCTCTCCTCCTTCCCCCTTAGCCTGTTTCCCTGGCCTTTTACTGTTTTTTTTTCCGAGGGGGGTTCAACAGTTCGGTCAATTTGCTTTGCTCTATGATTTTCATATTTTTCTTTGGGGCCCCCCCTTTCTTATCTGGCATATTATTTCGGGCTCTACGACTTTTTCTCCTTATTCCCGGGTTTTTTCCTTCTAATTTTTTTTCCATTCCCTAGCACCTTTGGGTTTTTGCCTCCCCTGCCCCTTTTGGGAAAAAACCAGGGGCTCATCGGGTTTTTTCATTACCCCCTGTTCCCCTTTGGGGTACAAACCCTCCCAGCCTCCTTGCTTTTTATGCACATATTCGTGGTGTGTGTGGTGGTTGTGTGTGGGGGGGGGAATGTGTGTGTGTGGTGTGGGGGGGGGGGGGGGGGTGGTGTGTGTGTGGTGGTGGGGTTTAAATTGTGTGGGGTGGTGTGTGTGTGTGTGTGTGGTTTGTGTGTGGGGTGTGTGTGTGTGAGTGTGTGTGTGTGTGTTTGTTACCATTTTGTCCAGGCACATTCGTTAGACACAGCCTGTTGTATAGAACGTGTGTTTTTGGTGTGGTGGGGGCCATGTGCGCATTTTTTTTCATGAAATGATGGTGAACCAACAATTTGTTTACGGGAAATGCGCAAAAAGTGAAAAACAAGTGTATGTGAATTAAGTAATTTACTTAGTACAAGTACATGAAAACACTTACACAATCACATACATATTAAGAATATTTAAATTTCCCAGGGTAAACCCAAAAAGTCAGATAAAATGACTTATTAAAATTTGAGCAAGCTTCAACGATCGTTTTGCAAAAACATAAGACAAATAAAAAATAAAACACGAAGTTTAATACTATTACTTATTACAACAAAACATTCACAAAACACTTTAACTGCTTTTTAAAAACCCAAAAAAAAACTAATATTTTTGTTGATGAATTGGTAATATAAAAGAACCCCAAAAATTTTTACTGAGTGACCAGCCTTGGTGGGCGAACTGGACGTAGCTTTGGGTGCGTCTGGCAAACAAAAGGTCAGACTGTCTTTTGGGGGAGTGTTTTTTCAGGACGCAGTTTCTGTGTGTTTTCCCCCCTGAATTCCACCCACCTGGACGTCTCTACCGTAGACCACTAAACAAGGGCCCCGTTCCCACTGGCAAACACGGGGGGGAACATAACCGGGGAAAGGGGAGGGTGGGGATATCCTAAAAAAGGCTACTCACCGGCCGTCGAGGCAGGACCCTGTGGAAGTGGGGAAGGGAGTGGCCTGAGGGGACAAGCGGAGTCCTGGACACGCGGCTGGAGAGCGCAAAACAAGGTACTCACGGCCGTGTCGAGGCCCGACCCTGGGAAGTGGGAAGGGTAGGATGCCGGGGGAAACACAGCGGGTCCTGGACACGGCGGACCTGGGAAGAGACGAAAAAGATACTCACTGGTTGTCGAGGCAGACCTGGGGAAGTGGGAAAGGAGAGGTGCTGAGGGACACAGCAGACTTCCCTGGACACCGCGGGACCTGGAGAGACGAAAAAGGATACTCATGGTTGTCGAGGAAGACCCTGGTGATGAATAGTGGCGTGCAGTGTAGGATGCCTGTGGGGACAGAGGCGGACTCTGGACACGCGGACCTGGAGAGACGAGAAAGGATACTCACCGGGCCGTCGGAGGCAGACACCCTGGTGGAAGTGAGTGGAAGGGTGGCTGCCTGACGGGGACACAGGCGGAGGCATGGACCCTGGGGAGAGACGAAAAGGATACCTCACCGGCCGTCGAGGCAGGACCATGGGGGAAGTTGGGGAAAGGTGCAGGTTTGCCTGAGGGGACACCAGGCCGGAGTCCTGGACACCTGCGGGACTGGAGCGAGACGAAAAAGGATAACTCATCGCGCCGTTCGAGGCCCTCAGACCCTGGGCGACATTGTGGGGAAGGTAGAATGCCTGAGGGGACACAGGCGGATTCTCTGGACACGGCGGACCTGGAAGAGACGAAAAAGGGATACTCACGGCCGTCGAGCAGACCCTGGGGAAGTGGGGAGGCGAGGATGCCTGAGGGATGATCACAGGCGGAGTCTGTTAGAACGCCCGGACCTGGGAGAGACGAAAAAGGATACTCACGGCCGTCCTAGGCAGTACCCTGGGAAGTGGGGAAGGGAGGATGCCGAGGTCACAGGCGGCGTCCGGAACGCGGACCTGGAGAGAGACGAAAAATGCATACTCACCTGCGTCGAGGCAGACCCTGGGGAAGTGGGGAAAGCGAGGATGCCTGAGGGGACACAGGCGGAGTCATGGACCTGGAGAGAGACGAAAAGAATACTCACGGCCGTCGAGGCAGACTCTGGGGACAAGTGGGGATAGGGAGGTGCCTAGGGGACACAGAGCGGAGTCCTGCGACCTGGTAGAGACGAAAAGGATACTCACCGGCCGTACGAAGGCAGCTCTGTGGGAAGTGGGGAATGGAAGGATGCCTGAGGGGACCAGGCGGATGTCCTGGACCTGGGAGAGACGAAAAATGGATATTTCGGCCGTCGAGGCAGACCCTGGGTAGTACGGAAGGGAGGATGCCTGAGGGGACACAGGCGGCAGTCCTGGACGTGGGCAAGGAGAGAGACCCGAAAAAGGATACTCACCGGCCGTCGAGGCAGACCCTGGGGAAGTGGGGAAGGAGACCCTGGGGAAGTGGGGAAGGTAGGATGCCTGAGGGGACACAGGCGGACTCCTGGACCTGGAGAGACGAAAATGGAAAAAAAAGGTTACTCAACGGCCGTCCGAGGCAGACCTGGGGAAGTGGGGAGGGAGGATGCCTGAGGGGACACAGGGCGGAACTCTGGACCTGGGAGAGACGAAAAAGGATACTCACCGGCCGTCGAGGCAGACCCCGGGGAAGTGGGGAAGGGAGAATGCCTGAGGGGACACAGGCGGACTCCTGGACCTGGGAGAGACGAAAAAGGATACTCACCGGCCGTCGAGGCAGACCCCGGGGAAGTGGGAAGAGGAGAATGCCTGTGAGGGGACAACAGGACGGACTCCTGGACCTGGGAGAGACGAAAAAGGGTACTCACACGGCCGTCGAGCAGTCCCTGGGGAAGTGGGGAAGGGAGGATGCCATGAGGGGACATCAGGCGGAGGCCTGGTCACGGGCCGGTCCTGGGAGTAGACGAAATAGGATACTCACCGGCCGTTCGAGGCTAGACCCTGGGGAAGTTGGGAAAGGAGGATGCCTGAGGGGACACAGGCGGTGTCCTGGACCTGGAGACCAAGAGAGGGGGGGAAAAAGGATACTCACGTGCCGTCGAGGAGACTATGGGGGAAGTGGGGAAGGCGGGATGCATGATGGGACACAGGCGGAGTCCTGGACCTGGTAGAGACGCAAAGGATACTCACGGCCCGTCGAGGCAGGGTACTCTGGGAAGTGGGGAAGGGAGGATGCCTGAGGGGACACAGGGGAGGCCTGGAATGGAGAGACGAAAAACAGGATACTACGCCGTCGAGCGCAAACCCTGGGGGAAGTACCGGTAGGGAGGATGCCTGAGGGGACACAGGCGGAGTCCTGGAACGTGGGCGAGGACGAAAAAGGATACTCACGGCCGTCGAGGCAGACCCTGGGGAAGTGGGAAGGAGGACCCTGGGAAGTGGGGAAAGTTAAGGGTGCCATGATCTGAGGGGACCACATGCGGAACTCACTGGGTACCTGGGAGAGACGAAAAAAGGATTATCACGGCCGTCGAGGCAGACCCTTGGAGAAGTGGGAGGGAAGGGAGGATGGCCTGAGGGGGACACAGAGCGGACTCCTGGACCTGGGAGAGAGACGAGAAAGGATACTCACGGGCACGTCGGGCAGACCCACGGAGAACCAGAACGTGGGGAAGGGAGAGGAATGCCTGAGGGACACGCTGGACTCCTGACCTGGGCAGGAGACGAAAAAGGATACCTCCAACGGCCGTCGAGGCAGATCCCCGGGGGAAGTGGGGAAGGAGAATGCCTGTGGGGGGACACAGGCGGGATCCTGAACCTGGGGAGAGACGAAAAAGGATACTCACCGGCCGTCGAGGCTCACAGACCCCCGTGGGATAAGTGGCGGAAAGGGAAAATTTGCCTGAGGGGAAACAGTCGGACTATCGACCTGGGGAGAGCCGAAAAAGGATACTCACGGCCTTCGAGGCAGACCCCGGTGGACAGTGGGGAGGGTGAATGCTGGGGGACACAGCCGGGGACTCATAGGACACTGGGAGAGCGAAAAAGGATATCATTGGCCGTCGAGGCAGACCCGGCGGAGTGGGGAAGGGAGAATGCCTGAGGGAACACAGGGCGGACTCCTGGGTTCGGTGAGAGCCGAAAAAGGGTACTCACCGAGCCGTCGAGCAAAAACCCCGGGGATGTGGGGACAGGGAGGAGAATGCCTGAGGGGACCCAGGGGCGGTCTCTCCTGGTCCTGGGAGAGACCGAAAAAGGATACTCACCGGCCGTCGAGGCAGACCCCGGGGAAGTGGGGAAGGAAAGGTTGGAGGGAGGGGGTAAAGGAGTGTTTTGTGTTCGAGGGGCTTTGGACTTCAGCAGGCATGCAGAGCGTGTTGTTAGGAGTGAATGGAGACAAAGGGTCTTTTAATACTTGACGTGCTGTTGGGAGTAGTGAGCAAAGTAACATTATGAAAGGGATTCAGGGAAACCGGCAGGCCGGACTTGAGTCCTGGAGATGGGAAGTACAGTGCCTGCACTCTGAAGGAGGGGTGTTAATGTTGCAGTTTAATATGACTCGTAGTGTAAAGCACCCTTCTGGCAAAGACAGTGATGGATCGTGCATGATGTGTGAAGTTTTTCTTTTTCGGGCCACCCTGCATTGGTGGGAACTCGGCCAGCTGTGTTAATAAAAATAATTATACTCAGAAATGTTGTAATAAAGAAATGGATGGAGAGAGACATTTCACCAGGAAACCCTTTGACTAGTGATATCAGAAATACAAAGATAACTGGGTTATATGTAGTCCTACCAGAGATATAAATGTTACACTTGTCATAATAACCTGGTGTGCAACGAATCACAATATTCACAATATTATACAACTTCAGTAAAATTAGAAGAGCAAAAATATCACGTTTTTAATATAGTAATATCAAGATACAAAGAAAACGATGTTATGTACAGCAATATCAGGATATAACAAAAAAAGTTTGTTTTTATGTTTATACATAATAACACCCGGTGATACGAAGATCCACGTGTTTAACACAATAACAACAGAACTGATACAAGATAAAGCAGTTACAAATTGGAAAATATAGAGATTACGCTTTTATATGATGAAAATGGCAGAAAAACTATATAATAACAGTGAAACTATGAAATTTAAAATAGACGATCCGAAGAACAAACAGGCGGCCTCCCCATGGAGGTGTAGGTAGCAGGATTCCTCTCTTCGGGACTGATACCATGCTTCTAGCGTGTGACCCTGTGGTGGGTGTATTTAATGGGCGACCCCTGATTTAGGTAGTGTATCCACCCTGTAATTAATCTGCCTCGTATTTATACTGATATTTGTCACACGGTGTTCTAATAATCCTAGTGGTCAGGGCTCCATGGGTTGTGTGATTTGTCAAGTTAAGTTCCTCTCTGAGGAAATGCTGAGTTTGGGTTCCACAGCTTCAACGTCCCCCTCTAGAGCTGGAGATTAATTCCGTCTCCCCTTTTCCCTTTTATTTATGATAATTATTTTGCTAAATAACTGAGTATGGTTCACATTTTCACACATTGTCTAGAGTGCAAAGACTGACTGATAGAACCGTTGTGTTCTGTCAAAACGTATTTGTGGCTGTATTCTGCAATTGCCTTTTATCATACTAATAAGCCAGAGAGCACTCAGTATACTGAGGACCTGTATGTTTCTGTAGTCTAATTATTAATCATTAACTTTCTGAATCACTAAGAAACACTAGCGCATAACTACCAGTCAGTTAGAAATAACTGATTATCATATTTTAACATGTTTCTTCAATGTTTTCATTATAGGCTGTTATATACACATTGAATTATTTGTCTCCACTTACATGTGTGAGCGAACCATTCAGTTCTTGAATCGTCGTCAAGATTCGAATAGATTTAGGGATTTAGTATACTGAAGATCCGATCACCATCATTTAGTTCTTCAGATGTTCTTCAAGTGTGTTTACCCTACCTATACGGTTACTCCAGCATGAAGAGATCTAGTGTGTTTCATAATTTTCTTCAGTAGAGTAAATGTGGTCGATAGACTTCCTTACAGGTCTAGAATATGCAAATTTGCTAAAACTTTCTCTGAGTCTGGTACTGTTTCCCGTTGTAATGTAAATCTATTGGAATTGTGTGGCACCTATTTTTCATTTCCATAACCATCGAAGTCTATGAGTGTTAAATGTTTTTTTTTTTTCATTAATCTCATATGGTATGTTTTTTTTAGGCTTAATACTAATCAATAGAATGTTAGTACAAGTATCTAATAACTCAAAAAAAATGTGTGAAAATGCTCTTGCAGAATTTCAGTACTCTTTCTCTAGCATAAAATATTAAGAGTGCATTATTATTATAATCAATAGGGGAAGCGCTAAAACCCATAGGATTATACAGTTTACTGTAGGTCAGAGTAAACTTTTTGTAGTGTGACTCAGTGTCCTCTATTGATTTTCACAGAATTTGTTATTGGATTATATTATCTATCTTCCAGGTGTGTGGCAAATTCTTGTCATTACTGTTTTGTTGTCTTTTACAGTCATTATTCAAATTTCGTATCCTCACCATTCCTTCAGCGCCAGGACTCGTAAATTCCTAGCCTCCAGGAGTCAAGCCTGGTAACGGGTGTTTTCCCGAATATCTTATATAATGACAAACTTGTTCTCACTTCAACAGACGTCAAATCTAAGTAAACCACTTGCTTCCAGAGCTCTACTCATATTTAACTCTGCTCACAAACTCGCCAGGAACTGTTATATCAAGCACCTAGCACTCAAAATTCCTCCCTTACCCCCCCCCCTCAATTTTCTTCTGGGTTGGAGGGAGTATATATTATGTATAATATATACTAAGAGGTATGCCAAGTATCATTGATCCCGAGGTTCGTCAGTCTTCAGATTTCAAGTCCGCACTCTACTACAGTATGCAGAGTGTGTTTACATAGTTCCTTAATACGAATGCTCTCACCGGGCTGGAGACATGAGGAGTGATGATCGTGGGATTAAATCTTCGGCATTCTATTGGAAATATTACATTTTTTATTCGAGTGTTAAAAGAGTCATTAAAAACAGTTCCCTAGACGGAACATGAGCTGGTTGCATATAAACTATGTACTAGTGGGGGAGGGGTAAATCTCCGAGTTTCGCAGCAGTAACCGGTCTGAACCTCTGTAAAATCATTTTCTTTTGGGGCTCTATGTTATCGCCCTTATAAGCACAAGCGAATGACCGCTGGGTTGTAGATCAGATAAATATGAGATAAGGCATTTCGAAAATATCGGGGCACTGATCAGAGCAATGTGCGCCTGTCTGAAGCAAAAGCGAAGCTCAAAAAGGTTACGGTGAATGGTAGTTAACAATGAGACAGTGCAGTAGAGCTGATCTGGTGTAATGTAGAACGGATAACCACAATTCACGCACTCGTGGAGACTTGAAGAAGATAACGGAAATAATGATAAGGAAGATGTCACGAAAAGTAGGATTGGCAAGACAAAACAGAGTGGGGGTATAAAAATTAAGACACGTGTACAACATCTGGATATCTTTATTGTAGACGTTTCACCATCCAGTGGCTTTATCAATACAGATTTTAGGACATAATTAGAAGACAGTAGAACTATATACAAAAGATAAGGCAATCAGACCTCAACCTTGGAGTTAGTGTTCACAGCATCGTGGTGGAGGAGAATCTGGAGCAAAGGTAAGAAGACTGGCGGTTATATAGGCGTCTGTGGATAAGGACGTGTAGCAGACGAGGGCATAGTCAGTGGTAGGTGGGATTCCCCAGTGTTAGTAGGTCCTACCCAAAGGGATGGGTTAGTTGTAGCAGCCGTGAAGAAGGTCTTGTAGATGTCCCCTGAGCCAAGATTCCATGATGTTGCAGTGTCTGACAAGTTGTGCAAGACAGGTATAAAATACCGACAATATGAAAGTTAAAACACGTGTGCAACATCTATAACCTATATAACCGCCAGTCTTCTTGCCTTTGCTCCAGATTCTCCACCACCACGACGCTGTGAACACTAACTCCAAGGCTGAGGGACTGATTACCTCATCTTTTGTATATAGTTCTACTGTCTTCTAATTATGTCCTAGAATCTGTATTGATAAAGCCACTGGATGGCGAAACGTCTACAATAAAGATATCCAGATGTTGCACATGTGTCTAAACTTTCATATTGTCCGTATTTTATACCTTTCTTTGCACAGAGTGGGGTACTTTTTTCACCCAGACGTGGGGCTGATGGAGTCAACATTGTCCAGGACGTATATATTACAGCTGGAATTGTGGGCCCTTAGTTTCTGTGGTACAACAAGCGGCGAACAAACGCGAGAAAGATGGATGGTGACAAATTAATCGTTGTCATTTACTAGACGGGGCAGTGGTAGTGCTCATACTGTGAGGGAACATTCCTCCAGTACAATCAGTGTTGCTCCTCATACTTTGAGGTATTATACCTCCGGTCATAAGTGGAGTGCACCTGAACCTAACTTGTTCATAAGAACATAAAAGTATAGTGAATGAACACTGCAGTAGGCCTACTGTCCTATACATGTCCTATACATATACATGACACTCATCCATACACAACAATATCTAAACATTTCACTAAGCCATATACAATAATACATATACATGACCTCATCCATACCAACAATACTAACATTTCACACATAACATAAATGACACTCATCCATACACAATATCTAAACATTTCACCATACACAATAACATATACACGTGACACTCATGCACAATACATAAACATTGTACTCATTCATACATAACATGTACACATGACATACATCAACACATAACATGTAAACATGACACCTTTACACAATAACACACAGGAATTACATTTATTCATATATACTAACATACATAATAACATGTCTTATATATTCTGAATATTGAAGCACATAAATATTTCTGTATTTCCCTTACATAGTCTCTACTGTATTGTTTAATTTTAACCACTATGTGGACGAGTACAGGAATGTCTATGAGAATGTTGTCACATGTATGTGCGCATGAGTGTTCATGACAGGGGTTTCGGGTGAGATGTGTGTGTGCGTATGTATGTGTGACCTCAAGTATGTTAAAGTGAGAAGAGAGAATTGTGTACACTGTTGTTTACATGTGTGCGTATTTGCAATACCTGGGATTGTGTGTGTGTGTGTGTTATGCATACAAATGTGTGTATAATGGTGTATGCGTAAGGTGCGTGTGTTGAAACGTATAAATGTACGTGAAAATACTTATATACGTGTATATTTGTCGGCTTGTTAGCCTTTGAGTGTAAAATGCAAAAGACGAATAAATAAATAAAAATGAAAAGAGTGTAATGCTGAACAGTTTTGATGGAGTTAGACAAGGTCTTCAACACTTGGCAATTAATTTATATTAAATAAAACTCTCACAACTACTTTGAAACTGCAAAATAAGTAAAAAATAAACTTGTACTTGGTATAAATTCATAATGTAATATAAAAGGATTTCCAAAATTGTTATTAATTAGCCTCTCCTGGGTGGCCGAGCTGTGTACGAGCTTCGTCTCGTCCAGCTGACCTACGGTCCAGGCTGTCTTGGTGAGTGTAATTACTGGACGCAGTTTTCTGTGTGTCCCCTCCGGTAATTCCACCCACCTGGACAGTCTCTACCGTAGACCAGCTAAACAAGACCAAGTTTCCAATCAGCAAGGTCAACTTGAGGGTGGCAAACCGCTGACTCCTGGGGAGGAGTGGGAGGGTGTCCACTACAGTGACACAATGTGGATCCTTGGAGACAAACTGAATCCGGGAAAGGCACGTCCGACCCTTAGGTAAGTTGTGGAAGGGAGAAGGGGGGGGGGTAAAAACATCCGGAGGCAGACGGTTGGATTTCATGGACAAATGAACCTGGGGAAGGGCTGAGGCTGGGAAAGGCAAAGGGAGGAGAGAGCAGGCGATGCTGACAACTTAGGGTATTGAGGACAAGGGTGGGACTACCGGGGGCCCACGGAGGATTCCTGGACACATGAACATGGGGAAGGCGAGGGGGAGTGGACCTTAATGACGAACCACTGCCTCCACGTTGGCATGGTCTGGTAACTAAGAGAACAACTCTGAGGCTGACAGTGGTTAGCAAATAATAATTTCTTTCTGTTATCTTATTAATTATTGTTTCGAATATATTGTGTTATTCGCTCTTCTGCCTTCTCTGACGTAGTCACGGTGGGTTGGTTATTCTTACTCCGCCTCCGTAACAAGTAGTCAACGGTGGTGTTTATTCCCATTCCACCTCCCTTACCAGTGGTTTCACGGTGGTTGTTATTATCACTTCAGGCCTCTGTGACAGTAGTCACGGTGGTGTTTATATTACCACTCCAGCCTCCCCTAAAAGAGTAGTCATTGGTGGTACTATTCCCACTCTAGCTCACTGGCAGTTACTAACGGCTGGTGTTGATTTCCCAATCCCAGCCTCCCTGAAGAGTCCCATGGCAGTGTTTGTTATTCTATGGTCATTTACCAGCCAGTGTGTTCATATTGTCATTAAATGGACTCACAGAATTAGAATTAAACAACTTGATGAATTTCAGTCGCTCCAGTAATCTGTTTTATGTACTGTCCACTTTTTGTGTTACTGTTCTTCTGCGTTACTGTAACTGTACTGTTCTTTTGTGTTACTGTACTGGTCTTGGTGTGTTTCTATATTGTTAAGCTGTGTTTTTCTGTTCTTGTCTTCTGTGTTTCTGTTTGTAGTATGGTCATCTGTGTTATTGTACTTGTATTGAGTTTCTGTGTTTTTGTACTGAATTGGTCTTTCTGTGTTATTGTACTGGTTTTCTGTGTTTGCTGTGCACTGGTCTTCTGTGTTATTGTACTGTTAAATGCGTCTTCTGTGTTATTTTACTGTTACTGGTCTTCTGTGTTATTATACTGCACTGTGTATTTTCTGTGTTATTATACTGTATGGTCTCCTGGGTTTTTGTACTGTACTGGTCTTCTGTGTTACTGTACTGGTCTTCTCTGTAAAACTGTAAATGGTCTTCTGTGTTACTGTACTGCGCTCTTCTGTGGTAACTGTAATGGTCTTCTGTGTTATTGTACTGGTCTTTTGTGTTATGTACTGTACTGGTCTTCTGTTGTTATTGTACTGTATGGTTCTTCTTGTGTTATTGTACTGTACTGTTCTTCTGTGTATTGTGACTGTACTGGTCTTCTCTGTGTTATTGTACTGTACTGGTTCTTCCTGTGTTTATTGTACATGTACTGGGTCTTCTGTGTTATTGTTTTCTGTACTGGTCTTCTGTGTTATTGTAATGTACTGGTCTTCTGTGTTATTGTACTGTTCTGGTCTTCTGTGTTATTGTTACTGTACTGGTCTTCTGTGTTATTGTAATGTACTGCGTCTTCTGTGTTATTGTACTTGTACTGTCTTCTGTGCTATTTTACTGTTCTGGTTTATTCTGTGTTATTGTACTGTACTGGTCTTCTGTGTTATGTACTGTTCTGGTTTCTGTGTTATTGTAACTGTTCTGGTTTTCTGTGTTTTTGTACTGTTCTGGTCTTCTGTGTTATTGTACTGTATGGTATTCTGTGGTATTGCACTGTTTAGCTTCTGTGTTTTTGTACTGTAATGGTCACTTCTGTGTTATTGTACTGTTCTGTCATTCTGTGTTATTTGTACTGTTCTGGTCTTCTGTGTTATTGTACTGACTATGGTTTATTCTGTGGTATTGCACTGGTAATGGTTTTCTGTGTTATTGTACTGTACTGGTCTCTTCTGTGTTATTTATGTTCTGGGGGTTCTTCTGTGTTATTGTAATGTACTGGTCTTCTGTGTTATTGTACTGTACTGGGTCTTCTGTGTTATTGTATGTACGGTCTTCTGTGCATATTGTACTGTTCTGGTATTCTGTGTTATTGGTCTGTACTGGTCTTCTGTGTTATTGTACTGGTTCTGGTTCTTCTGTGTTTATTTTACCTGTTCTGGTCTTCTGTGTTATTGTACTGACTGGTTATTCTGTGGGTATTGCACTGTACTGGTCTTCTTATGTTATTTACTGTATGGTCTTCTGTGTTATGGTACTGTATGTGTCTTCTGTGTTATTGTACTGTTTCTGGTCTTCTGTGTTTATTGTCTGTTTGGTCTTCTGTGTTATTGTACTGTTCTGCGTCTTCGAGTTATTGTACTTAAATGGTCTTCTGTGTTATTGTAACTATACTGGTCTTCTGTGTTATTGTACTGTTCTGGTCTTCTGTGCTTATTGTACTGTAGTGGTCTTCTGTGTTATTGTACTGTATATGGTCTTCTGTGTTATTGATAATGTTTTGGTTTCTGTGTTATTGTACTTGTTCTGGTTCTTCGTTGTTATTTATTGTACTGTTCTGTTTCTGTGGTTGTTATTGTACTGTATGGTCTTCCGTGTTTTTGTGCTTGTTTCTGGTCTTCTGTGTTATTGTAATTGTTCTGGTCTTCTGTGTTATTGTACTGTATGGTCTTCCGTGTTATTGTAACAGTTCTGGTCTTTTAGTGTTATTGTACTGTTATGGTCTTCTGTGTTATTGTACTGTTCTGGTCTTCTGTGTTATTTGTTACTTGTTCTGGTATTCTGTGTTATTGTACTGTTCTGGGTCTTCTGTGTATTTGTATTGTTCTGGTCTTCTGTGTTATTGAAACTGTACTTGGTCTTCCGTGTTTATTGTACTGTTTCTGGTCTTGTATGTTGCAACATTTGTTACTTTTAATATTTATTCTACTGTTAAAAAATTCTGAGCTGTCGTTAATTGTTTTATTTTACATATGTGTTTTTATGTTTTTCCATGCTTGTTTTATATCTCAATGACTGTTTTATTGTGTTACTTTAATTGTTACACTGACTTGCGGTTTCTCTAAATTGTCTTACCAATTTTGTTCATCTATCTAATTTATTACATTGCGATTATCATTCGTTGTTAGCTAAAACGACGAAAAATCAAGCTTTGTAATATTCCATAATTTACATTTTTCATTTCTTTCTCATTTTTCATTTTATGTTATACATGTATTGTGACGCTGATGCATTCATTTTACCAGTGATAAAAACCATTTATGACCTCACCTATCGATTTACATACTCGCCTGACGTGAGTTTAGTCAGAGGTGACCCAGTGGAGTAGTGCAGGCCAGTACAACACCTCTCTCAGTCTCGAGAGGTCTTTCTTTTCCTGTTCATTTACTTTTTTAAGAGGGACTACCTGAGTATAGCATTATTTCATTAGTGTACCGCATTGTCGCTTGCGTCATACTTGTGACACTTCCACTAGAAGTCTCCTGTGTTGGCTAAGTCAGTTTTGAAAACTCAGTTCGTCTCAGGAAAATTGACTGACTTTTTCCAATCTACCCTTTAGCCCAAGAATAAATAAAATAAATTTATTTTAATGAAAACCATTCGAACAGCCTTTTGTAACAATATATGATTATAAGTCTGTTAAAATGTTTATATTCTTATTGATAAGTAAAAGGTTCCATTAAAATACATTTAGACCATTAAAATAATATTACGTTATAATTAAAGAGGATATTGTATGAATTTTTTATCTATCCGTAATACCCTAAATTGAGCGGCACAGTCACGAAGATGATTTTTATCAGTATATTAATTTCTATTTTAACGATTTCCCATGTTGTATTTTCCATACTGAAGATAACTTAGGGACTCCGTGTCATAAATACTGTAGACAATCTATGGACTCGTAATAATGTTTTTGTGTCTCTATCATGTTTATCTCCAATTTACCGTTTTTTATGTCAGTTTATAGTTTTTCTTCATTTGTCATCATACAGTTTTATGTGATAATTATAACTGTTTTATATTTTAAGTTATTGTTTTTGCGTTATTATACTGTTTTATGTGTTGGCTATACTGTTTTTATATGTTACTACACTATTTCATGTTTCTCTATACTGTTTAAATACTTATTGTATGTTTTATGTTTACTGTGTTATTCTTACATGTACTGTACTTGCCTTTGTCAGTTAGTTGTACTTACTGTTAATCACAAAAACCTTGCTCATAAAGTAAGAGCCTTACCTCCGACGTTTCGGTCATTACTTGGACATTTACAAAGTCACACTAACAGAAGAGAGGAAGGAGTGAGTAGTATATATAGGCAGCGACAATGACGGGAGAAATTTAAAGGTAGAGGTTTAGGTGGTGGTAATAGTAGTAGTAGTAGTAGTTGCAGTAGTTAGCTGTCGTAGTAGTTGTAGTAGTATTGTCAGTCAAATCCTTAAGAAAGAGGGAGCACTTGTTAAGTTAAGTGTAGTCGTTTCTTGTGTTGTATATTGGTTTGGTGTGATGGTGTACAAAACTGTGCTGAAGTCACTTTCTTTTATCATCAACTGTACTCAAATGTTCTTTTCACAGTGCTATTGACTATTGCATTGTTGCGTACCAGTTATTTTGTGTATGCTCTTTACAGTTCTTGTTATGTTGAATATCTGGCTGATCCTTCGAGGTAAGCTAAAGGTTTCTACTCTGCTATATACATCAAACACTTAAAACTTTTCCACTGAGTTCTTACACAACAGTGTCTACCACGCTAACATTCATGTATCTCCTACATCACTCAACATTCGCCAACTCATTCACTTAACATATTCCAGAATCCATTTCTCTTATCTGACTTTTCTTCTAATTCAAGTTATTTATCCAAATAACCCTATCCTCAAATACACACAAAAACAAATCAGTAACTCTCAGGTATTAAGTCGATTTTTTTATTACCTGACGAGACTATCATGATAGTCTCGATATTCTCTTTTTCGCCACCAAATCAATTTCGGTTAATAGCCATTCCTCACTTGGGTAGTCCTCTCATTGTTATGTCTACGGTACTGATTTTTTTTTCAATGATTTCTTTCTCTAATACACATTTGAAACCCTAGAGTACTAGTAGTCTTGTTTTTTTTTCTTTGCCAAAAAGCATTTCTTTTATTTTTTAAATTGTTCAATGTTTTTCATAAATATATTTTACATATTCTGTCTAACACTGTGTACGGCTGTTTTTTTGATCTGTTTCACTAGAACAGGCCGTGTTACGGCTTTGATATGTTTTTCACTAGCGCCAAGGTCTGTGTAACGGCCTTTGATCCTGTTTCCTAGCACAGGCTGTGTATTGCTTTGATACTGTTTCACTAGCACAGGCTGTGTACGGCTTTGATCTGTTTCACTAGCACAGGGGTGTACTGCTTTGATCTGTTTCACTTCACAGACGGTGTACTGGCTTTTGATCTGTTTCACTAGAAAGGGCTGTGTTACACTGCTTTGATCTGTTTCACTGCAACAGGCTGTGATACGGCTTTGATCTGTTTCACTAGCACAGGCTGTGTACGGCTTTTGATCTGTTCACTAGCACAGACTTGCTTTACCAATGTTACACTTGTGAAAATATATTGAAAAACTAATATTTTAGTTATTCTTGTTGTTTACAGGGAAAAAATACAGAGATTTGCTACAAGCTATTGCAGGACCCGTAACTTGTTATGTACAAATGTTTAGTAGCTACTACAGTCTTCATGTTTCTTCCAATCATGGTTGAAGTCACTTATGGTTCAGTAGCCATGGACTGTTTATAGGGTTTAATTCCAGGCCAGGACTCAAAGTCATATTAGTTCAGTAGTTACGGTTAGTTTTATAGGTCTTCCTTTTCCAGCAGGACTCAAAAGTCACTTTAGTTTCAGTAGTTTACGGTAGTTTTTATAGGTTTCCTTCCAGCAGGACTCAAGTCAATATAGTTCAGTTAGTTACGGTAGTTTCGGAGGTATTCTTCCAACTGTCGGGGCGGGGGGGGGGAAAGTCATTATAAGTTATACAGTTAAATAAATACATTTAGTATTAAGAATTAACTTCCAACTTGTTATATTTTATTGTAACAATCTTTAACAGATTCAACAGATAATTATGACCTTTCAAATAAATAAATGTTAACAGTTTTTTTAAAAGCATCTTCAAATGTGATAAATTTTTAGGTGACACAAAAATCATTGACCATTACAACATAAAACAAAAACTCTTCACAAAATTTAATAATTCTAGAACCTGATGTAGTGGACCAAAAAATTTTATCAGAGCAATCTTACAGTATGGCACGACCACGGGGTTACTGGCCGACACGTTCTACTGGGCTGTCACGTCTCCTGGCCGACACGTTTCTCCTGGCCGACACGTCTCCTGGCTGACACGTCTCCTGGCTGACTCGTCTCACTGGCTGACTCGCTCTCCTGGCCGAAACGTCCCCTCCTGGGATAGGTAAGTTTGGGGGTGCCAAATGTATAAATCTGTAGTGGGGTGGAAGGCGGGGGTATGAGTGGTCTAGGAAGGGTTGATAGGTGTAGGGTATGAGACGTTTTGTCAGCCAAGGGGACTTAGATTCCAGTCGAGAGCATGCCGTGAGTGTGTTAACATAGGGCGAATGGAGACAAGTGGTTATTTACGACTTGAACATTCTATTGGAGCAGTTGTGTCCAGCAAAGTAACATTTATGAAGGAGATTCAGGGAAAACTGGCAGGCCTCTGACTTGAATTCGGGAGGTGGAGAAGTACAGTGCTTACACCCTTGAGGAAGGGTGTTAATGTTGCAGTTTATAACTGTAATGCACAGCGCTCCTATGGCAAGACAGGGATGGAATTGAATTGATGAAAAGTTTTTAATTTTTGGGCCACCCTGTCTTGGTGGGAGACAGCCAATGTTGTTTGTTAATAAAATATATTATGGAAAAATAATTCATGGCCTTTCAGATTAATGAGAATTTCAGTGATATTATCTGTTTTCTCAGTTTGATATTATGCTCAAGGTTTTTAATTACAAAAAATAAAATGAAACGCGCGAAATCTAAACACTTATAACGTGATTATATGTCAGACCTGCTGGTCTCTGCTTACCACAAAGTTTGTGCTCGTAACCTGAAAGTTACAGACAAAAGAAATAAAATCACTTTCTGTTTAGTTTGTGAACATTTGGTAAAAACAGGAAAAGAGTTATGGAGAACACTATACACCGGAAAATGTTAACACAAGAAAGAACAGCAAATAGCGCAAGGAAAATTATCTTGAGGAAGAAGCAACATATTTCAGTACAGATAGACAAGAAGCTCTAGCAGGAAAATTAAGAACCAGCTCACTGTATATTTAGAGAGCCTTCAAAGCACATTCAATTTTGGGACAACTATTTCAGCAATCACTAAATTAGTTAACCAAAGAACAGTGTTAGTTTCTACTAAGATATTCGGGATTTGGCTTGGCCAAGCTTTTAGAACAAGAAGTTTCCAGTATAAACCAACAGGTCAGAAAAGCTGAGCATCCTGACTACTACATCCAAGAAAGTTTGTTCTAAGTCAAGCAAAAACTCTTATAAAACAACTCCAGCGACTCCTAAAGAAAACAATATTTTCCATAATATCTGAGGAGAAAAAGGAAAAGTGAATTTTTAGCTATCATAATCTACGTTTATAATTAGACAATTTTAGTTCTCAAAACAAGACAGAGGAATGGAAAAGTCTTCGTCAAGACTGTGACTTTCTTTACACATGGAAGACCTGGCGTCATTTTCCAGGTTTCCAGGTAGAATATTGGAAACGAAGGGATCCTGTGAAATACAGACAGGCCCGTGTCTCCTGCTTTTTCTTTCCTGTCTCTGAAAAATCAGGAAAAATTATAGAAATAATAGAAACAAAAGTAATTCTCTTACTTTTTTGAGTAAGTTTATATTTTTTTACCTTTTCCTAAAACTTATAATAATATAATCTTTGGGCTTATGTTAAGACAGATTGTTTATATGTGATCTTCTATGTTTTGTACAATGTTTGTTGATTAAAGTTAACTCTGATACTAGTTGTGAAGAAAACTGATGTTTCAATGAAAAAAAATAAATAAAAAATATATGTATATAATTTCTAAATATCATCATTTAAAAAAAAATACCTGTAATATACTGTAAGTCCATCACAACTCTCGGCTATAAAAAATGTTTCAGTAAACGAAGAAAGTTCTGAGGTGGACGTTGAGGAGTTTGTGAACCCCAAAACACAAACATTTCCTCAAGAGCTGGATTTCAACTTTTCAAGACAGCCAATCCACGGAGCCCTGTCTGTAATTATGATATTATTTAACACAAGTCTTTAATATCAGTATATACAAAAATATATAATTATAGGGGAGGACACACAAAATTTGTGCCCCTATAATACAACTTCCTGGACCCTGGGAAATACAAGCAGCCAGACAAGAAGTACTCGTCTAGCAGATACCATGGAGACGACCCCACCTCATGTGTAATTTATTCTACTATTTAATGTTTAATATTTAATTGATTTCTGCTGTGGGATTTTCTGCATAATACTAAGCATAATATATGTATGTTATGTATACCTTCTTTTACTCTTTGTAGCTGGTGTTTGTGTTGTATGTCTGGTGTTACGTTATGGTTTATAATCTTTATGGAGTTACACAACGTTAACAATACACTAGCAACACTGCCTCCCTCTACACATGTCATATGCTTTCTATACTATAAAATTACAAGAGAATCCCCACGATATTTCTTTATACAAGTCAAGCCAGAGATAATACACAAATAGACTTTATTATAAATACAGCTCTATCTACTGTTTTAGATTAAATTGTGTTGAATTACTCCAGCAAAGGTTTATTACGGACTTTTTGTTGACCACTTTGTTTAACGTAAACACTATATCCCACGTATCACATTTCCTTTCCAGTTTTACTTTTTTCCTTAGTTAATCGTACTTTGGGGCATAAGAAAATTATGAAAGTCTTTGCAAAGCAAGGACAAAGGAGGCTGAAGGAAACTTGACATGGGACAATCTCTCACTTGGAGACAAACCGCCTGAGCAATATGTAGGGCGGAGTTTGTGAAGGTTTCTCAGCCCTGTAAACAACTTCATGACAGAAATTACCAAGGCTGCGTCCTCCCAGGAAAATTAAAAATGAATAGAGAGAAAGAAAAAAGAAAATAATAATTCTACAAGGATAAACACTTTATTTAATTTAGCTAATGCGAAGAAAATAAAATCATTAAAAAATGAAGTGTATACCTTCTTGCAAGGGGAAAAAAATGAAAAAAAATGATATGGATAAAATGACATTTGAATTCAACATACCCTATATTGGTAAAAGTAATGGGGTGTCTGGTGGAGGTTTTTGACACCGTCTTGTATGGAAAATTTGTAGCCGTTTGAAGTAGTGACAACCCAACGACTAGTTCTTCACAGAGTTCTATAGCCTTGAATAGTCAGTCCAGATGAAAGGAACGCAGGTTCTTTACCCACTACAAAGATGAGGGACGGTAGTGTACTGTACCAATTATTCAGGTAGGTAGATTATGAGGGTGACGTCCCTAAAAGACCGTTTTCAGCTCTCGTCTCCTTCAGCACTTCTCGTTGGTTGGCAGGTTACCACGATCTGTCATTCCAAGCTGGAAAGAGAGAAAGGTTACTTACTGCTTAAGAAAATCACTCTCCATAAGTGCAAGATACTTAAAAAGGTGGTGATTATCCCGGAAAAGATCTCTTGTGGAGCTTTAAAATCTGAAAGGACAAAGTTTATTATTGGTTCAAAAGTGAAGCAGCTTTCACCCATTATCCACTTGGAATAGGAGCAGAGCCTTTTTGCTTACAGTTGTGCTGGGAGCTGTGAGTCGTGTGGATTTTACTGTTAGGCCGGAAAGCCCCACGCGTTCTCCTTTCGGGACGTTGGGGAGAAAGGGGGGGTGGGGTCAGTGGGAGTAGACTGATCCTTACTTTAACATGCAGCCGGCAATCAAACTATCGTTTACCATTATACTCGCTCGCTATCCTATCTGTTGAACTTTTCTCTCACACGCAGTGAGTTACCGTTTAAGTGAGGTGGACGTGACCGATACTATGTTTGAAAATACCGTGAAGGTTTAACTCGCTGGAGTTCGCCAAACTGTGTTTTAAAGCCAGGGTGAGGAAAAGGGGGAAGTTAAGTTTTTAGCTTCTTTCTGGCCCTTCATCCATTGCATGATTTGATTTTTAAAAAACCTTTAAGAGAGAAAGTTATCACATAAATTATTTTCTGCACCTGCGACCTTAACTTCAACATTTCATGGAACAGTGGGGATTTCTTACCACTTTGAGCACAAAGTGAGCTCACGTTCAAAAGCACAGAAATTTTGTTTATTCTTTGCATTGGTAAACACTGGACCTAAGATCAAGGGGACTGTAACTCGCCTTTTTTTAGACCAAAATTCTAGGGACATGGGTCTTGGGTCTTGAGTCCTTGGGCCGGTGAGACATCGATTAAAACCTTGGAACAGGACAACAATCATGTAAGGAATTTGTTATGCAAGAGTGAATATGGAAGAGAGAGAGAGAGAGAGAGGAGAGAGAGGAGAGAAGAGGAGGAGAGGTGAAGAAGGTTATGGTAACATTGTTAATGCTTCAATATTTATGTATAGGAGGAATGAGTGCTTTTTCTGGTCCCTTAGGTTGAGTGAGTCATTCGATGCGGATGTTTGAAGTCAAAATAAGAGCATGGTAAATAAAAGGTGGGTTAGTAACATGGGCAGAAAAATCAGTGGTGACACAGTGCTCTCAAGTTTTTAGTGCTAAATGCGACTTATAACAGTTTGGAATAATCACTTGGTAACCTGTGGCTCTCAGTGGTCGCTAGCAGTGCGGCAATAACGAGCAGTTGATAAAGACGTCTGTTGTAGTACATTTCCCTGAGTGGTGCTGACAGTGACCAGTAAAAGTGGTATTACATTCACTGGTAGCAGACGTGCTCTCAGTGGTGCGATGACAGTGACTGTAACCAAACAGCAAGGGTAAAAACACGTGACTGTTTAGCAGAGGCTTCTCATACACACACACACACACTCACACACACACACAACACACACACTATCACACACACTCTAACACACACACACACATACACACACACACACACACACACACACACACACCCACATACCACCACACATTTAACACACATAACAAACACACACCACACACGCACGACACTGTAGTTCCTGCCTGATCCTCATACGATTATGATTCTTCTCATTAATTCACATTCATCTGCAAACAAGGACGCTTCAAGGAGTCTATTCCTTTCCGTTTAGTCGTTCACATATACCAGAACAGGGTTCAATCCTAGACCTGTGCTGTTTGTGGTATATTGTGAACGGACATAACGGAAGGGGATAGGACTCAGTAAAAAAAAGTGCTTCCTTGTTTGCAAGATGATGTGCAAGTTAATTGGAAGAATCAAATCGGATTGAGGATCTGGGCAGGACTACAAAGAGACATGGACAGTGTACAAGCCTGGTCCAGCAACTGGCTCCTTGGAGTTTAACCTGCCAAATGCAAAAAAGTCATGAAGATTGGGGGAAGGGCAAAGGAGATGACCGCAGACACAATATAGTTTAGATGGCCAAAGTCTGCAAAACTTCACTCAAGGAAACTAAAGATCTAGGGGTGAGGTATAACAGACGTGCATATCTCCCTGAGGCGCAACCTCGTCCAGAATAACTGCTGCAGCATACGGGCGCTTGGCAAACCTTCGGGATAGCGTCCGCATACACTCAGCAAGGATTCGTTATTATTTCAAGACTCTGTATACCATTTACGTAAGGCCCATACTGGAGTTTAATGCAGCGCAGTTTGGAAATTTCCAACCTAATCAAACAAGTCAAGAAATTAGAGGAAGGTTCAAGTATTTGCATCAAGGAATAGTCCCTAGAAGCTACGGGGATTGCCTCCCGAAGATAGGTTTGACGGGGAAATCGGCTGACGAAACTGGAGGCATAGGAGGGGGTTCATGGTTGGGAGACATGTTAACGGCATATATAATACTGCGCGGAATAGACAAGGTGGACAAAGTCGTGATGTTCCAGAGATGGGATCCAGACTCAAGAGAGGTCACAATTGGATGTTGAAGGCTCTGATGAATCAAAGGATGTTTTAGAAGTATTTCTTCAGTAATTGAGTGGTCAGTCAGTGGAATCGGCCCTAGATAGTGGACGTAGTGGAGGCGGGAAACCATACAAAGTTTTAAGGCGGGTTACGACCCGAAGCTCATTGAAGGGAGGGGAGAAGAGAGAGGAACCCTGTAGACAATCAGTGAAGAAGGCGGGGCCAGTGAGCATTGAATGACCCCTGCACCACAAAGTAGGTGACGTAACCAAATAGAGAGTACACACACGCACACGAACCGCGCGCGCACACAACACAAACACACTCACACACAAACACACACACACACAAAACACACACACACACAAAAACACACACACACACACACACACAAATGTCCCTCTGTGCCCAAACACAAAAATATACACTATTTTGTACCATGCATATATACCTCTCCCTATCGGTTGTTTAAATTGTTTGTTCTTTCAATATAAAATCGAAATATGATGGAGGCAAGGGGAAATAATCAAGTTTTTCAATATATAAGGGAATTCAGTAATTATGTAATTCTATTATTTGATTGTCTCACATTTCTTTTACTGTATGGGCATTAAATTGATGTATGCATAGATTTTTAGAAAATAATATTTCTCAAAATAAAAAGTGTATAAATTTAATTATTCATTTACCTGAGGTAACTTGTTCCTCATTGTTGTCGTGTTAATCTTCGTAATCTTGTTTATGATGTACACAAGTAACGTATTTGAATTTTTAAGATCTCTCTCTCTCCATATATATATATATATATAAATATATTATATTATATATATATATTATTTATAATATTATATATATATATATATATATAGATATAATATATATATATATAATTAATATTATATTATATATATATGTTTATAATTAACTATATATATATATATATATTTTTATATATATATATATATATATATATATATATATATATATATATATATATATATATATTGAGGTGTTGTGACCAGTTTTCGAGAAGTCTTCTACCCTCGTTAACCCTGCTTGAACCGGGTTGCAATTTTGAAAATCTTAACATTCTCATGCTGTTGCTGAATGCGGTCCTTAGGTACATAGTTATCGCAATCTTAGCTTAATGAGACAGCTTATAGTAGGGTTGTGTAAAGTATAAGGACACAAGTGCAACTTATGTTGAATTTAATTGTAGCAACCTTTCGCTCTCCAGGAGCTTTATTCAAGCATTACAAACAATACATGGGACCACAGTGGGTATATAATAAGGCTCAGGTGAGGTGAATACTAGTGAGGTACCCATTTTCGATGTTTCACTAGTGAGGTAGTAGTTAGTAGTAGTAAGTGGGTAGTGACAAAAGCAATTAATTCGACATGAGTAAAAGGTTAATATAAAAGCTATTTACTTGGAGTAAACATAAAATAGGTTTGGACAAATATAAATGGAAGAGGCAGGTTGTTTCAGTGTTCACTATCTGTGCTTTGTGTTTAGTAAATGGCCCCTTGAAATATTATTTATATTATAAAGCTCATGGAGGATGCGAAAACGTTGTACAATAAATGTCACATTAGTTGACACTTGTGTCCTTTTTATTTAATATTGTCGGTATTTCTACCAACTTTATTACTATAGTAGGGTATTATTTCTTCTGTAGTTCAACGATTCCTGTCGGCTTCCTTTTGTAATATAAGATATCTTCACAGTGGATTAACAGGCTCTGGGGGGGACAAAGGATGCAAAACTACAAAACCTCCCCTCGCTCAAAGAGAAATATGCCTAAGGGGGGGAATGTATTGTATAGACTTACCGCCAGAGCCACACATCAGCCCAAATAGCTGCTGCGCGAAACGATCTGCTGCAAGCTTTAGTTTAGGAAAACCTCAAACGAGGCATTCACGACTCAGTATACGGGCATGCCGCGAGGGGTCCCTCAGCATGACAAGAGAGAAGAAAAAAAATTGGAGAAAAGTGCAGAGTTTTAACGGAAATCACCTCCTTCTGCACGACACTGAAAGAAATCCAAGGGGGAGAGTAGGGGGGATATGATGACAAAACCGAAATATTAAAAGAAATGACATGAATGACATGGTGGACAGAGACAGGGTGCTCCAGAGGATGGGACACAGCAAACTAGGGATCACAGTTGGAAAGTTGAAGAACTCAGATGACTCAGGGATGTTAGGAAAAGTTGAGGTGTATAAAAGGAAAACGGAATGAATAAAGGGGATGTAAATAGAATGCTTAATAAATATCTATCCTAGGACAGGACTCACAGCCCATTGGCTTAAGTGGAAAAAACAAAATTCAGATTCAGGAAGGTTATAGGAAATGCACTGGTTGTAATAAAGTTGTTGGTTATGAGTGCGAACAAAACTCCCGAGAACCGTCATAGAAGCTAATTCGTTGTTATTCGTCTAAAAATAGGTTAGATAAATAGATGATGGGATGGGGTGGTGTGAGAGTTGGACTGAATAGCTTGTGACTTACTGGGTTCAGATGTCGTGCCCTTCCTTTAGTGTAGGGTGACACTGACTGGGTGGGTATTGGTTCTTCAGCCGGGGGGGGGCTGGACATGGTCCTGCCCCACATTGGGCCAGTAGGTTTCTGCTGCAGTTGTTTCCCTTCTTTCTTATGTTCTTTTATGTTTCTGAGGAATTTTTCAGTCTCACAGAGTGTATGTATCGTTCCCCCCCCCCCCCGTCTTTGTGTGAAGTTGGAATAAATTTGGGTAGTGTTGTAGTGGAGGCAGGATCCTTATAGCTTTCAGAAAGAGGTATTTTTAAGTTAAGATAAAGTCATTAGGAGCAGGAAAGACTGACCCCAGTAGCGGCCAATTTTCTTAGTTCTGGGAAAAATGATCGCCAAAAAATGAATTTTCTCAGTTGCATTTGGGAATCAAAGGATGCTCACTCAAAATTTCTTTTACATTAATGAATTTTTTTCAAATCAATAAGTTCCATTTGTCTGATTATACTCATCTTTAGGATTTTTTTATTCACACCTAAGTGAAAATAGTTTATAAATGCCAGTATGCAAGGTCTTCTTCTGTAGCAAATTCACCTTTAAAGACTTTCAATGACTCTTGCAATAATCTGATTGTCTCATTATATTCTGTTAAAATTTCCATTATCTGTTTTATTTTAATAGGAAACTTGCTTAATCCTAATTTTAAAACTGCGAGTTTTAACTTCATCTTGAATACAATGATATTTATTTATTTTAAAACATAGGAAAAATTTTTTTTTCTTATCGCTCTGCGCAGTTTCAGTTTAGATCATTTAAGATGGCTGCTAACAGTTGGCGAGTGTGGGTTGTGTTCACTGCAGTTTGTTCCTAGGATTACTGAATATACTTTTAAATAAAAATAGATTAGTGTGAAGAAGATGACATTCGCTAAAAGATGTCTCTCGAAGTAATAAAAATCCACTTAAGAAACGATTGCAGGTTTTAGAATTTATTTTCAGTAGAACTCATTTTTCAGCTTTAAGTTCCTTGAATTTTGTTATAATTTTTTTCCACAAATCATCGGATATTGGTTATACTTTTGTATGAGTAGGCTTGCTTTTTATTATTATTCTCATGTGCAATGTGCATTCTATCATGGCAATCGCCGCAACTTTTTGGTCAATGGGCCATAGGTTGGCCATCCCTGCTCTAAGTGTCATAAGATTTTGCTATCTTACGGCTGTTAGCCTTTGAGTGGTTAAAAATTGCAAAAAGGACGAATAAATAAATAAAAATGAAAAGAGGTTGTTATGTGAACAGTTTTGATGGAGTTAGACAAGCGTTCTTTCAACTCTTGGCAATTATATTTATATTAAATTAAAACTCTCACAAACTACTTTGAAACTGCAAAATATGTAAAAAATAAACTTGTACTTGGTTTTAAATTCATAATGTATTATTAAAAGGATTCCAAAATTGTTATTAATTAGGCCTCTCCTGGTGGCGAGCTTGTTGTACGAGCTTAGTCTTCGTCCAGATGACCAACCTACGGTCCAGAATGTCTTGGTGAGTTGTTAATTTCTGGAATACGCAGTTTTTTCTGTGTGTCCCCTCCGGTTATTCCACCCACCTGGACAGTCTCTACCGTTTAGACCAGCTAAACAAGACCAAGTTTCCAATCAGCAAGGTCAACTTGAGGGTGGCAAACCGCTGACTCCTGGGGAGGAGTGGGAGGGTGTCCACTACAGTGACACAATGTGGATCCTTGGAGACAAACTGAATCCGGGAAAGGCACGTCCGACCCTTAGGTAAGTTGTGGAAGGGAGAAGGGGGGGGGGTAAAAACATCCGGAGGCAGACGGTTGGATTTCATGGACAAATGAACCTGGGGAAGGGCTGAGGCTGGGAAAGGCAAAGGGAGGAGAGAGCAGGCGATGCTGACAACTTAGGGTATTGAGGACAAGGGTGGGACTACCGGGGGCCCACGGAGGATTCCTGGACACATGAACATGGGGAAGGCGAGGGGGAGTGGACCTTAATGACGAACCACTGCCTCCACGTTGGCATGGTCTGGTAACTAAGAGAACAACTCTGAGGCTGACAGTGGTTAGCAAATAATAATTTCTTTCTGTTATCTTATTAATTATTGTTTCGAATATATTGTGTTATTCGCTCTTCTGCCTTCTCTGACGTAGTCACGGTGGGTTGGTTATTCTTACTCCGCCTCCGTAACAAGTAGTCAACGGTGGTGTTTATTCCCATCTCAATCGTAGGACATTTCCTTAGTAGGAACTACCCTCGTCACAAATTACCCACTTTTTTCAACTTTTTACATTTGGTAAAGGTGAACCTGGTTGTCTTATACTGGGGGGGAAAATGACTGCCGCCGAAGTTTTCGGAAGTTATCGGCTTTGTCAAAAATTTTCATTTGTTCCGCTTTTATTCGTTTTTGATTTTTGACAAAGACCTCTTTAGCCTTATCAAAATATGTTCATTAATGTTTCACTGTAAACACCTGGTCCACACACCCCCTACATTTCTAAGCCTCCTTTTTCATCTGTTCTTTCTCCGTTTATTTAAATTCTTTAAATTATAATTTCCTACACTTTCCAGGTAAAACCCCAACAGACTTATCCCCCTAAAATTTTTTGCACTTTTTTTCCCCTTTGCCTTTTTTCAAAGGAAAATGAGCTTCTGCCAATCCCTAGGTCCCTTACCCCTCTTCCTTTCATTATTAAATAATTGCACCCAACACTCCAAAACTATTTCCCCACTGTTTTTAAAAATTTCTTCTTTATCCCATCAATCCGGTTCCTTCCCCCCTTTTTTTTACCTACTCCCTCCGAATTTCCCCCCACCACAATGGCTCTTCCTACCCCTAAAGATGTTATTTCCTCCTGCCCTATCCCCGAAATACAGCTTCCCTATTTCATAAAATTTTAAAAATTTCCCTAAAAAATTTTCCCCTCCATTTCCAATTTCCTCTAACTCCCATTAATAAATTCCCCTTTCCATTTTTAACTGACAAATCCCTTTGTTCTCTAGGCTTTCTTAACTTTTTAATCTCACCAAAA
This sequence comes from Cherax quadricarinatus, assembly GCF_026875155.1. NCBI lineage: Eukaryota > Metazoa > Arthropoda > Malacostraca > Decapoda > Parastacidae > Cherax > Cherax quadricarinatus. Next base: position 89,435,874 of record NC_069406.1, on the reverse strand, counting down.
CCTTTTTTTTATTTTCAAAAAAATTTGTTGATAACATCTCCCCCACTCTTTTCATTTGCTCTCTTTTTACATTGCATCACCACTCTCTTAACCCCTCCTTTTTTTCCCTATCTCTTCCCCCCTTGCATCATTTACTTTTTAAAAACGCACCCAATTTCCCGTAACCACAAAAAATTTGCTGAACACTAAAAATCATTTTTAAATACCCCTACTCTTCGACCCCATTACCTTGTTATTGCCATCTATCCTCCCAAAAGTGTTTTATTCTTACCCCAACTGCCTCTCTTTTAGTTTTAAAACCTCACCCCTCTCTTCCCTGTGTTTTATTTCCTTGTAAAACCCCCCTTCCTTTTTTTAGTGTGGTACAATAGAAAATGATTGATAATTTGGCCCCCCTTTAAACATGACATCTGAAGTTACTCAACGTCTTTTATCCACCAATACATAATCCAAAAAACTACTGTCTTTTCCCCCAATCATATTTGTTATTTATTACCCTTTTTCTTAAAATAGTTTACCTATAACTAACCCCCTTTTATACAAAGTTCAATCCAAGGGCTCCCCATTAATTTACACTGGCCCCAAACTTCCCTCCCCCCCTTTCTAAAAGTTTCTCCTCTTTAGCATTCGGGGTCCCCTCCCAAAATTACTCTCTAAATTTTTAAAAGGTTCCCTTTTCATTCATTTAAAAATTTCCCAAAATTCTCTTTTTCCCTTAATTCCTCTTTCCCCGGTGCATACACGCTTATCAGCCCATTTTGCATCCACCCTTTTATTTAATCCAATAATTTTTGAATTTCAATTTTTATTTCTTTTCCTTCTAACTGATCCTTAACATTATGTCCCCTTCCCTTTGCTCAAACTCTTCAGTATCCATTTTTTAATCCCATTTTTTTCCCCCCCCCAAAAAACCCCCTTCCCCCCTTACCCTTTTGTTTGTTAGGGCCGGGGACTCCAATTTTTTTATTCATAACTGCAATCATTGTTTTTGTCCCCTCACAATCCACGCAATTAAGCACCCCGTTTTTAAATTTTTTTCTTTTCTCTTTTTTAGTAAAGTTACAGGAGAAAGGGGGTTTCTAGCCCATTGTCCCGACATTTTTGTCGCCTCTACGAACGCATGGCTTATGGGGGAAAAAATTCTTTTTCCCCTTCCCCCTGGACAATGAAAAAATAAAGAAGAAAAGAGCTATTTAGAAAAAGGAGAAAACCTAGAGTATGTTTATATATATGTGCATGTGCGTGTCTGTGAAGTTGTGACAAGGAGTAAGTAGGGAAGTAGCAAGAATCCCTGTTATCAAGCGTGTTTATGAGACAGAAAAAGAAACCAGGAATCTACCATCATGCAAAACAATTACAGGTTTCTGTTTCACAGTCATTGGGCAGGACGGTCGTAGTACTTCCCAGGGGGTTGCTGTCTATACCAACCTACTACCTTTATATATTATTATTTATATATATATATATTTATTTATATATATATATTTATACTATATATACTATTATTATTTTTATATATATATATATATATTGTGCCATGCTGGCATGGCAAGACGTGTGGCGGGCTAGCTGCGGGATTTTCAATTATAACTCCTGTTCATGGGGCTCTGACCAGGTCAAGACTGAACAGGAGTCGTGTGAATTTTCTGTGAAGATTCCAGGGCAGCGAGAAGACATTCGATACAACCGTTTAATGTAAATAGTGGAAAGTGGTGTGCAGTTTGTGAATGTTGGTGAGTGGTGTAGTGAGGAAGTCGGCCCAGTGGAGGGAGGGGGAGGCGGGAAGAATAGGCCATTCACTGTGTGTCAGTACCAGGCAGCTTGCGTCAGGCTTCCAGTTAACTTAGAAAATGATTACACGTGTGCTTGTTATAATAGAGGCAATGTTATGGCAAATCAATGTGGGATGAATTGTGAACGACGGGAGAAGTGGGGGAAACCAGTCAGTGTTCGCCCTTTCATGGCGTTTAACTTGGTGGTTAACGCTCTCGCTGCACACGGTGAGGGCCGGGGTTCGATTCCCAGCCTGAGTTGAAACCATTTGGACGTGTTTCTTTCCACCGGTTGTCTATGTTCCCCATCATTATAAAAGGGGTACCTGCGGTGTTGTAACTGGTGTTGGGTACGCATTCCTGGCGACTCTGCCCTAAGGAGGCCAGTGTCACAGTACGGGCCGCGGGGGCATTGACCCCGGAACTCCTCCAGGTAAATCTCCAGGTAATATCCCCACGCCACGGGTGCGGGTACGGGGAGGAGAGGCGTGGGTGTGTAGGTGGTGAGGGTACACATGGGTGCAGTCTGCACGCCATACCCACTTCGATCATGATGTACATGGGAAAACTTAAGACCATAAACATAAGGAACATAAGAAAGGAGGAACACTTGCAGGAGGCATGTTGGCCCTTTCTAGGCAGGTCTTTACATTCATCCCACTAACAATACATTTGACCCAACCCATTTTTCAATGCCACCCAAGAAATACGCTCTGATGTGAAAGTCCCACTCAATTCCAACCCTCCCGATATGTACTTATCCAACCTAAAATTTGAAAACTACCCAAAGTCCAGCCTCAATATAACCCAACTTGGTGGAAATAAATGTATAAAAAATACCGATCACATGGAATTATAAACACTCAAATTGGCGGATTAGGTAGATCCTTTATTGTATACGTTTCTGTTTGTGACTTGGAGAAATGCCCTCTGTGTGGGCGAAACTTAGTCAATGAAAGGATTCATTATACTGCATGTGTGTTTATATTTCCAACCCAACTAGGTAGGACTGTTCCCCTCATAAACTACCCTATTTCCAAAACCAATACTTTCCTAAGTCCTTTCTATATCTAATACTTATCTAATTTATATCCATTTACTGCGGGTTCTCTCTTGGAGTGACATCTTCTTGACTTAATAATATCCCTTTATTAATACCTATCTATCACTTATACACTGCGATCAGGTCTCCACTCATACTTGTCTAAACAAGTGAATGAAACTTAAGGAAGTCTTCATTCTTTCTACATAGGAAGATTTTTATGGATAGTATTAATTTAGTCATCCTACGCTGAATGTTTTGAATGAATGTATGTCCATTTTGTAATACGGTGGACCAGAAAACTGAGCTGCATAATCTAGGTGGTGAGGCCTTACTAATGTGTATTAACGCTGCAGTAGGACCTCTGGACTTCTGTTGCTTACACTTCTTGATATAAATCCAGTAATCTATTTGCCTTATTACGTACGCTTAGGCATTGCTGTCTTGGTTTTTTAATGTTGCTGCTCACCATAACCCCCATGTCCTTTTCGGATATCTGTTATGTTTTATGGCTAAGTTCTACTCATGTTATTTATAAGTACTAGGGTTATGGCACCTCCCAGCTTCAGACCTTGCATTTATGCTACATTGAATGCATCTGCACTTTTGACCATGAATAGAGTTTGTTTTTTTTATATCCTCCTGAAGTTCAATTAACTCTACGTTTGAATAAATTATCTACCTACTTTGTGAGTCATTCGGCGAATTTGCTCATATCACTAGTAGATTCCTCTCATTCAAGATCATTGATTATTATTATAAACAACAACGGCCCAAGAATGATCCCCTGTGGGTACGCACTTTTACAGTTCCCACTCGGATTTAACCCATTTATGGACACTTCTGGCTTCCGGTCAGTGAGCCATGACTCGAATCACGAGAGCACTTTTCCACCTATGCCATGAGCTCGCACTTTCTTTAACTGTCTATGGGTGGCGGAACTCTATCAAATGCTTACTAAAAATCTAAGTAATATTATCATAATTCTTTATCGTGGGTCAACAGCCTCAATAGCTTCTACTGAAGAAAGTTAATAAATGAGTTAGACAAGACGGCCTTTGTGAATCATGCTGAGTATCATTAATCAAGCTTTGCTTATACGTGATGATTCTTATATCTCAGCTATTTTTGACTTAGTTAATTTGCTACAATTGAGGTCAGGCTTATTGGCGGTATTTGACGATGGTAACGACTTTGTCCCGTTTTTTAAAAAATAGGAATTACAATTAGCCATCTTCCACATATTCAGACAACTACACCGTTTGAAGAGATAAATTAATAAATATTAGTTATTGGTTCACAGGGAGTATCCATTTTGCTTTCCTTAAGGAACCCTTGAAAAAACTCATCTGGACCCGGCGACTTATTTGCTTCAGTCTGTTTTATCTGCTTCACAACCATTTTCTAGTGACTGTGATGATTACATTAATTTATCTTCTTCTAGCCACTGTAAAAATTTAATAATGGAATGTTGTTAGTGTCTTCCTGTGTAAAAACAGAGAAAATAAATTATTTAAAATCAAGACATTTCATTCTCTTTGTCGTATGGTTGCCGCTAGTTATTTTTAAAGGGGGAACCCTATCTCATCTTAACTTTTGTTCTATTGACTCCTGGACAAAAACTTTTTGGGGTAGTTTTAGAATCCTAGCAACTTTAATTTTCAAGTCCCTTCTATCTTTTTGATTCACTTTTTTTATGTCAATATACTGATTCATAAGATTGACCCTCACCTCTTTGATACGCCTATAAATTTCCATTATGCCCTAGTAGAACTATTTGAGCCTATATCATCCATTTTTTGGGTCATTTCTATTTTGATAATTTCTTTCTTATGGAATAAACGACTCTTGGAGCAGTATGTATAGATGTTCAGAAAATGTCATATTGATAGCTCTCTTCGTTACCCAGTAACAAGATAAGTGTTCTCTAAGCCCATCGTAATTGCTAAGCGTAAATTGGACTGGTACTGAGTTATGCTACTATCGTACTTACATTCATGCCTAAATGGAATTGTTTGTGGTCGCTAGCACCCTGTTCCTCTGAAATTCTAAATTATTAACTAGGGATTCATTGTTTGCCATAACTAAGTCTAGCATGTTATTTCCCCTTGTATGTTCTTGTCACAAACTGCTTCAAAAAAAAAAATCCTGAAATACTTTTAAGAAGTCGTATGATTCTAAATTCCCAGTCAAGAAATTCCAAACAACATGACTAAAGTTAAAGTCTCCTAGAATTACTACATTATCGTGCCTTGTGGCCTTAACAATTTCCTCCCATAGTAGTTTCCCTTGGTCCCTATCTAACTTTGGGGGACGGTATATCACTCCTAAAACAAATAATGATGTGTGTATTGTAAGACTGTGTGAACAATATATAGTGTGCAAGTTCATATGTATTGTACTCCCCTCACCCCCCCCTCTCCCACCACACGTGGCTCCCCCCCCACACCCCCACCCCCACCGAGCTTCCCCACCCCCCCCCCCACCAGAGCCTCCCCCACCCCCACCAGAGCCTCCCCCACCCCCCACCAGAGAAAGCCTCCCCCACCCCCCACCAGAGCCTCCCCCACCCCCACCTGCCCACCCCCACGACCTCCCCCACCCCCACCAGAGCCTCCCCACCCCCCACCAGAGCCTCCCCACCCACCACCAGAGCCTCCACCACCCAGTTCCCATCAGCAGTTTTCCCTTTCCCCTCCCAGCCCCTCGCCAGCCCCTCGCCAGCCCCTCGCCAGCCCCTCAAACTCCACCAGGCCACCACGGTCAAGTTTACTACCTTCCACGCACCATGCTCACCCAGTATGTCATACTCCACTCCTACAGTCTAGTCTAGCCAGATGGATGCCAACCAGGAGGAAGCAAGCAGCCAGGGAAATGGTACGCCTGGCAATACTAGGAGAGGCAAGTGTCGGTCATGCTAACAGCTTCGTTGTCTCAACTCTAATGGTTTCCTCTGCAAACACGGTAGTTGCCCTGGTTCAGGATGTCCTCCTGTGGAAAGTGATGATCCAGATCCATCTCAGGCATCTGAACCCACTCCAACAGATCTCATCTCATCAGATATCTTGGAAGCAATTAAAGCAACAGGTACCAGGACACACACACATATTCCCAAAGCAGCCCATCCACACGCAGCTGGGAAACTTACAGACTTCTTAAAAAAAGTAAACAATGGTTCCACTATCCTAAATGCTCCACCAACCATCAAGGCATGGCACAACTTGCTACTTTTTGGTAATGTCTGCTTAGCTGTGCCGGAAAGAAGGGAAAAGAGGCTAGCCTCAATGATAATTAAATCTTTAAGAGACTTTCCTAGAACTGATAACCTCATTCGCCTTCCCTTTCAATACAAAAACGGGAGAGGCAGAACCCCCACTCACTCCACTGACAGTTAAAAAGTCAGAGTGCAGGTGAGCAAGAAAATTGAAGAGGGCAACACAGTGGGGGCAATCAGAATTATTACCAGTGAAGATACAGTTGCCCCCAGGGATGCTGACACGGCTGAAACACTTAGAGGAAAATACCCTGCCAGGGAAACCAGGGGCACCAACAGTTCCAACACCTCTGTCTCCACTGTGGAACCATTGATTGTGGAAGACTCAGACGTTTACAAAGCAATAATGTCATTCCCATCTGGGTCTGTTGGGGGTAACACTGGAATAAGGCCACAGGACTTAAAGGAAATGGTTAATCCAGTTACTGGGGAGATTGCAGAGACCCTGCTTTCAGAGATCACAAGGTTCATCAACAGTTCCTTGGCTTGTCTTATTCCTGACAAAATTAAACCTTTCTTTTTTGGTGCAACAATTTGTGCACTTACAAAGGATGGAGGAATTAGGCTTATTGCAGTAGGCAACACTTATCGCCGCCTCGTTTCCAAAGCTGCTGTCTGAAGCATTCGCGCAGAGGTAGCCATGATGCTTCAACCAAACCAGCTTGGTTTTGGGGTCTCTCAATGAAGTGAGTCAGTGGTTCATGCAACAAGGGCGTATATCAACAACCTGCCTGAGGACAATGCAGTGGTAAAATTAGACTTCAAGGATGCATTTAATCTCCTGAAAAGAGATGTGGTATTAGCAGCGGAACAAGAACATTTCCCTGGTCTCTTCCCCTTTGTTTCAGATGGAAATAGCAAGGAATCAATGTTCCTATTTGGAGAGCATGAAATCACATCATCAGAGGGTGTCCAGCAAGGGGATCCTCTTTCACCATTTCTCTTCTGTATAGCAGTTAGGGAAATCACAGTCAGACTGACTAGTGAGCTAAACATCTGGTTCCTGGATGATGGCACAATAGCAGGTACAATGGAGTCCCTCTTAAATGGTCTTACACAAGTGATGACACAGGACAGGAAATGGGTCTCATCCTGAACCCATCCAAATGTGAAATCATTTCAGTCAACAAGTGATAAATGCAGCGAGATCCAAACTACCAGGAGCATCAGTCATTGCCCCTACAAATAGCGTCTTGCTTGGAGCACCTATGGGAAGCGATGCCATTGACACAATCCTCAGGAAGAAATTGGAAGAACTGAGGAGAATGGAACAATAAATAGGCAATCTTGACACCCACGATGCCTTGTACCTTTTCACAAAGTGCTTGAGTCTGCCCAGGTTGACATATTACCTAAGATGTCCACCTTCATATGATAACCCATACTGCACGAACATGACAGCATCCTGAGGAGGATTTTTACAAAAGTACTTAACCTTACTCTAGAAGATGGGCAGTGGAACCAAGCTACACTTCCAGTCAGACTAGGAGGTATTGGTGTCCGCAAGTCATCACAGATTGCACTACCTGCTTTTCTGTCCTCATGCATTGCATCCAGAGGGCTTATAGCAGCAATTCTCCCTGAACATCTTAGGGACAAGATTGGAGTCCAGGACCAAATGTTCATTGACGGAGTCATGATCTGGGATAATCTAACAGGCTCTGAAACCAGACCTGCTCCCCCAACAACTACAAACAGTCGCACTGGGATGGCCCGATAGTGGAGAAAATAGCCTCAAAGCTTCAGAGTGTGTCAGGGAAGGATGGAGCCCACCATCTGGCAGAGAGAGCTCCTCATGTAGGGGACTTTTTGTTGGCTGTTCCCAACTCCTCCAAGCCTGGCACCGGCTCGACCCAAAGTCCATCCACAGTGAAAAAAAAAGTGTTGCCCTTTCGACTTGCCGCCCCATTCCGCCCGAACACGTGTGTAATTTGTGGCAGTGAAGCAGCAGACCGATTCGGGTACCATGATCTTGTGTGCCGTAAATCCGAGGGAAAGATTGAAAGTCACGAGAGGTTAATAACACAAGAAGACCTCACCAACAGCTGATGCTCAGAGTAAGGGAGCCACCCCAACGATGCAATGCTGATGCGCCAGAAGCGTCTCAGATGTATCACACTTCAAAAGCCTGGACAGAATGAAAAGCAGGGGTGTGGGGACTACACATGTGCATCTACCTTGGCTGATTGAGACCAACTCCAAACACCAGGGAAGGAAGAAGAAGAAGGGGCAAGCCGCCAGCTTTCAGGGAGTCACAAAAGTCTCGAAATATGTTTGTTCCCAGAGACTCAGAGACCCTTGGCTCATGGGGAAACTAAGTGTTTTTTAAAATTCCTTAAGGAGCGAGACAAAAGACTCATCAGGGTAACTAGGGATCCCGGCAGCTACTTTTCTATTCAGCGACTCAGCGCTGCTGTTCAGAGGGGTAATGTCTGCTGTATTGTGGCACGCGCCGCCCCATTTCCTGAGAGCTGGATGAGATTTTCGCATTTAATCAGTGACAAAATGTAACAATATGACTAGAAATTTATCTCTCCTCTTAACTGTATATGCCATCTTAATCACCACTGTATCTCTTAAACCTTTTTGTACCATAGAAGTAATAAATATACTATCTGGTAAAAAAGAATGAACAGAAGGTGTAGGGAAGTGGAATATCAAACGGCTTCAGGAAGAAATCCAAATACTCTTCCTTTAAGCCATTTTAACCACTTCTCCGAGGCTATGGGTCCCCACATTTTTCACCAGAGGTGGACCCCATCCTATATATATATATATATATATATATATATATATATATATAATATATATATATATATATAATATATATATATATATATATATTAATATATATTATATATACACAAGTGGCTAGTAAGGGCATTATGCCGCCATCCCCCAAACTCAATACCAAAGCACATACACAGACCAGGAAAAGATATATATAGATATCGCACACATACTGAGTTTTAATACTTGTGCTGCGTCCTTTTACGTAATCACAACGTCCCTCACCAGCACCGTGTAGGAAGTCACACGCATTTTCATAAGGTCTGGGGAGAGTATATTATTCCATCCCATATAGAGCAGGCCTCCACCCACGAGATGGAACTGATATCCTTTGTCCATAAACTCGTTTCGCTATTATCCAGAGGTTCTCAATAGGGGTTTAGTCTGGAAGTTGCCTGGCCCATCATTAAAGAACCTCACTTCACAGTCCTTAAACCACTGAACTGGTATGGCGGTATGACATGGGCACTGTCCTCATAAAAACCGTATCCCCGCCCCACACTTTGTAAATGCCTTAGGTAAATGTCACACAACTCCAGTAATTATATGGGTTGAATATACTGTTTTTTGGGAAGCACAATGAGTTCACCAACACTGAGACACTGAAAACAGACCCCAAACCATGAGCTAGGCTGGGTGTTTGGTCCCACAGGTTGTAGCATGGGTCTGGGCGGGTAACCAAAAGTACTTCATGAGATATTTCTTTGCATAATCCAACTACATTTCTTCTGTGCTTGGAGAAGGATCGGTTTCTTATCCCTGGCGTGACTACTGTACCCAGTTGTCCACACGTGTTTTAACAGCTCTTACAGAGACACCTCTGAGAGAAGAAGTGGTTCTTTTCGTTTGTCATTTCTCTAGCAGGTATCATTAGGTGTACTCTCTAACTGCTACTTTACACAGGTTATGGTACGAGCATGATGTCTTCTTCAAGGGGCAAGGCCGAAGGGTTGGCAGACGGTAAACTCGACACTGCCCACCAGCCTTGAAATGCGGCACCCAGTTTTTTTCCTCACTGAACGCTCAAAGACACAAACATTCCCCACTATTTGCTTTCGTCTGGGCCCAGCGTTGTGAGCCCTATGATTGAGCTATAATTGTTTGTCAGGTGTTAAAGGACTTCCTTTCGCCCAAATCAAAACTTTACAGCCAGAAAAACCAAAGGGAACATGGAACAAAAGATGGGACGGATGAGAGATAATAGTGCCAACACTTCCTCTCACCACGGCAGCCACGTGACACTGGGGAGTGCATGAGGAGTGTGGTGAGGCCGGGACGCCATGTTAATGGCTGCTACCCGGCATAAAGTACTGACGAAAAAAGCCCCCTTGTATGGGAGGCCTTTGATTTTCGTCAAATCATTATGCTCGGGCGCCACACCCGGCATAATGCCGTGACTAGCACTGTAAAGCCAGAAAACAGGATTAAAACTTTACATTTGTCTGCATTAGGGCCTCAGCTCTACAAAGGAATTGAGGGAAGGGAGGGGAAGAAGGGAGGAAATGAACGTCAGGGGTTACTACCTACCAAAATACAAAACTTGCATGCCCTACTCATGTATGAGTCTCACATGTAAACAGCTGCAAATATATCTCACTTGTGTCTTAGTATGCAATCGACATATGTTATGCATGTGAATATGTATACATGTAATGAACATATTGTGTTGTATGTAGCAGTTGGCAATAATTTTCGTGAATCGATATAACCCTGTTCTTTGTAGATTCGCGTGGTAAATCACCTGGCCAAGGCCTTTTCCAAGAGCGTGTGCCCTGCCTTGGCTACCTGGTTTCGAAGGAGTGTCTCAAACCAATGTCTGCCATGGGAGAGGTACAAAATTTTTACCTCCACCGTCTTTCTGGATCCAGCGATCACTCAGGCCTAGTCACATTCCCCCTCCCCACCGGCGAAAGGGAGGGCTAGGCATCCTTGGGCTGCCACAAACCTCGCCCACTGTATAACAGCAGACGGATGTCAGGAGTGCAAAGGCAAGCAAAGCGCATAGGAATCTTTTGGAGTCACTACTCCAGCTTTGGACATTAACCCGAGCGCTGGGGAAGTTCAAGAATGCCTTTTGCGCGAGTTGCTGATACTACCACGACATTTTGTCCGTTGCACAAACTTCAAGAAGTTTTGTAAAAGAAAACCCAACTTTAACTTCGTATAGTTAGTCAAATTATTTTCTTACATATAGTTGCATATACAACACACATATATATGCATGTGGTATATGTATATACACATCATGTATGTTTACATATGTGTGGGCATGTATGCTTGTGCAATGTGATCACAAGGCATTTTTACCTCTTTTGTCGCTCGTTGACGATTATTTGCCTACACATGTGATGTATTGACGTTCATATTTATATTGCTGCAAGACAGAGATAACCCATTCAAATATTCTATAACAGAAGAGAAATACTCTGTGGTCATTTCCGCGCTATGTCCGTAAAGCGTTAACGACTCATCAAAACCTTCATCCTTCTGGGTTTCCGAGGGCTGACTGTACGTAAGTTGATCTGTCCTTTAGAATATATCATAATACCAAACACTATCATTAACGAAACTCAATAAGTATACTACTGTTAATTATAAATATGCAAAACATTCCTTTTTATTCGCACACGAATATTCAGAGAGGTGATACATGCTAAAAGAGACACTAGTTAACCAGTGGAAAGCGATTTCAGAGACAACTGATAATAAAGTGCGAATTTACCTACTAATGGTGGGCCAACTATCCCATAATAGCGCCACTATCCTCACTTACCTGCAAGGTAAATAGTAGTTATTAGAACATTCAACCTCCACTTCCTCAGCTAGCACTCCAGGACATACCTCTTAAACTCCATCCCTCGTCACCCATTCCCCGGTTATACCTATGAACCTCCACCTACAAATCGTTAATAATTAATAATATCCTTCAGCAGGCTAATTCATCAAGCAATGCCCATACTGCTCAACCCGCATTTTCTTCAAGTATCCAATATTGTAAAAGCCTTCAGTACCCTTCATCAGGCACCCTCAAGTATATGCGTCCTTCAGCACGCACCTTCTGTAAGAACCCGCCTCCCCAGTTGTAATCCTCAACATTTTACCTTCACAAGCGTTTTCCAGGTATACCTACCTCAGCACCCAGCAACAATGCACCACCAGTTGTATCCTTCAGCACAACACCACAAGTATTCACCCACACCTACAACTACCATCACAAATATATAATCATAATTTCTTGACTAAATAAATCTACTCTTACGTAAGAACCTGAATCAAAATATTGTCTTTCCATTGAGAAACATGACTCACCTTCCCATGATATGGTAATGAAACCCGGATGACTGGAGTAACCAGGAGCTTAGAGCCCAGGAAGACCTGGGACCCACGTGGAGCTGGAGCCCGACTGGTCAGAGCCCCAAGTGGTGCCGAGGCATTGATGATTAATATCATGCACTTGAATTCAACACTATGATCACTTTTGTTTAATAATCTTATCACAACTTTCATATCACACTTGCGTTTAATGGCCCCTTCACCATCACTTGCCCTCAACACTCCTTCACCAACACTTGCCCTCAACACTCCCTTCACTAACACTTTGCCCTCACACTTCCGTCATCATCCGTGTTAACGACACTAGCGCATCACTCGCGCTAACGAACACTTCTCAGCACGTGTTATCAAGCTTTTAAACCAACTCCTTTTTGAACTTTTGTCACAACTTTCTAGCAAAACTCGCTTTCATCATTCTTTATCAATTGAGTTTGTTTCCAACACTTATCAACGATGTATTCTACACTCTTGCTCTCTAGCTCTTATCCACATGTTGGATCAATACTTTGTTAATTTTTAACGTCATGTATAATATTTTTGTTTTCAAACATTTTATTAGCACTTTTTACCAACACTCTTTGTGAACACTTGTTGTCAATACTTATAATCCTCGCGGAAGAACGCTATACGGGTTATCAACATCGTTAAAAGCTCACTTTGGTGAAAATCTTCCTGGCTTTCACTTCCACATACACACTTTCCTTCTTCAATGCTTTTATACAAGACTAACTATGATTTTTGATTAAGTTTAAAATCCTGTCGACTACTATTAACACACTGTCCAGGTGACTGCCCATCACACATTGTAACTAAATTAATGTTATGATGACAGACATTTCCCGGTGTGTATTACCCAGATATTACATCACAGTATGGGTAAGGAAACGTATCTAAATATCTTGTGTATATATCTCTGGTTGATGTACACAACAGCACAAGCGGCTTGTTTTTCAGAGTTGACGTGCCGCCAGACACACGAAGACAATGTCTGAAACGTCTCCTTACAAGAGCTCTGACGCTGATCATGAACAGCACCCACTGGAGTCGAGACCTCAACCTCCATCTCTGAAATTTGCATGCCAATTATTAGTATTAATCAAGCTATATCTATTTGGCATTCGTGTATTTCGGGACGCCTGGTTAAAGAATAAACAAGCTACATTATTCATGTCCTGGTGAGTTTGTCATTTCCTGAATATTTAATAACGCAAACGACAATATAATTCAATGTCCTTTCAACTAAAATGGGAGTTGAGGTGAAAACTTTCCAACAAAGACGTTATTTTTACTTGGTTAATTTTTCTGCTTCGTAAGACTTTGCTGTAAATAAAATTGATTTTAAAAATAGCAAAATGAGGTCCCCCTCCCCTTGCCACGACAATGACACGGGAAGCCTTCCTCTTGAATACCAGGCAATATTCCACACGACTGTTAGGAAAGTCAAGTGAATGTCTCCCGAACGAGATTTTAGATTAAATTTTTCGAAGTGAGAACGTTCATGCGTTTAAACTTTTTATAGCCTTTATCTCGTTTTTCATTATCAGGTAGTGGAATTTATAAATACTTATATAATTTATTGACAGAGGATTATCTAACATTGCTAAACTAATACTAACGTAATGTATCATAATTAAACGTAAACCCGCGAAAGTTGTTTCAAGCCATAACGTAAGAAATCCATATGAATTGACGAGGATATGTAAATTGGGAAAACGCGTATGACAGGGTGAAAATGGGGGTAGATATAAAAGCAGTGAAGAGCTTTTTTACGAGGATGGTAGGCGTGTTAGAAGCCTGTAGGAGAGCAGGGAGATTGTTTCTTAGAAAAGTAGTTTCTTTAGACAAGGATGTGTAATGTTAACCATGGTTGATCCACTAAATTTTCTAGAGCGTTGTAAGAGAAGGAATGCTACGGTGTTGAGAAGAAATGTAGAGTTAATGTATAAATATCTAACACATAGTGGGAGGTGTCACAGTTGCTGGTTGCTGATGACACTGTGCTTTTGGGAGGATTCTGCAGAGGAGTTGCAGAGGTGGTCGGATGAGTTTGGTAGGGTATGAAAAAGAAGAAAATTAATAGTGAATATTGGGAAAGAGAAATGGTGATGGAGAATAAAAAAAGTTAGTAACAAAGATTGGATAGCAGAATGGGGGGAAAGAGCATGAGAAGGTGAATGGTATTCAGATATTTAAGAGGTGGACGAGTCATCAGTTTGGGTCTACGAAAGATGAGGTGAATCATAGATACTGACGAGGGGAAAAAAGAGAGTGGTGCACTGAGAGGTCTGTGGAGACAAAAACTTTGTCCATGAAGAAAAAAGGGTAATGCTTGAGAGTATATAACAGTTATATACCAACTCTCTTACATGGGAGAGGAGCATGGGTGGTGAGTTGTAACAATAAGAGAAGCTGGAGACAGTGGTGTTCGTGTTTATAGACAGTGAGTGATATGAATAATGCATAGAATTAGTAGTTTGGAAATCAGGAGGTGTGGGTTTACCAAAACTATTATCTAGAGGGCTGAGAGGATTGTTGAGTGGATCGGACATGTAGAGAGGAATGGAACAAAGTAGAATGACTTCGCGAGATATAAATAGTGGAGGGAAGCGGAGTTGGGTGAAGGCGGAGTGGGGGTCTGCCCTCGGAAAGGTTGGAGGGAGGGAGGGCTTGGATTTTAAGCAAGCATGCGTGAGTGTGTAAGATAAGACGAATGGAGACAAACGGTTTTTAAAATTTGACGTTGCTGTGGAAGTGAAGCTAGGTAATATGAAAAATCAGGGAAACCGGCAGGCCGAACTGAGTCCTGAATGGCAGTACAGTGTCTGCACCCTGAAGGAGGGTGTGTAATGTTGCAGTTTTATAACTGTAGTGTATGTGCACCTCTGGCAAGAACAGTGATGGAGTGAAAGATGGGTAAAAGTTTTCCTTTTTTGGGCCACCCTGCCTTGGTGGCCACCCTGCCTTGGTGGCCAACCCTGCCTTGGTGCCTTGCTGTATGCAAAACTATTTTCATTACAAGAAAATGTATTGTTTGTTAATATTTTTGGGTGTCTGTGGAATGGTTAATTGGATTTACATTATATCATATGCAAATATTTAACAAACATACATTTTATCGATAAAATAAGATAGTTGATGCATGCAGACAAGGAACTACTAAATTCGAGGGTCCACTGTATATATATAAATATATATATATATATATATATATATCGATAGATAAGATATATATATAATCTATATATATATATATAGTATGTAATTTATATATATTTACCAGAAATCACGAAAAAAAATATATTAGATGTGTGTGTGTGTGTTGTGAGTGTGAGTTGTGTGTGTGTGTATGTGTGTGTGTACAATCACCAGTTGTACTCACCTATGAGGTGCAGGGGTCGAGTCCGAGCTCCTGGTTCCCCCTCATCAACTGTGTGTGTGTGTGTGTGTGTACTCACCTATTGAGGTTGCGGGGGTCGAGTCCAGCTCCAGAGGCCCCGTGTGTGTGTGTGTGTGTGTGTGGTGTGTGTGTGTGTGTGTGTGTGTGTTGTGTGGTGTGTGTGTGTGTGTGTGTGTAGTGTGTGTGTGGCTTGTGCGTGTGTATGTTCTCACTCACATTGTGGTTGCAGGATCGAATCATCGCTCCTGGCCCCCGTCTCTTCACTGTTTGTGTGGAGTGTGTGTGTGTATGGTGTTTTGGTCACCCCAAGAGTTTTCCTTAGCGAGGCTGTGCAGTCTTTGGCCACCTAGCCCTATACTCTGTCTGTGCAGTTTTCTTTGGCCCTCCCTCCGACTTCATTACTTGCATTTGGCAGGGTTAAATTCAAGAAGCCAGTTTGGCTGACCACATGTCCAGCCTGTCCAGGGATCTTTGAAGTTCTGCCTTATCCACATCTGATTTAATTCTCTCATTAACTACACATCTTCTGCGCTCAGGGACACCCGCATAGTCTATCCCTTCCATTCATGTCAATCAAATAATCCCAAATAGCACTGGTCCTAGGACTGACCCCTGGTGGGACCCTGCTCGTCAACCGGCGCCCACTGTGGTACCTTATCCGTACCATGACTCGCTGTTGCCTCCCTGCAGTATTCTCTGATTCCATTGCAGTGCCCTTCCTTTATATGCGCCGTATCCTCACTAGTTTCTGGCACTATCCCTCTTGGAGGAACTGGTCCGAAGACCTCTTGCAGTCCAAAAAATGCAATCAACCCACCCCTCTCACTCGTGTCTTACTTCCTTGTACCTTTGTCATAAAACTCCAAAAGTTTTGGGACACAGGATTTGCCTTCCATGAATCCGTGCGGGTGTCCGTATATAATCTTGTTCCGTCCAGGTGCTCCACCACGCTCCTCCCTGATAAACTTTCCCCATGACTTTGCATACTATACACGTCAATGATACTGTCTGTAATTTAGTGCCGTCTTTCTGTCTCCTTTTTTAAAAATGGGAACTACCAATTTGCGGTCTTCCATGCCTTCAGGTAGTTGCCCGCCCCATTTCATGGGATGTGTTTGAAGATTGTGGTTAATGGCACACAGTAAATATCTGCTCCCTTCCTGAGGACCCACGGGGAATGTTGTCGGTCCCATTGCCTTGAGGAATCAAGGTCACATAGCAGCTTCTCCATCACCTCCTCCTCAGTTATGTGCATATCACCACACCATGTGGCTATTCCCTGTTGGTGACCCGTCCTGTCCTCTCTTCCCAGTGTCCCTTCCTGTCTTCACTGTGAATTCTTCCCTTAAATCTCATGTTGAGCTCGCTCGCATACCTCTTGATTGTTCGTGTGAGTTTTCCCCACCTTCTTTCCTCACCTGATTCACCTTGGGTCTTTGACTGTTGTCTTTCTCCAAATTGCTAAACAGCAGTTTCCGGTCAGACTTGACTTTCGATGGGCTATAGTCATTGTCGTACTGTCGCTGGGCCTCCTCCTTATCTGTTCATATTCGTTTCTTTCTGCTCTCGACTGATTCTCCTTGTTTCCTGGGCCTTTTGCCTTCAAACCTCTTCATTCTCTACTGCACTTAGTTTTTGCCTACCTGATGACTTCGGGTAAACCAAGGACTTCGCTTTGGTGTTACATTGTTTCTGTGCCCTTGGGAACAAACCTTTTCCTCTGCCTCCTAGCAGTTTGTTGTTACTTATTCCATCATCTCATTTGCTGACCTTTCCTAACCATTTCTCTGTCCCACGCACCTCCCACAGGAAGTTACTCATACCTTGTGTAGCCCCCTTTTATAGTTAGTTTTACCCTTCGACTCATGTTACCCGCTCCACTCGTAAACTCTAACCTATTAATCAAAACTCAGGAATAATTGGTTCACTAGCTCTCCGAGGGCCCTCTCGTATGCATATCATCAATGTCGGAGGTACTCAGGATGAACAAAAGGTCCATCTGGTTCATCGCTCCCTCTCTCTCTGGTATGTCCCTGGACATGTTGATGCATGAGGTTTTCCAGTACCACTCCATCATCTTGGCTCTCCATTTTTTTGGGCCCCCAAGTGAGGGCTCCAGTTTTCCCCAATCGATCGACCTTTTGGTTGAAATCACCCACCACCATAACTTTGCTCTGACGATTGACTCTCCAATATAAGTGAAGGTATTCTATCCATAATGGACATTGAGGGACGCCGGGATCTATGAGCATATAAGGTTATAAAGATCACAGGTGAAGAAGTTTCAAAATAGTGATAGAAGCGTGTGTACGACGACTACGTCATCAGCATCTGGCAACTTGGTCAACGCGCATCCCTGCCAGCTTAAGTATCACTCACCTTTTGTGGTTGTTTTGGGGTTCTGAATCCAGCCTTGCGTCACTGTTAATACTGGTCACTCACTCCTCAAGCTATTACCAGAATTAAGGCAGAAATAGCAAAGATAAGGTGAGATATTGTGGTGACTAGCAAGGAGCAGCCTAGCGAGGGGAAGCCTAGTGAGGGTGAACGTCAGACACTCCTAAAGCTCAGACAACTAAATTTTACAAACCTAATTACTTTCTGTGTGTTAATAAGTAGAAGGTTAAAATGCTAGAATCACTGTTGGTAGTTTAGAAATACGGGTATTACTACTGAAATTTATTAGCAGTAGAATACTTAGATAGTGGGGGCACACATACACACGAGGGCACACACACACAGTCCACACCTCCCACACACACACACAACAACACACACACCAACACACAACACACACACACACACACACACACCACCACACACACACACACAGGCACACACACACACACACACACACACACACACATCACACCACACAGCACACAATCACACACATGCACACACACATAAACACACACGACGCACACACCACACACACACACACAAACACACACCACACACACACACTACACCACCACACACACACACACACAACACACACATATATACAGGATTTCACACCTTCAGTGAAATGATCGCTCTATCCCTCCTTCCTCCCCCCCGTCACCCTCTCCTCCCTCCTTTCCCTCTCTCTCTCTTCTCTCTCCTCTCTCTCTCTTCTCCATACTCTCTCTCTCTCGCCTTCTCTTCCTCTCTCCTTCTCTCTCTCTCTCTCTCCTCTCTCGCTCCTCCTCTCTCTCTCTCATCTCTCTCCTCTCCCTCTTCCTCTCTCTCTTCCTCTCTCTCTTCCTCGCTCTCTTCCCTCTCACTCCTCTCACTTCCTCTCCTTCCTCTCTCTCCCTCTCCCTCCCTTTCCCTCTCTCTCCCCCTCTCTCTCTCTTCCTCTCTTCTCTCTCTCTTCCTAATTCTCTCTTTCTTCCCTCTCTACCTTGTCACCTCCCCCCTCTCTCTCTCACTTTCTTTCCTTTACTCCACCTTTTCTTCTCTCCCTCCTTCTACCCCCCCCTCTCTTTCATTCTCCCCTCTCTCGCAACTCTCTCTCCCCCTTTTTTTCTTTTTCCTCACTTTCTCTTTTTTAAAAAAAAAAAAAAAAAAAAAAATGGTTGGGACTCGCAGGAATCAGGGATCAATGACAATGGTGACTGGTAGGAGGAATGGATGGAGGAGCAGTGGAAAAGGATAGAGCAATAATGGGGAGAGAAATTAGGAGAGCTTTCTGAAAAAGAGAAAGAGCTCTCTGTGAAATGGGAAAAGAGGTTGGAGAAAGGAGAACGAAGAATTGGGGAGGACACAAGTCGAAACTGCAGTAGCCAGGGTAAAGTCCTAGAATTTGAGGTAAACAGCTGACAGCAAGTCTCAGGGGTAGTGACCAGAGAAGACACAACATAAAAGCGACGAAGCTGAAGGCTGAACAGCAGGAAGGAGATATGAAATATTCTAAGGGCCCATCCGCCTGCAAAGAAGGGCCAGGGAGTGGAAGGGAGCAAGAGCAGATGGTGCAGATGGAGAGGGATATAAGTCGAATGCTGATGCACAAACCATGCTACCAAGAGCCCACAGAAAAATTCAAGGGAGAAAATGGCCACATACAGACAGAACCAGAGTCACAGAGGGAAGGCAATGGGAGAGGAAAGGGCAAAATCAGTGTTATCCATGGCTTCGGAGACGAGAGAAAGGACACACACTGAAAGACGGCAGGAAGAAAGAAAGGAATTAGAAATCATCACGGAAATAGGGGGAGAAGAACATGGACGAGATGTAAAATTTCAGAAATAGGGGTGCGTGAAGGGGAGAAACCGACCGATCAAGCTGATTCTCTGTACGAAATCAGTGCAGAACGGATGCCTCCCAAAAAAACCACGGTTGGAGAGCTCGGAAGAGTACAAGAAGGGTTCCTAGAACAGAGACAGAACACAAAAAGAGACAGCAGCGGAGGGAGGAGGACAAAAAAAAGCGAAAGGAGCTAGGACAGGAGACAAGATGGAACCAGCAGAGGTCGTCAGAGCAGAACAGAGGCTGCAAGAGCAAACACACAACACAACTATCATCAGAACCCCACACCTATCCACCCCACCCAACGACACAATACAATCCATACCCACAGCTCCACCCAACCCCCAACCATAGATCCCCACAGTAAAATGCTACCAAGTCTCCCACCCCCACAGGCCCGCCCCAAACCACAGTGTTGGAAAGGAAACTGAAGGTATGGTACAAGAAAGCTGATGGAATAACAAACAAGTGGGAGGAGTGGCACAAAAGAGTAAAGAGGCATCACCAGCATCATAGCAATCAGCAGAAACCAAACTTACAGGTATGATAACAGATGCCATCTTCCCAACGGGATACAGCTCCTGAGGAAAGAACAGAAGGAACAGGGGGGTGGGAGGAGTGGCATTGCTGATCATACACCAATGAATTTGATGAGCTGGAGAGAGGAACACCGGAGTAGAAAAGTGTTTGCATAGCGGAACGCTTCACTCTGGAGGTCCCAAGGGTGATAATTGGCAGTGATGTATAACCCACCCACAAACACCGGAGTGCCAAGACACATAGTATGACGAAGAGCAATAGAGCGATGGTTGACAACAACTGGCTGTAGAACATGGCCAAAGAGCTATCATGCAGGGCAAAGCCCTGGATCATGGGCGACTTTAAAAACCACAAGGAGACGAATGGTAGAACTTGGAGCCACATGGGGGCCAAATACATGGAGGCTAAGATGATGGAGGTGGTACTGGAAAAACTTCATGTACCTAACATGTTCAGGGACACCTACAGAGAGAGAGGAAGGAATAACCACAAGACTGGACTTAGTATTCCCCTTGAGTTGCAGAGATGGAGGACAAATCACATAAGAAAGACCCCCTGGTGTCAGCGATCATGAGGTTTGTGGACTTCGAATACACAGTAGAGCTACAAGTTGGAGGGGGAAGCAGAAGGCCAGGACAATGAAACCAAACTACAGGAAAGGGGACTACACAGGAATGAGGAAACTTCCTGAATGAGGTTCAGTGGACAGAGAACTGCAGGGAACAGTTAATGAGATGATGAATAATGGAATTCACAATGTGCAAGGAGGCGATGAGAGGTTTGTAACCAAGGGTAACAGAATAATGAAAAAGCCAGGATGAGCCCAAGGTTCACTCAACGATGCAAGAGGCAAAAACCAAGTTGCTAGGGAATGGAAGAAATAGAGAAGGCAAGGACCCAGATGAATAAGGAAGCAGTCGTAGGGCCAGAACGAATATGCCACAGAGAAGAAGGGAGGCCCAACGTCACTATGAAAAACCCCGGACCATAGCAGCAAAAGCCAAATCTGACCCGAAGCTGGTTATACAGCCACATCAGGAAGAAAACATCCCGTCAAAGACCAGGTAACCAGGCTAAGGAAGGAAGGAGGAGAGACAACAAGAAATGACAGTGAAGTCTGTGAGGAACTACAACAAGAAGAGTTTCCAAAGAAGTGTTCACAGAGGAGGACAGAAAGGGGCCAAAAGACGAGAGGTGGGGTACACCACCATGTCAGACACAGTACACACAACCGAGGAAGAAGTGAAGAGGCTTCTGAGTGAGCTAGGTACCTCAAAGGCAATGGGGCAGATAACATCTCTCCATGGTCCTGAGAGAGGAGCAGAAGCGCTCTGTGTACCCTAACAACAATATTCAATACATCTCTCGAATCAAGGAAGAATTGCCTGAGGCATGGAAGACAGCACATTTGTGGTACCAATCTTTTAAAAAGGAGACAGACATGAAGCACTAAACTACAGGAGACCATGTGCACTGACATGTATAGCATGCCAAAATCATGGGAAAAGATTGTCCAGGAGAAGAATGGTGGAACATCTAGAAAGGCATGATCTCATCACCACAGACAACATGGTTTTTCAGAGACTGGAAGTCCTGTGTCACATACATACTGATTCTATGACATGGTGACAGCAGTAAGAGAAAGAGAGAGGGTGGGTGGACTGCATTCTCTTAGACAGCAAAGAAGGCTTTGACAAGTACAACACCAGAAATAAGTGCAAAAACTGGAAGGACCAAGCAGGAATAACAGGGAAGGCACTGCAATGGATCCGGAATACTTGTCAGGAAGACAGCAGCGAGTAAGGGGTACGAGGCGAGTGTCAGAGTGGGCACCTGTGACCAGTGGGGCCCCACAGGGGTCCTCCTAGGACGCATGGCAGTTTTCTGGTATTTGTGAAACGACAATGACGGAAGGAATAAACTCCGCGTGTCATCTGTTTTGCAGATGACGTGAAGTTGATGAGAAGAGTTCATTCGATCGAAGACCAGCAAAATACAAAGGGATCGGGACGGCTGCAGACCTGGTTCAGCAACTGGCTCCTGGAGTCAATCCCATCCAAGTGCAAAGTCCATGAGGATTGGGAAGGCAAAGAAGACCGGCAGATGGAGTACAGTCCTAGGGGGTCAGAGACTACAAACATCACTCCAAGAAAAAGATCGTAGGGTGAATATAACCCCAGGCAAGCATCTCCTGTAGGGCGCACATCACAAATAATCTGCAGCAATATGGGCGCTCTGGGCAAACCTCAGAACAGTATTCCGACATCATTAATAAGGAATCGTTCAGACCCTATACACGTGTAACCGTTAGGGCCATATTGGAGTAGTGCGCAACCAGTTTTGGAACCCACACCTAGCCAACAGTAAAGAAACTAGATAAAGGAACAAAGTTTGCAACATGACTATCCCAGAGCTAAGAGGGATGTCCTATGAGAGAGTTAAGGGAAATCAACCTGACGATCACTGGAGGACAGGAGAGATAGGGGACATGATAACGACTTACAAAATACTGAGAGGATTTGACAAGGTGGACAAGCAGGATGTGCCTGAGACTGGACACAGTAACAAGGGGACACAGTTGGAAGTTGAAGACACAGATGAATCAAAGGGATGTTAGGAAGTATTTCTTCAGCCACAGAGAGTCGGAATGGCTTAGTGTTTGGAAGCGATGTAGTGGAGTCAGGGAATCCATACATACTTTGAGCCAGAGGTACGATAAAGCACATGGTTCAGGAATGACCTAGTAGCGACCATGAAGAGGCGGGCCAGGAAGCGGGACTCGACCCCCTGCAACCTCAACTAGTGGGAGTACAACACACACACACCCACACGACACAAACACACACACCGAACCAAAATACGTCTCCCTGACAACAAACAAAATCCTACAAACAAGAACATTTCCCTGGTCTCTTCCCTTTGTTTCAGATGGAAATACAAGAATCAATGTTCCTGTTTGAGAGGCATGAAATCACATCATCAGAGGGTGTCCAGCAGGGGATCCTCTTTCATCACCATTTCTCTTCTGTAGCATTAGGGAAATCATAGTCAACTGACCCCCTTAAATGGGAGCTTAAACATCTGGTTCCTGGATGCTTGGCAACAATAGCATGTACAATGGAGTCCCACTAAATGGTCTTACAACAAGTGATAATGACACAGACAGGGAAATGGGTCCTCATCCTGAACCCATCCAAATGTGAAAATCATTTCAGTCAACAAGTATAAATGGCAAGTGAGACCAAACTACCAGACATCAGTCATTGCCCCTACATAATACGTCTTGCTTGGAGCAACCTATGAACTTGCCATTGACACAATCCTCAGGAAGAAATTTGGAAGAAACTGAGGAAATGGAACAATAAATAGGCAATCTTGACACCCACGATGTCCTTGTACCTTTTCACAAAGTGCTTGAGTCTGCCCAGGTTGACAAATTTACCTAAGATGTCCACATTCATAGATAACCGTATAACTGCAACGAACATGACAGCATCCTGAGGGAGGAATTTTTACAAATATACTTAACCTTACTCTAGAAGATGGCAGTGGAACCAAGCTACACTTCCAGTCAGACAGGAGGCATTGGTGTCCGCAAGTCACACAGATTGCCACTACCTGCTTTTTCTCTGTTCCTCAGGCATTGCATCCAGAGGGCTTATACAGCAATTCTCCCGAACATCTTAAGGGACAAGATTGGAGTCCAGGACCAAAAGTTCATGACGGAGTCATATCTGGGATAATCCTAACAGGCTCTGAAACCAACCTGCTCCCCCAACAACTACAAACAGTCGCACTGGGATGGCCCGATAGTGGAGAAAATACCTCAAAGCTTCAGATGTGTCAGGGAAGGAGGAGCCCACCATCTGGCCAGAGAGAGCTCCTCATGTAGGGGACTTTTTGTTGGCTGTTCCCAACTCCTCCAAGCCTGGCACCGGCTCGACCCAAAGTCCATCCACAGTGAAAAAAAAAGTGTTGCCCTTTCGACTTGCCGCCCCATTCCGCCCGAACACGTGTGTAATTTGTGGCAGTGAACAGCAGAAACCGAGTCGGTACCATGATCTTGTGTGCCGTAAATCCGAGGGAAAGAATGAAAGTCACGAGAGGTTAATAACACAAGAAGACCTCACCAACAGCTGATGCTCAGAGTAAGGGAGCCACCCCAACGATGCAATGCTGATGCGCCAGAAGCGTCTCAGATGTATCACACTTCAAAAGCCTGGACAGAATGAAAAGCAGGGGTGTGGGGACTACACATGTGCATCTACCTTGGCTGATTGAGACCAACTCCAAACACCAGGGAAGGAAGAAGAAGAAGGGGCAAGCCGCCAGCTTTCAGGGAGTCACAAAAGTCTCGAAATATGTTTGTTCCCAGAGACTCAGAGACCCTTGGCTCATGGGGAAACTAAGTGTTTTTTAAAATTCCTTAAGGAGCGAGACAAAAGACTCATCAGGGTAACTAGGGATCCCGGCAGCTACTTTTCTATTCAGCGACTCAGCGCTGCTGTTCAGAGGGGTAATGTCTGCTGTATTGTGGCACGCGCCGCCCCATTTCCTGAGAGCTGGATGAGATTTTCGCATTTAATCAGTGACAAAATGTAACAATATGACTAGAAATTTATCTCTCCTCTTAACTGTATATGCCATCTTAATCACCACTGTATCTCTTAAACCTTTTTGTACCATAGAAGTAATAAATATACTATCTGGTAAAAAAGAATGAACAGAAGGTGTAGGGAAGTGGAATATCAAACGGCTTCAGGAAGAAATCCAAATACTCTTCCTTTAAGCCATTTTAACCACTTCTCCGAGGCTATGGGTCCCCACATTTTTCACCAGAGGTGGACCCCATCCTATATATATATATATATATATATATATATATATATATATAATATATATATATATATATAATATATATATATATATATATATTAATATATATTATATATACACAAGTGGCTAGTAAGGGCATTATGCCGCCATCCCCCAAACTCAATACCAAAGCACATACACAGACCAGGAAAAGATATATATAGATATCGCACACATACTGAGTTTTAATACTTGTGCTGCGTCCTTTTACGTAATCACAACGTCCCTCACCAGCACCGTGTAGGAAGTCACACGCATTTTCATAAGGTCTGGGGAGAGTATATTATTCCATCCCATATAGAGCAGGCCTCCACCCACGAGATGGAACTGATATCCTTTGTCCATAAACTCGTTTCGCTATTATCCAGAGGTTCTCAATAGGGGTTTAGTCTGGAAGTTGCCTGGCCCATCATTAAAGAACCTCACTTCACAGTCCTTAAACCACTGAACTGGTATGGCGGTATGACATGGGCACTGTCCTCATAAAAACCGTATCCCCGCCCCACACTTTGTAAATGCCTTAGGTAAATGTCACACAACTCCAGTAATTATATGGGTTGAATATACTGTTTTTTGGGAAGCACAATGAGTTCACCAACACTGAGACACTGAAAACAGACCCCAAACCATGAGCTAGGCTGGGTGTTTGGTCCCACAGGTTGTAGCATGGGTCTGGGCGGGTAACCAAAAGTACTTCATGAGATATTTCTTTGCATAATCCAACTACATTTCTTCTGTGCTTGGAGAAGGATCGGTTTCTTATCCCTGGCGTGACTACTGTACCCAGTTGTCCACACGTGTTTTAACAGCTCTTACAGAGACACCTCTGAGAGAAGAAGTGGTTCTTTTCGTTTGTCATTTCTCTAGCAGGTATCATTAGGTGTACTCTCTAACTGCTACTTTACACAGGTTATGGTACGAGCATGATGTCTTCTTCAAGGGGCAAGGCCGAAGGGTTGGCAGACGGTAAACTCGACACTGCCCACCAGCCTTGAAATGCGGCACCCAGTTTTTTTCCTCACTGAACGCTCAAAGACACAAACATTCCCCACTATTTGCTTTCGTCTGGGCCCAGCGTTGTGAGCCCTATGATTGAGCTATAATTGTTTGTCAGGTGTTAAAGGACTTCCTTTCGCCCAAATCAAAACTTTACAGCCAGAAAAACCAAAGGGAACATGGAACAAAAGATGGGACGGATGAGAGATAATAGTGCCAACACTTCCTCTCACCACGGCAGCCACGTGACACTGGGGAGTGCATGAGGAGTGTGGTGAGGCCGGGACGCCATGTTAATGGCTGCTACCCGGCATAAAGTACTGACGAAAAAAGGGGGGGCCCAGGGCTTGGACTCGACCCTGAACCTCAACTAGTGAGTACACACACCACCCCCCCCACACACCGGACAAATCTCTCCCTGACAAACAAACATAATCCTAACATTTATGAGAAAACGGGAATTTCCGCCCACAATACGTGGAAATTCGATGGAAGAATTTAAACATTTTTTTTTTGGAATTCTGTTCCTTTGTATCACCGATATTTGTATTTTGAAAGTTTGTTCGCGGTTTCTCTGTGGACCCCCTTTGGGGGAAAAATTAAAACAGGACGAGGCTTCACTGTAACTACTGACCTTCGTTGTTTCCTATTTTAGATTTTTTTTTTAGTGTTTTAAAGTCGATACTAACATACCTGGTTTTTGTTTTCCCCTTAAAAACTTTCTTTTTTTCACAGGAAGGGAATTTTTTGAAACCAAATTTACTGGTTTTAAAACCGTCATTCGCAAAAATTTCCGGGGAAAAAAGGGTGGCTCTCGTTCTTTTTTTTTTTTTTTTTTTTTACGAAATTTTTCCTTTATTCTGCATTAAAATTTTGGATTTTTCTCTACATATCGTTTGGGCCAAGTGAAAGTAAAAATATTACTCCATTTTATAGATTAAAAATCAGTTTTTCCACTTTTTTGAAAACTTGCACATGTTTCACTTGAATCATCGATCACCATGGAAAATACTTTACTGAATGCATTTATTTAAATAAAATTTAAAAAAATTAAATTTTCATCACCTTTTTACATTCCGGAGCGTTGTTTTCGTACAGTGTTCTTTCTTAACTTAAATTATTTCACACACACAAACACACACACACACAAAACCACACCACACCACACACCACCACACACACACACCGCGCGCGCGGGGCGGGCGCCAAAAAAAAAAAAAAAAAAAAAAAAGGAAAAAAATCACAAAATCGTTATTAAAAAGCGTACCTCTTTTAAACAGCTACAATAAATCCCTAGTCTTTACACTAGGAAAAAAAAATTTTCGCTAAAGTTTAAAAAAAACTTGACAGGATTATACACCCAGATAAAAATTTTATAGGTTGAGAAAATTTCTTTAATCTTATTTTTGGTATTAAATTAGTATTGCGATGCAGCTTACAGTGACCCCCGTTTAATTGATCGGCTTTTTAACTCCCCTTAACCCCCAACTCCCAAATTTCATTAAGTTTATAACCCAAAAGGGGACTATGTCTCGTGTACCTAGGCTGAAATCATCTTAAAGCAAAAGCAACTGACAGGCGCCCTTGCACAGTGTCGTGATATGGGCAAAGCAAAAAAGCTGTGTAAAACAATGGAAAAATTTTAAAATTTTTAAAAAATTGTCCTCCGTTATTGATGTTTGACACTTTTTTTTAATTGATGTTTGACAATTATATTTCATCTGGTTTGGGGCCCTTTATTACATCGTTTTTTTGCACTTTTATTAATCTGAGTTTGACACTTATATTAATTGAGTTTGACACATTATATTACATCTGATGTTTGAAACATTATATTAGTCTGAGTTTAACACTTTATATTATTGATGTTTGACACATTTATTATTTTTTCCTTTTTTGCTTTTTGCACTTATATTACTTTTGTTGTTAGGACAACATTATATTACCGATTTTTGACACTTTAAATTTTACGGTTTTCCTTAATTTCTGAAAAAATTTTTACATTGATGTTTGACACATTTATTACATCTGAGTTTAACCATTATATTACATCGAGTTTGCACATTATATTACATTGATCTCGCTACAGTGACCTTCCATTTTAGATTATATAATCTTTTTTGAATTTGGGAATTCTTGGTGAGCAAACGTCTCCTAAATTAAAGTCCCCATAGGTTACAGTTGCCTTCACACGTTCCCCGGTACTGGTTATCGGGGGTCGTTGACGCACACTCCTTAAAACACTCAACAAAAAAAAATTGATGGAAACCAAAGGGAAGCCTAAGTAAAAGAAATTTCTGAATTATTTCCCCCTTTGATACCGGGGGAAAAAAATTCACTAAAATTTTTTTTAAAAATTTTCTATTTTCCGCCTCTTCACTTTTTTTTCCCTTTTCTTACACTTCTTCCCCCGTCCATCCCTCTTTTCCTCTCCTTCCCTATTAGTTTTTCCCATTTTTTTTTCCCTTTTCCTCATCAGGTCTTCCCTTTCTTATTTTATCCTACTTATTCCTCCCCTTACCCTTTTCCCTTTTCTCTTCCAAACCCTTTTTTTTCCTTCGTCCCCCCTGTGTAAAAATTCTTCCCTCATTCCCTTTATTTTCTTTAACCTCCTCCTTCTTCCCTCCTCCATCTACCATCACTTTTCCTTTTTTCTGTCCCTTCTATCTTTTCTTTTTTCCGCCCCAGCTCCCCTTTTCCTCAGTGCTCATTTTATATTCCCGTCCTCTCCAATTCCCGTGTAATTTGTGCTCACCTCTGTAAATGTTCTGATGAGTTGTGTGTGGTAAATTTATCTTGGGTTAATGCTTAAGTCTTACTGGGATGTGTTAAGCGCATTGATCACCCTCCCGACCATGTCACATCATACGGGTTGTGAGTATTGTTGGTAGTGCATATTGTGTTGATTTTTTGTGCCTTTCTTTAGTGTCTGGAGGGTTCTGTGGTAGTTATGTTGTATTGCTGTAGTGATTCAGGAGGTAAATAATGGTAAATAATGGTTGAGGGGGTATTGTGGTGGAGAGTATTGTGTTAAAGATGCAGATACTTTATGTTGTGGCATTGTGATTGGTGCGGTGCTGGAAGTGGTGATGGCACTGCACGTTGCTAGTATGGTGATGGTGTTAATGGTGCTTGTGGTGGTGGTGATTGCTGCGTGGTGATGCTATTGAGTGGAGTGGTGGTGCGGTGATGCTCTAGTAGTGGTGATAATCGTTGAAAAAAAAACTGCAGTGGTAGTTTATAGTGGTTTAGTTAAGTGATGTTTAAACAAGACACATAAAAACCACTTGGTTATCTGCTCTAATGATAGGAGTTTCGTCTTCACAGCAGACATCATCAATCTAATATTGTGGCCACGGGAAGAAGAAGTGAAGAGATGGAGCAGTAGATGGACATGCTCAAATAGGGACGGGGTTCACTAGTGGAAGTAAGCAACCCTACTTGGGCGGATATTTAGCTCACTTCTTGGCCTGAACTACTTACGCAAGTATGTGACCACCGTCGCACTTAATCCCCACGTACGTGTGGGTGTGTATATGTGTGTGTGTTTATATGTGTGTGTGTGTGTGTGATGTTACTTTATGTCTCTTCTCGTATGGCTTTATTATGTGTCGCTTCTGTTTCCTGTTGCTACTCTTATCGGGTTTTAATTTACCAGTGGGACACTTAAAAACTCTGAAATAAAAATAAGAGCTTCACCTCAGACAAAAATAATTTTCTCTGCAAATAAAAATAGGTTTATTGTTGTTTAAAGCGTAAAATATTATTCTTTCTCTTCTAATCTTCTGCCCAGGTAGTTAGTATTATTTCTTGGGTGGAAGTGCCTTTGAGTGCCAGGCCAGGTGCCACCAAGTGACCACTCCAAACTTTAGTAAGGAGTAATTTTAATAAATACGGTATAAATATCGAGGCTCAGTATGTCCAGTAAAATTTGAAAATTATCCATAAAATGTTGTGGAATTATGTAAATCAATAAAGTATAATAATTTCATATAAAAACAGGTTTTTAACTGCAATCCTTCCAGTATCCTTCAGATTTTATCGTAAATTTACCGTCCTTTATAAGAGTAATATTTACAACATAAACTTATATCAAGGAGACAGCAGAAGAGAATTTACGAGTCCATTATTTTAGAAAATTAATTAAAACAATTTCTTCATTTTAAAATGGAAAAATAGGGACATTATAACACAGCCTCGATCTAATTATATCTTCCATTAAAAAACACAACTATGAAGTTAACCTCATGAACATTCTCTTGTTTATTCACAGACCAATATTCTGCGCGAAAAGTTCAATAGACGGAGGATACGTGCCTGAAAACTGCATTTGTGTAAACTGTCAGAATATTGATGAATCCTTTTATACAGTAATAATTTATGTAATAAACTACATTTAATTATTAAGCTGGAGAGTATTGCCCTAAAATAAAGATATTCAAAGTGGATGTTGTTATAGGTGGTTGGACCAGAAAGTTAATGTGGTCTTCACCGTACCCTGGCGGTTATGGTGGACCTAGTCCTGCCAAGCTGTTTCGCCGTTGGAAACTTGCTTATTTCCTCTCCATCAACTTGAGATTAGGACTTTCTATGGTGCAATTCGTTCCTTTCCTGGTGGATCCTCTTGCTTTGAGATGATAAGTTTAAAACCCCTTAAATTTTTGCTGAGAAGTTAGACCTGTGCTACCGGTTTTGGGCGAGTCTTACACCTGCAAACATCTTCAGCTGCTTACTCTTTTCAGATGAGTAAAAGCGGTAGCCATTTCTTGATGGATGACCCTTCTTCATATAAAACATTGTTTAACTCCCTTGAAAAAAAAACGGTTTTTTTTAAAGTATATGGAGAACCAGTGGACTTTGGTTCCCACTAAAACGCTGATTATTTCTCCTCCTTGACTTGGAAATATTATTAATATGATAAAATTTGATCAAACATGTCCAAATTATCCTGGAAACTAGTCAGACTGTGATGATTAGGGGGACTTTGATGCCTCCAGATTCTAGTTAACACGCAGTGATAAAATCGGCACTGATACCACCAAGCAATGATAAACTCGGCACTGATACACAAGCAGTGATAAACTCTGCACTGATCACCAGCAGTGATAAACTCGGCCACTGATACACCAAGCAATGATAACTCGGCACTGAGTTACTTCAAGCAGGATAAAATCGGCACTCTTACAGCAAGCAATGATAACTGGCACTGATACATCAAGCAATGATAAACTTGGCACTGATACACCAAGCATTGATAAAACTCGGCACAGATACAGCATGCAATGATTAAAACTCGGCAATGATACATCAGCAATGATAAAACTTGGCACTGATACACCAAGCAATGATAAAACTCGGCATGATACACCAGCAATTATAAACTCGGCATGTTTACACCAAGCAATAATAAACTCGGCACTAATACACCAAGCCAATGTTAAAACTTCGGCACTAATACACCAGCAATGATAAACTCGGAACTAATTACACCAAGCTTGATAAACTCGGCAATGATACACCAAGCAATGATATAAAACTCGGCACTGATAACACCAAGCATGATAATCTGCACTGATTACACCAAGCTATGATAAAACTCGGCATGATACACAAGCAATGATAAACTCGGCACTGATACACCAAGCAATGATAAGCTCGGCACTGATTACACCAAGCCATAATAAACTTCGGCACTGATACACCAAGCAATGTAAAACTCGGCCACTTAATACACCAAGCAATGATAAAACTCGGCACTGATACAACCAAGCAATGATAAACTCGGCACTGATCACCAAAAAAAAAGCAATGATATAAGATCGGCACTGATTCTCCAAGCAATGATAAACTCGGCCACTAATTCACCATGCAAATGTGAAACTCGCTCCTGATTAACCAAGCAATGATAAAACTCGGCATTAAACACCCAAGCAATGATAAAACTCGGCACTAATAACACCAAGCATTGATAAAGTGCTATTAACCAAGCAATGAATCAATGCATCACAGATTGAACTAGCAAATAGTGAAACCAAAAGCAATGATGTTCCCTTCACTTGTAAAGTACCTATGTAGAGCTCGGGCAGTGATCAACATAACAAGAATCAAACCAGAAATAAACAGGATCTAGATATCAATGATCATTTACCAGGTATCTTGCCTAGTGATCAATCCTGCCAATCAGCTCCGCATGATCAGTCCTATTAAGCCAGCCAAAGTTTCCCACTCAGAATAATCTTCATTATATAAATTATACATTTTTGTCAAAAGAAAACCATTGTGAAGGTCTTGTCTGCTACTTGTAATTCACGTTAATTTAATGCCAGGAACCTCGTCATCGAGCGTTTTGTTCCACTGTCATTTACACTTTATTTGTTCTTTATGTGACACTTCTATGAAGCAGGTTGAGTGACCAGTTACTGCCACTTACCAAGGGCCCCAATGTTTCGTATAGGGGTTTTTAATTTTTTTCCATTTATTCAGGATTGCAACTTCAATTTAGTCTTTCAGAGGCTGAAAACTGCCTTTTGTAATCTCGTTTTGCGGAATTCTTTATCTTAACATTTTGTTATAGTTTTTTTTCTGACCATTATTAAATTTGTTATCTTTAATCAGTCGCGGTTTATTGGTGACCTTTAAATGAAGTTGAGTAGTATTTTTCGTGGGAGTTTGCTCAGGATAACTTATTATTATTATTTCACTTAGTTTTCTGTTAGTTATTAGTATATAAATATATACCAATTTAGCTTCTTTAGATTGTTTTATCGTTTTAGTCTTTTTTCCCTTTTGTAGTCCAATGTTTGTTAACCAGAGGTTTAACGTCCTTTAAATTATGTGAGTTTTTGGCAAACTGTGGACCAATAAGAGTTGGATGAACGATATATGAGAGGGACGTATGAATGGTCAGTCAGAGAAAACTCACTTCATGCTTGATTTGCCACAAAAATCAGTATTATCGAAGGATATCACAAAGTCGAATGTGAGTGACCCGTCTGCTGGGCAATGACCCGTCCAGCTGGGCAGTGACACGTCCAGCTGGGCAGTGACCCGTCCAGCTGGGCAAAGTGTCCAAGTCATAGAAGGAGCAATAAAAGATTCTGTCTTATAAAATATGTTATAGAGGTCAAGTGATATACTGCCTAGAGTAATTTATGTAGTCACTTGTTAACAATGTATGTATAGGTGTTCAGAAAATTTTTAGATGTTTATGTCCTGATCCTGTTTAAAAACTTGGTATGTATATATGCTATATATATATTTTTATATATGATTTATATATAGATAGTTATATTTATATATTTAGATATATATATATTATATAGATAATTAAGATATATATCTGCTTGTTACTAGGTGTACGTTAGTTCATATACTGCTGTTTGCCTTCGTTGTTAGTCACATACTGCTCTGCTACCTGTGTGAATAGTCTCTTTTCTGAAGAATTTCCTGCGTTGATGTCATCAAACTGTTCTGTTACTGTGTCGATAGTCAGGTACTTGCTCCTGTTTTTATTTGTCCTGTGCTGTTTAGTCATATACTTGTCTTGTGACTAGAGTGTCAATACTGCTTTTACGGCGTTGTTAGTTATATACATCTTGTTACCAGTGTTGTTAGTCATATATGCTCTGCTAAATATGTTGTTAATCGTTTATATTCTCTTAACTGTGTTGTTTGTGATATATTGCTCTGTTTACCTGCGGTGTTTGTCATAATATCAGCTCTTGATACATGTGTGTTAGTCAACATAATGCTCTGTTTCCTGTATTGACAGTAACCACTACTTGTTTATCTGTGTTGGTAGTCATATACTGACTCTATTAACGTCTTTATTAGTCAGTTACTGCTGTTTACCTGTGTTTGTAGTTATTACTGCTTTGTTTACTAGTGTTGTTGTCAGGTATGCTCTGTTACTGTGTTTGATAGTCAGTTACTGCCTCTGTTACCTGTGGATAGTTGTCATTATACGCTGTTCCTGTGTTGTTGTCTTTTTCATAATGCTTTGTTACTAGTGTTTGTTAGTCAGTACTGCTCTGTCCTGTGTTGTTAGTCCATGTACTGCTTGTTATGTGTTATTTGTCATATAGGCTGTTACCTGTGTGTTAGATATATACTGTTTTGTTATGTGGTGTTAGTCCATATTTTACTGCTCTGTTACCCGTGTGTTGTTGTCACTTACTGCTCGGTCTACTGTATTGTTAGTCATATACTGATTATTACCTGTTTTCGTTAGGTCACATACTGCTCTATTACCTGTGTTGTTAGTTCTTTTATTGCTCTGTTACTGTTTGTTGTTAGTCATATACTGCTCTGTTACCTGTGTTGTTAGTCATATACTGCTCTGTTAACTGTGTTGTTGGTCACACACTGCTGTTACCTGTGTTGTTAGTCACATACTGCAGAGTTTCCTGTGTTGATAGTCACAAACTATTCTGTTACCTGAGTTGATAGTCATATATGCTATGTTACCTTTGTTGTTAGTTTAATACTGGTTGTTACCAGTGGTTTTAGTCATACTGCTGTTACCTGATTGTATGTTATATCGTGCTTTGTTCCAGTTTTGTTAGTCATATACTGCTCTGTTACCTATGTTGTTAATCATATACTGCTCTCTCACCTGTGTTGTTAGTGATATATTGCTCTGTTACCTGCGTTGTTAGTCAAATACAGCTCTGATTCATGTGTTGGCAATACTGCTCTGTTACGTATGTTGACTGTCACAATACCGACAAGTTGGTTTAGGAAAAACACGTTAAGCAAACACTAGGTCATATTTTTTGATAACGGTTCGGTTCCTGGGACCTTGATCACTTTAACATCCAGAGGTTGAGAGACAGTATATATAGGGTAGAGTGAGGTGTGAGTGAGCATGGGTTGACCTTGACGAATGCCATATTGGGATGAGGAATGGTAGCCTGAGATCATTCGACTCTGCCCCATGTCAATACTATGACACTCTCCATCATCAGTGTCATACTATGACACTCCCATCATCCAAAGTCTTACTATGAACTCCTTCCCATGCATAATATGACATCCCATATCCAATGTCTACTATGAAACTGCCCATCATCCCATATTATACTTCCCACTCACTCATAACATACTCACAGAGCAGAATATTAATCTCTTCCACCTATCGTCTTCTTTTAATTATGTCGTACCGAAATAAAAACGAATCGGCGAGTTTAGCCTTAAAGGAAAGTGTCGTTTCTGCCGAATAAGCCGATAAGCCGAGTGAAACATTTTTATGGAGTCTACGAAAATATGTCTGATTAAACTAAAGTAAATTACTTTAGGTGAGGTGAGGTGAGGTTAGGTTAGGTTAGGTTAGGTTAGGTTAGGTTAGGTGAGGTGAGGTGAGGTGAGGTTAGGTTAGGTGAGGTTAGGCCTCTTAAGTTAGGCCTCTTAAGTTAGGCTTGCTGCCAAACTGAATATGTTTTACATAATTTTCAATAAAGAATACTGAAGAACAGATTAATCCGTAAAAGAACATTTTGGAGAAGTTAATATTTAGGGCAGAGCTTAATTCGGATTATTATGAACGACATATACACTCACTCAGGTGTGCTTTATCAGCGTACACTTTGTATTACTGACTTTTAAACAAATACACAAAAGCGAATCAGGTGACAAGTACCTGAGTTTGCGCAGACTTGGTCAAGAGGGTTCAGTTGTTGTTCAGTGACATTGAATAGGGAAGAATATGATGTTAGGATCGGTAACGCAGATTATTATTATGATAAGCAAGGGGAGAGCGCTAACCGGAGGATTATACAGGCCTGGGGTGGGGATATATGTGGGAAGGCATTCAGGCTTAATTCGGGGAATCTGGAGCACAGATCCAATTCCTCCAAAATCAAGAGCCTCACCAACATAAGGAACTTCCTTGAGGGGTTAACCGCAGAATAATTGATGGTAAGATCTTTATACACAACACATATGCTGACATCTCCAGATTGAAAAGAAAACATAAAAACAGAACTTTGGAAAAGTGATAAGCATGAGGAATACTGACAGGAAAATTATGGCTGGATAATGATCTAGTTGAGATGCCTGAAGAAGATACATAACGAAATCCTGACTATCAGATCTCTCATGTTCATTTGATATTAATACCTTAGGTGGCACGGCTGCCCTACGCCTTCTATCATTCTAATGTGAAATCACAAACAATCATATTCAGATGAATCTTCCTTCCACAAATCACTAAAACAACTGGTTGAACTCTACAGGATAAATTGGCAAAAAAATGCATTAGCCCTGGCTCTATTTTACGACTAAGAACATCCTCTCGAGCACTATTCTTCGTCTGTCCCGTCTTCCCCGCTCATCCCATTTGGGATTTTACCTGAACTTTCGTTCGTTCGTTCGTTTCTCCCGTCACTGTCTTCTAGCTTTCTACTGGGATCAACTTTGCATCCTTTTGTATGTTTTTATGGTTTATATCCATTCTGTAATACGGTGCCCAAAAAATGTGCAGCTATCAAAATGGGGCCAAACCAAGGAATATGGGTTTGAAGAAAAACCTGAGGACCCCCTTTTTTTTTGGGCTTCTTGATTGAACCCAAGGTTTCTTTGGGCTTTATTGCGAAAAACTTATGCATGTTGTTTTGGTTTCGATTACTGTAACCAGAACTCTAAACTTTTTCACAATCCGAAATTTTAAAGATCTACTTTATTTTTTTATATGTGGCGGGTTATTGCCCTTTCCCCCAAATTTAAAAATTTTGCATTTGTCTATATTAAACTGCATCTGCAATTTCTTGCCGCATCAGTCTTTAAAATTTCTGGGTGCCTAATGACCTCTTCAAAATAATTCGACGGCCTTTTTGGGTCATCGGCAAACTTGCTTTGTCGTTTTTAAGCCCTCTCAAGTCGGGTTTGGAAAAAAGGGGGGGCCCAACCTGCCCTGGGGAAATTACCGCTCGTGACGCTTCCCCACCTGATTTATGCAAACTCTTTGCTCCCTTTTTGTAAAACCATGCCTCTATCCGGGTAAAAAATTTTTTTCCTCCTTTCCGTGCTTTTTTTCCTAAATAGTCTCGTGTGGGACTTGCAAAAGCCTTACTGAAGTAAAAATAACAAAAATTATATCATTTAAAGATCACCTCCTCAAATACCTAAAGAAAAAAAATTAATAAATTTTGGGGAGGAAGCCCTTTGTAAAACTTTCGAGATTCGTTATAATTTATGGTTTTAAGGGGGTCGAAAGCCTCGGCCCAATTTTTGATTCCATAAATTTTTCCACTATGGGTTGGCTTTTTTGGCTTAGTTCGAAACTAAGGACCCGTCCCTGTTGAAAATAGGTATCACATTTGCTATTTTCCATTATCTGGCACCCTGCCAGTCTGGAGTGATTTGTTGAAAAAAATTTGCCAAAAATTTGCTAAGCTACTCTTTACATTCCTTTAGATCCCTTGTGTACAGTTCATCAGGGCCTGAAATTTGTTAGGTTTTAATTTATTTATTTGCCATAAGGAACAAAGTCACTTGTGACACTAATCGTGCATTAGTTTTTTATTTAGTACATGTGTCTCCTACTTTTCCATCGTGTCGGTAATGTATGCATTTATCCCCATGTTAGGTTAATTTCTTATTACTTAAGTGAATAATATTAATTTAATAAAGATATATGATAAAATAAAACATAACATAATTAGCAAAAGCATAATATAACAAACCCTCGCTACCAAGAAAACAAATCAGTTTATAAAGCTAGGTCTAGGATGCCTTGGTGGCAAGTTGGATCATTAGGGTGGTAAAGTTTGGTGAGTCAATAGGTAATGTCTTCATGGAATAATTCTAATTTACATTTTTATTGTATTTTTATTGTCATTCAGTGTAAGTAATTAACGAGGGGGAGGGGAAAAAGCTGAAGTCGCTGCATTGAGGAGGTCTGTGGAGTATACAACATTATCCATGGAAGCAAAGAGGCGGCGAATTTATGAGAGTATGTTTCTACCGATGCTCTTATATGTGTGTGAAGCCTGAGTGGTGAATGTTACAGCAAGATGACTGGAGGCTAACAGTGTGAAGCCGCTTGAGCGGTGAATGTTGCAGCAAGAATGACTGGAGACAGTGTAAGCCTGAGTGGTTAATGTTGCAGCAAGAAGGACTGGAGGGACAGTGTGAAGCCTAAGTGGGAATGTTGAAGACAAGAAGTCTGGAGACCAGTGTGAAGCCTGAGTGGTGAATGTTTGCAGCAAGGAAGGACTGGAGACAGAGAATGTGAAGCCTAGTGCGTGAAATGTCTGCGAAAGAAGACTGGAGACAGTGTGAAGCCTAAGTGCTGTGAATGTTGCCAGCAAGACGACTGGAGCCTGTGTGAAGCCTGAGTGGTGAAATGTTGCAGCCAAGTAAAGAAAAGACTGGAGGACTGTGTGAAAGCACTGAGTTGGTCGAATGTTGCAGCAAGTGAAGACTGCGAGACAGTGGAGCATGTAATGTCTGAGGTTCAAGGTAGAGAACTCCGATAGTTTGGAAATTAGGAGCGAGGTGCGGGATTATCAAAACAATTATACATGTAGAATGGATGGAACGAAATGAATGGCTTCTAGAGAGAATAAAATCTACTAGTGCTGGGAGGGCGGGGTCGGGGTCGGACTAGGAGGACTTGGACGGCAGGGGGATAAAGGAGGTTTTGTGAGGGAGATTACCTGGACTTCTAGCAAGCATACATGTATGTTAGATGAAAGCAAATGGAGGACCAATTGTTTTTAGGACTTGACGGTTGCTTGAGTGTGAGAATCTGTAACATTTATGAAGGGATTCAGGGAAACCGGCCGACCGGAATTGAGTACATGGTGATGTAAAGTACAGAGCCACACTCAGAAGGAGGGGTGTTAGTGTTGCAATTCATAACTGTGGTGTGAGTGAGCTTGGAAAGACAGTGATGGTGTGATTGATGAAAGTTTTTCATCTCTGGGCCCACCCTGCCTGGTGGGTTCCCCTGCCTTGGTGGGTCACCCTGCTTGTGGGTCACCCTGCCTTGGTGCTGGGTCACCCTGCCTTGGTGGGTTAACCCTGCACTTGGGGTCACCCTTGCCTTGGTGGGTCACCCTGCCTTGGTGGGTCCCCCTGCCATGGTGGGTACACCATGACCTTGGTTGGGTCACCTCCTTGTGGGTCACCCTTGACTTGGTGGGTCCCCCTGCTTGGTGGGTCACCCCTGCCTATGGTGGGTCACCCTCATTGGTGGGTCACACTGCCTTGGTGGGTTCCTGCCTGGGTATGGGTCACATGACTTGGTGGGTCACCCTGCCTTGGTGACGGTCAACCCTGCCTTTGTAGGTCACCCTGCCTGGTGGGTCACCCTGCCTTGGTGGGCCACCCTGCTTTTGTGGGTAAACCTGCCTTGGTGGGTCACTGCCTTGGTAGGTTCCCATCCTTGGTTGGGTCACCCTGGCTTGGTGGCGCTCCCTGCCTTGGTGGGCACCCTGCCTTGGTGGGCACCCTGCCTTGGTGGGTCACCCTGCATTGTGGGTCACCCTGCTTGGTGGTCACCCTGCCTTGGTGAGGTCACATCCTGCCTTGGTGGGTCACCCTGCCTTAGTAGGGTCAACCCTGCCTTGGCTGGGTCCACCCTGCTTGGTGGGTCACCCTGCCATGGTAGGTCACCCTCGCATAGTTGGGTCAACCCTGCCTTTGGTGAGGTTCACCATGCCTCCTTGGTGGGTCATTTGCCTTGGTGGGTACCTGCCTTGGTGGGTCACCCTGAATTGGAGGGTCACCCTGCCTTTGAGTGGGTCACCCTTGCCTTGGTGGGTCACCTTGCACTTGGTGGGTCACCCTGCCTTGGTGGGTCACCCTGCCTTGGCTAGGTATTCCCTGCCTTGGTGGGTCACACTGACGTGGTGGGCCACCCTGCTTTTGTGGGTCACCCTGCCTTGGTGGGTCACCATGCCTTGGTAGGTCACCCTGCCTTGGTGGTGGGTCCACCCTGGCTTGGTGGGCACCCTGCATGGGTGGGCACAACCCCTTGGCTTGGTGGGCCACCCTGCCTTGGTGGTGGGTCCCCTGCTTGGTGGGTCACCTGCCTTGGTGGGTAACCCTGCCTTGTGTGGGACACCCTGCCTTGGGTGGGTCACCCTGCATTGGTGGGCCACCCTGCACTTCGGTGGGTCACCTGCCTTGGTGGGTCACTCGCCTTGGAGGGCCACCCTGCCTTTGGTGTGTCACCTGCCCTCTTGGTTGGTGTAACCTGCCTTGGTGGGTCACCCCTCCTTGTGGGTCACCCTGCCCTTGAGTGGGCCACCCTGCCTTGAGTGGGTCAACCCTGCCTTGGTGGCTCACCCTGCCTTGCGTGGGTCACCTGCCTTGGTGGGTCACACTGCCTTGGTGGGTCACCCTGCCTTGGTGGCTAACCCTGCCTTGGTGGGTCACCCTGCCATTGGTGGGGATCGGACGATGTATTAATAAAACATAAAAAAAAATATTACATAAATTATTATAATAATCTCAATTACTACAATTAACTTGAACAATTATTTACAGACCCAGGCTGACACTTGTGACGGGAACATCCATCTGAGCAAGGTGATAACAAATAAACTACTAAAAAACTAGGTGATAAAGATGATAAACAATACTACTTAACACTAGGCGAACAAGAGATAATAACTATCT
Source organism: Cherax quadricarinatus (assembly GCF_026875155.1). NCBI lineage: Eukaryota > Metazoa > Arthropoda > Malacostraca > Decapoda > Parastacidae > Cherax > Cherax quadricarinatus. The sequence continues at coordinate 89,394,997 of NC_069406.1, read as the reverse complement.
ATAATAGGTGTACTTGTGATAATAACTCCTCACTAATAGGTGAACAAGTGATAATAATACTCACTACTAGGTGCAAAAGTGATAATAAACTACTCACACTACTAGGTTGCAAGTGATAAATTACTACTCACTATAGGGAACTATGATAAATTAATCACTAATAGGCGAACAAGTGAAAATAACTCTCACTACTAGCGGTGAACAGTGATAATACTACTCACTACTAGTGTGTACAAGTGATAACTTACTACTAGGTGAACAGCAGCAACAAGTGTATGAAACTTGCCGGGATTGATCCAAGGTGAAACACTGAGGCATATTAATTACTACTGTACAAGCCTCAGAGTTATCTCTGACGTTACCACATTCATTGCTAAGTGGTGGCCAGTAGTTCGTATATAAGGTTACACTTACTGTGTTTTTGTATGGTTTCCCCAGGTTCATGATGTCCCCCCTCAGTATTCTCCTTCCTCACTTCCTATCCTAATTCAGTAATCTTGCTCTAAGTCTTCCAGGTTCATGTGTCCAGGAAGTCCATCTGTGTCCCACTCAGATTTTATCCATTCTTACACTTACATCCTACACTTCCTATCCTAAACTCATATCCTACCTTCCCATTCATACAAAGTCCATCTTCCCCATGGTTCATGTGTCTAGTGAGTCCATCTGTGTCCCTCAGATAATCTCCCTTCCTCACTTCCCATCCTACCTTCCTATCCTAAACTTCAATCGTAAACTTCCCTTATACACTAAGTATTCCAAGGTTATGTGTCCAGGAGTCATCTGTGTTCCCCTCATTTTCTCCCTTCCTCCACTTACATCTACATTCTATCCTAAACTTCCTATCATTTATCCTATTCTACACTTCCCTTCCTACACTAAAATCTTCCCCCAGGTTAATGTGTCCAGGAGTCAAACTGTGTCCCCTCAGATATTCTCCCTTCATCACTTCTCATCCTAAACTTCCTATCGTACAAACTTCCCTTCTCCACTAAGTCTTCCCAGGTTCATGTGTCAGGAGTGATTGTGTCCCCTCTGATATTCTCCCTTTCCTCCTTCCCATACATAAACTTAATATCCAACACTCTTCCCATCCTACACTAAGTCTTCCCATGCTTCATGTGTCCAGGAGTCCATCTGTGGTCCCTCAGACTTCTCCCTTCTTCACTTCCCTTATCATACACTTTCCTATCCTTTAGTTCCTATCCTATTTTTCCTATCCTAAACTTCCTATCCTATATTTCCTAACATACACTTCCTATCTATAAGTCCTATCCTTATATTTTCCTATCCTACACTTCCTATCCAAACTTTTTGCATACTAAGCACTTCCCCGGGAATTCATTCCGTGGGCCCCCGAATGTCTTCCCTGAAGGTCTGGTGATGCCTCACATAGTCCTCCCCCGGTCCATGGTCAGCAACCGTCCCACCCCAGGTCCGTGGATTCAAAGGATTCCACCTTCACCACTTTCACTGAGGTCAGCAAGTACACCCCAGGTCCGTGGTTCCAGGTATACACCCTTCACCACTTCCCTGAGGTCAAGATGTCCCACCCCAGGCTCCGATGGGCGGCTTCCAGGTATACACCCCTTCACTCAACTTCCCCGAGGTCAGCATTGTACTCCCAGGTCCGTGGTTCCAGGTATCATCACTCACCACTTCCCTGGGTCAGCAAAAAGTCCCACCCCGGTCCGTGGATCCAGGTTATTCACCCTCCACCACTTCCCGTGAGTCAGCAAAGTCCCACCCAGGTCCGTGAATTTAGGCTATTCACAATCACCATTTTTTTTTTTTCCCTGAGGTCAGCAAGTCCCACCCAGGTCCGTGGTTCCAGTATACACCCTTCACACTTCCCTGAGGTTGTCAGCAGCAAGTCCCACCCCAGGTCCGTGGTTCCAGGTATAAACACCATTAACCAACTTCCCTGTGGTCATGAAAGTCCCACCCCAGGTCCAGTGGTTCCAGGTATTCACCATTCACCACTTCCCTGAGGTCAGCAAGTCCCACACCCAGGTCTTGGATCCAGGTATTCACCCTTCTCCACTTCCCTCGAGGTCAGCAAGATCCACCCAGGTCCGTATTTCAGGTATTCACCCTTCACACACACATTTCACTGTGGTCAGCAAGTCCCCACCACCAGGTCCGTGGTTCCGGTATACACACTTCCCAACAATTCCCCAGAAGGTCAGCAAGTCCCACCACAGGTCCGTGGTTCCAGGTATACATCCTTCACCACTTCCCCGAGGTCAGCAAGTCCCACCCCCAGGTCATGGTACCAGGTGTTCCACCATTTCACCACTTCTGAGGTCTAGCAAGCCCAACCCCAGGTTGATGGATCCAGGTATTCACCCTTCACCACTTCCCTGAGGTCAGACAAGTCCCACCCCAGGTCCGTGACTTCAAGGGTATTCACCCTTCACCATTTCCTGAGGTCAGCATGTCCCACCCCAGGTCCGGGTTACAGGTATACAACCTTCACACTTCCCTGAGGTCAGCAAGTACACACCCGGGTCCGTGGTCCAGGTTATACACCCTCTCACCACTTCCCGAGGTCAAGCAAGTCCCACCAAGGTCCGTGGTTCCAGGTATAACCCTTCACCCACTTCCCCGAGGTCAGGCAGTCCCACCCCAGGTCCGTGGTTTCCAGGTATTCACCATCATCTCTTCCCTGAGGTCACAGCAAGTCCCACCCCAGTTCGTGGATCCAGGTATTCAACTTCACACTTCCCTGAGGTCAGCAAGTCCCACCCAAGGTTCGTGGATCCAAGTATGCACCCTTCACACTTCCCTGAGGGTCAGCAAGTCCCACCCCAGGTTCCGATGGATCCAGGTTTACACCCTTCACCACTTCACCGAGGTCAGCAAGTCCCAACCCAGGTCCGTGGATCCAGGTATTCTCCCTTCAACTTCCCTGAGGTCAGCAAGTACCACCCGGGTCAGTGGGATTCCAGGTATTCACCCTTCACACACTTCCACGTGGTCAGCAAAGTACCACCAAGGTCCGTGGATCCAGGTATTACCCTTCACCACTTCCCCGAGGGCGTCAGCAAGGTCCCACCCTAGGTCCGTGGTTCAGGTATTCACACTTCATCACTTCCCTGAGGTCAGCAAGTCCCACCGCCATGGTTCGCGGATCCAGGTATTCACCTTCATCACTTACATGAGTGTCAGCAGTTTAAACCAGCCTTGAGCCATGGTCCATATATGATATTATACACAAGTGTATGAATATCAGTATTACGAAGGTAGATATTAGTACAGAGGAGGACACACAGTAATCTGACGCTCTGTAATAACATCCTCTGGACAGACTCGACACGCGATACCTGAGGACATGAGAGATCTCTATCACAGTTCTCTCACCCTAAGAAACTGGCCATAGTAATAAATCTGGAATTATATTTATTTTTAATTTTGTTCCTATGTTAATTGTTAGCTGATTAATTATTCGAGAGCTGTATAACGTGTTTTGTGAACGTTTTTAGGTTCACGTGGGAATAGGTTGTTGTGTGATCGTTAGCGGCGGAGTGACGCGTTCAAGCGTGAATTATACGAATATATGAAAAAGAATTGAAGAATGAGTTATGTTAGCGAAGGAAAGAGCTGATGAATCTGGTAACATTTTGGTGTATGTCTGTCTCTGTTCGACCCTAATTATCTAAAAAGGTTACACGCTAATTATAATGCAAAGAGGTAATAATGCCGTATTGTTCTGTGACGCTATACCATAACCAGTGGTATATGATTGTTGTCATTTTCTGACATTTGTTAGTAATTTTTTGGCTTATATTTTAGTGCCAAACTGCTACAAAATTACAAATTGGTTAACCTCCTGAGTGGCTATGCTGTCGCGCGCAGATGCTTCAACCACAAGTCACGCCTCAGTGTTGAATATAAAAGTCAACAGGTAGAGGGGGCGTGGTGTGTGTCTACTGAGTGACCAGCAGGACCCTGTGACTGTAATTTTGCCGTATATTGTACAAATTTCATACACAATGCTCGCACCGAAAAGAGGAAACAGTATTTCGCATGCGATCAGCCGGATGACGATTAGAATTATGAAAAAAAGCTTAAAGAGAAATGAAGACCAGCAGCGGCAGGTAGAGTTAGGCCAGACTCGTGGCTGCCATCACTATAACCACTGGTCAACACAAACACTTTGTTTAATTGCTGGGGAAATAACTGATGTTTCTGAAGACCAAGTCACTTGTTGAAAACAAGTAAGCGAAAGTGTAAGATGACTGTGTAGCTTGCACATCACATGGTCACCCAAGTGCCGGCACAGCAGCACTGTGGCCATGCCAGATGTGGCCACCCCACGTGGCACTTGCATGGACCCCTTTAGAGGATTGAAGGTGAACAAGGTGACTCATCTGTGGCCTACACCACCATTGTGGCCACAGGACCCACGCCTTTAACCATAATGTACAATTCTGTTCTCTTGACCAACACCTGTGGTTACATATGTGAGACTCATCACCAATGACCATATTTCCTGCGGCCACCCTAGACATGGTCACCCCAGATGTTGGCACCTTTGTCATGGCCACCCAGATGTGGCCATACTGTCGCCAGATCATCTGACCCCCTGCTCAAGCTGTCACCATTCAGCTGACCTCAGCTAAGATGACCCTGTCCTCAAGCTGTCACCATCTCAGCTGGACCACAGCTAAGCTGCCTGTCTCAGCTGTCACCATTCTAAGGTGGAATCTGTCATTATCCTTTTGGCTGTTATCACTGAAAGGGTATTGTACGCCTTAAGCAACCTAAACACTCTTAGATGACATGGACTTCTGTAAACCTGGGGTAACTTTGTTGCACTTGCCCAATAGTTTTATGGAAATGGGTAATGGACACTTACCCATGGGTATGGACAGAATATTTATGAAACTTCATGATTTCTTCAGATCAGTTACAAAAGTATTATCTATGTTTTTTTGTTTTTGGCAGCAAAATTTTTGAGATGTTGATGTTGTCTATCAACATTTTGGTAAAAAATTGCTAAAATATCAAATGCTCACAGATAATTTCAAGAGGCTTTTTCATGTTCGGTATATATTCAATAGGTCATTTGGCTGCTGGTTTTTTTTTTTTAGATACATTGTGTATGAGCTTGAACAAGATTGACCCCTCTAGGTAGGTTCATTGATGGGTGGTGTGGGGCTCTTGTTTTAGGGAATTGGTTCCTGTTGCTTCCAGTATCAATGAATTATGCCTGGTATGCCTTCACAACATCCCCCCAGGCGCTTATATTAATCCGGGTTTAGCGCTTACCTCCTTGATTATAATAATTAATTGTAAACCTTCGATGTGTAAGTTCTCATGATCATCATCTCGGTACTCCTAGTTCGTAATACCTCCTTTCTCTGGGCTAATTTAGGCTTGTTGGTATGACCTGTCTCCATCCTCATCACTTGGAAAACTCTGCATCTGAGGTTGCTAGTATTCATCATTCTCTTTGGTGAGGAATCACCCGACTCACCATTAAACAATTTCTCATTGTTTCTCTTATCGGAAGGACAATTAGAATGTTCTGTAACACAAACCAAGACATACCGAAATTATTTATGCATTAGAAAAATATTATAAATTATTTATGTACTGAAATTGCTAATTTTGAACTTGGAGGACGGGGTTGTGGTAGCCTAGGAAAGGCTGGAGGGAGGAGCGTAAGGAAGGGTTTTGTCGAGCGATCGAAGGGACTAGGAATTTCAGGCAGTTAGTGATATGCCCATGCATCTGCCCCAGGCCCGGGGTTCCTGGAGCTCCGTGTTCATCAAGAAATGGCAATGAAGCCTCTGTTACGTGCCTTCACCCCTCACTCGGAAAGGTCCTTGACGCTGGTGAGGGGCTATTGATCTAGGGAATTGGCATCTGTCTCAGTTGGATACTGTGTCCAGTTCCTGAATTAAGCCGAAGGCCTTCCATCCCCCCATAGGCGCTGTATAATCCACGGGTTTAGTGCTTCCCCATTGATTATCTCATAATAATATACGTGCCTTCAGGGCCCCAAAAAAAAATAAAAAAAACTTTTTTTTTTCTTTTCTTTGAAGGGAGCATGGACACAGGGGTCTCCCCACAATCACTAAAAACACACCAGAAACAGACCAATCTCCGCAAAGGTGGCAGCCAAAAGCAGTTGCAAAGAAACTACAGGGACCGATAGCACACACAACCATATAAAAATCTCTTTGAAAGGGTTCTAAGAAAGAAATATACTCCAAAACACCTACATATTCATCAGTTACGCAACACAGAGCAACACAGGTATAGAGCGGTCGCTCATGCCCTGTCACCAGCTACTGGACACAATGACAAGGTCCTGGATACTCTAGGGGATAAACAAAATGCTGATGTAGTATTCACAGATTTTTGCGAAAGCGTTCGACAAGTGTGGCCACCGTGTAATAGCGCGCAAAAGTTGGTGGATGGAAATCTATAACTTCCTAACAAATAGACACAAAGAATATTAGTAAAGAGAGTTAAGTCTAAGGTAGTTACTGTAATGGTCTGTGCCACAAGGCCACAGTACTCGCTCCTATCCTGTTCCCCTCCTCATATTGGAAATGGCAGATTAATTAAGACAGAGCTCCATGTCTTCCTTTGAGATGACCCCCCGATGCCTGGACCAGTGTCTTACATCGATGGCACTGCGACGCTCACTCCAGTGGACATTCAACCAAATATTTAATAGACCGCAGAAAAGTGAAAACGATATTATATTTCAATTGAAGTGTAATTTCAAATATCAAATACGGAAAACTTGAGGATATAAAATCTGTATCAGCCGGAATTTCAACAAGTTCTAAGTAGACAATAGAACGGAAAACTAATGTGCCAGGAACCTTGGAGTGATGATGTCACCTTCCAAGACCACAACATGTATCTATTTCATCTGCCTAAAAAATGAAAGCGAGGGTAATGAGAACCTTGTGGAAATAGGGATGCCATATTAGCCCAGTTGATTCTCTTCAAATCGCTTGTTTCTCTAGGCTGGAAGAATGCTGTGTACTTTTAATTGCCCCTTCAAGGCAAGCGAAACTAATGGACTGGAGAGTGGACAGAGAACTTTCATGCACACCACAAGAGTACTATGAGCACTTAAATTACTGGAAATGGTTGAATGTCCCTTGATTTGTGTATTCCTTGGAAAACGCTGGCGATGAAAGATACTTGATATTATACCAATTGGAAAATCCTAGGGAAAAATTTAAGTACCAAAATTGCAAACGAAAATCACTCCTACCATAGCAAAAACTACTCAGCCAGGAGATGCAACATTTCCACAAATGAAAAGGCAGTGGTGCCTACGAGTGCACTAAGAGAGAGACAGCACAATAAGTGTGAAGGGATCAGACTGTATCAACTTCCTTCGGTTACGTATGGGGAATTACCAAATAGACCCCTTGCTGACTTTAAAGAAGGCGTTGCGACGGCACTATAGTCAGTACCTGATTGTAACGGCGCTGTGGGTCACATACGTCGGCTTTGTGGCCGCCCGTACTTTTCACCTGGGCATGTTACGTGCCTGCCGAAAAGTGTCTACAGTGACTGTCGAGTGTTTCAGTGGCTGCCGAGTGTTACAGTGCCTGCCGAGTGTTTACAGTGCCTGCCGAGTGTTTACAGTGCTGCGAGTCTTCTGCTGTCGTAGGCTGTGTGATTTCTGTGTTATTCTCATGATCACCTATCTTTTTAAGTACTTTAATATTATCTCCATGAAAACTCGTTACAGATGTCAAAACATACAACCGTCTACGTATATTTGCCAACATTTTCCACATCGTTCCCTGTTATCACCCAGTATATTTTTACTTCCAATTCCACAAATGGCATTTCTTTTAACTTATATAATAACGTTGATGCTTCAAATGAAAACGCTCGAGGTCACGATGGTTTTTCAGTTATCTGAATCTCCTCTTTTCGTGAATATACTTTATCTTTATAATTCAACTACTACAGACTTAATACTGTCTTTACGCTTACTTCAATATAAGTTAAATATGTTTATTTCACCGTATAATTCCTATTGTTTCTCATGTTCCTTTACCTCATTTGTACAAAGGACAATACATGAAACTTTCAATGGTAATCCTTTCTCTTGTGGTCCGCTTCATACTGACACCGAAACAAATTACACCAATAATTTTCAGATTACCTACTTAACACTGCTTGCAGTTTCTCATTTTCATATACTCATTTACCAAAAGTGTTTCTATTACATTTTCCAACATTTGCTGTTCCTCTCACTTCACACAGCCTGCGGCTCATTCACACACGTGCGCCACAACTTCACACACGCCTGCGACTCTCCACTCACTCTAATACATGTAATTTATTTTCGTTGAACAGATTTTTTTCTGCATCCTTTTTATTTACTGTGCATTGAGTATTTCTTGAAATACTATTTTCTTTATTCCCTTAGTCAGCTTTCCATTCTTTCTGATCTTCATAGAATAATTTACCACCTTTTCTGTCCTCTATATATTATTTTATCAAAAAAGATTTTTTGGGGTTCAAGTGGTAGCTCACATTATTATTTCGTATCTTTATTACTCTCTATTATCTTTCATCTTATTTTCCAGCGTTTTTTTTCTTCTCAATATTTATATCATTCCACTAAAAGCATCTCCGTCACGTCTGCAGCGCACTCTGCCATCACAGTTCCATGTTCATCACACATTCAACACACAACATCTCCAGTACGATGTTCATCACACAGTCAACATTTACTAACATCATGCAGTGCGATGTTCATCACACAGTCACACACAAACTTCACACAGTACGATGTTCATCACACAGTAAAATACAACATCAGCAGATGCGATGTTCATCACACAGTCAACACACCAACATCAACAGTACGATTGTTCATACACACAGATCACGTCACAACATCAAGTACGATGTTCATCATCACAGTAACACACAACATCAACCAGTTACGATGTTCATCACACAGTCAACACACAACTAAGACAGTACGATGTTCTCTCACAGTCCAGACACAAACCATCACAGTTCGATGTTCATCACACAGTCAAGACACAAACATCACCAGTACTGATCGTTCATCACACAAGTCAAGAACAACATCACCAGTACGATGTTCTCTCACACAGTCAACACACAACATCACCTGTACGATGTTCATAACACAGTTAACACACAACATCACCAGTACGATGTTCATACACAGTCAAACACACAACATCAGCAGTACGTATGTCATCACACACTCAACACACATCTTCACCAGTTCGATGTTCATCACACAGTAAACACACCAACATCCCAGTACGATGTCATCACACAGCTCAACACAAAACATCAGCAGTACGATGTTCATCACACAGTCAAACACATCACCAGTAACGATGTTCCATCACACAGTCAGACAACAACATCACCAGCATACGATGTTCATCACACAGGTCAACACACAACACCGCAGTACGTTGTTCATCAAACATCAACACACAAACTTCAGCGTACGATGTTCATCAACATCAACACACAACATCAAGCAGTACGATGTTCATCACTCAGTAAAACACAAATTCACAGGTACGATGTTAATCACACAGTAAACACACAACTCTCCAAGTACGTTGTTCATCACACAGTCAACACACAACATCTGCAGTTACGATGTTCATCACCACTAACACACAAACATCAGCAGTACGATGTTCATCACCACACTCAACCACAAACATCAGCAGTACGATGTTCATACACCAGGTCAACACACACACATCACCAGTACGATGTTATCACACTGTCAAGACACCATCATCACCAGTCCGTTGATTCATCAAAAGTCAAACACACAACATCAGCAGTACGATGTTCATCACACACTCAACACACAACAGCAGCAGTTACGATGCTTCTTCAACATCAAACACCACAACATCAGCAGTAACGTGTTAAATCACCACACTCAACACACAACATCACGTACGAGTTCATCACACAGTCAACACACAACATCCGCAGTACGATGTTTCATCCACACACTCAAATCACAACATCAGCAGTACGATGTTCATCACACAGTCAACACACAACATCACCAGTACGATTTTCATCTCACAGTCAACACACAACATCAACCAGTTCGATGTTCATCACACACTCAACATCAACTTCAGCAGTTCGATGTTCATTCTCACACTCAACACACAACATCAGCAGTACGTGTTCATCACACTATGCTACACAAAACATCACCAGTACGATGTTCTCATCACCAAAGTCAAGGACAAAATCACCAGTACGATGTTCATCCACAGTCAACACAACAACATCAGCAGTAGATGTTCATCACACATCAAAACACACATCAGCAGTACGATGTTCATCACACACTCAACCACCACACCATCAGCAGTACGAGGTTCATCACACAAGTCAACACCTCAACATCACCAGTACGATGTTCATCACCAGTCAAGGACACAACATCACCAGTACGATGTTCTTCACACTTTCAACACCACAACATCAGCAGTTTACGATGTTTCATCCACACTCAACACACACACAGCAAGTACGATGTTCATCAAACACTCAACCACAACATCACCAGTACGAGTTCATCCACAACAGTCAACACACAACTTCAGCAGTACGATGTCTAATCAAACAATCAAACACAACAATCAGCAGTACGATGTTAAATCACACAGGTCAAAGGACACACTCTACATCACCAGTACACGATGTTCTCACACAGTCAGAACACATCCACCAGTACGATGTTCATCACACAGTCTACACCACACAAATCACCAGTACGATGTTCTCACACAGTCAACAAACAACTCACCAGTACGATGTTCATCACACAGTCTACAAACTTCATCACCAGTACGATGTTCTAACAACAGTCAACAACACTACATCACAGTACGAATGTTCATCACACAGTCAACACACAACATCACCAGTACGTGTCATTCACACAGACAAAACACAACATCACCAGTACGATGTTTCATCACACAGTCACACACAACATCACCAGTACGATGTTCATCCCACAGTCAACACACAACATCACCATTACGTGTTCATCCACCCAGTCAAGAACACAACACACCAGTACGATGTTCATCACACAGTCAACACACAACATCACCAGTACGATGTTCATCCTCAGTAAAACAAACATCACAGTCGATGTTCATCACACAATCAAACACCCAAACATCACAGTTTCGATGTTCATCACATCTCTATACAAAATAACCAGCTTCTTACTCTGATTTACTACGGTTCCTTTATAAACACTTTCTCCACTTTCAACATTTATGCTTGCTGATATCAGTCACATGGCTGCTGAATAATGATCTTGTTTATCACTTTTTTCAAAGTAGACTGAAGGAACACTAATATAATAATCATAATTATTATAATAATTACCGCAGCTCTTATTATTATATTATTATTATATTTTTCTCAGTCGTTTTAATTATTTTGTACATTACATGTACGGCAGATACTAATTAAAGTCGGCAGTTATTCATACCTGGAAAGTGTAGTGCAGTTTTTATCTACTGGATAGTTACCTGAGAGCTGGGCATGATCCCAGTATTTATACACTGAGAGGTGCATCTTTCCAAGTATAGATACCAATGAGAGGTGGCTTTTCATTCTCAGTATAGATACATGAGAGGTGCATCATTCTCAGTATAGATACACTGAGAGGTGCATCATTTCAGTATAAGATACACTGAGAGGTGCATCATTTCAGTATAGATACAATGTGAGGTGCTTAATTCTCTGTATAGATACATGAGAGGTGATTTCTTTCGCAGTATAGATTTCACTGGGAGGTGCATCATTCTCAGTATAGATACACTGAGAGTGCATGACTCTCGAATATATACCATGAGAGCTGCATCTATCTCTGTTACACATCCATGCAGCTGCATACACTAAGTATATACACACTGGAAGGTGCATCACTCTCAGTAATATACACAGAGTGAGTGACACTCAGTATATGTATACTGAAAGCTGCATCACTCTCACTATAAACTGAGAAGGTGCTTGACTTCCATTATATATATATAATTATCTATATATATATATATATATTATATATTTTAAATATATATATATAATATATATATATATATATATACTGAGAGCTTGCATGAATCTCAGGATATAAGCACAGAGATGCATGGTCTCTCAGAATATGGACACTGAGAGCTGCATCACTCTCACTATATTACACTGAGAAATGATGACTCACAGGATTTATACGCTGAGGAATTGCATCACTTCAGTATATAACTCTGAGAGGATGGCATTCACTCTCAGTTTATTTTCAGAGAGGTGCAATCTCTATCAGTATATATTCTATGAGGAGCTGAATGAATCAGTGATATATATTACTGAAAGCGCATAACTCTCACGTATAAATTACTAAGAAGCTGCAGACTAACAGTATATATACAATGAGAGGTGCATCACCTTTCAGTATATATAAAATGGGGCTGCATCACTCTCAGTATATGTACCAGAAGTAAGTGCTTGACTCAGCCATATATAACAGAGTTTTGCATGACTATCAGTATAATATACACTGAGACGTGCTTGATCTGTTTACATACACTGAGAGGTGGCATGACTCACTATACATACACTGAGAGGTGCATGAATCAGTATTTATAAATACAACCATTGCCTCTATCCAGGTGGAAAAAAATTTTCCTTCCTCATTACTCTGTGCTTAATTTCCTCATAGTTCTCTGTTGTGGGAACTTGTCAATAAGCACTTACTGAAAGTCAAACATACACAATAATCAATATTCATTAAATGATCTACCTCCTCAAATACCTAATGAAAAAAAATTAATAAATCTAGAAGGCAGGAATGCCAATTTGTAAACCTATGCTGAGATTTCGTTGATTAATTTATTGGCTTTTAAGGTGGCTACGAACTGCATCGGCCAAGTATTGATTCCATAAATTTTTCCACTATGGAGTTAAGGCTTACTTGTTCTTAGTTCGAAGCTAAGGACCTGTCACCTGCATTGAAAATAGGTATCACATTTGCTATTTTCACTTATACTGGGCCACCATGCCAGTCTGTAGTGATTTGTTGAAAAAGATTAGCCAAAGATTTGCTAAGCTACTCTTTACATTCCTTTAGATCCCTTGTGTACAGTTCATCAGGGCCTGAAATTTGTTAGGTTTTAATTTATTTATTTGCCATAAGGAACAAAGTCACTTGTGACACTAATCGTGCATTAGTTTTTTATTTAGTACATGTGTCTCCTACTTTTCCATCGTGTCGGTAATGTATGCATTTATCCCCATGTTAGGTTAATTTCTTATTACTTAAGTGAATAATATTAATTTAATAAAGATATATGATAAAATAAAACATAACATAATTAGCAAAAGCATAATATAACAAACCCTCGCTACCAAGAAAACAAATCAGTTTATAAAGCTAGGTCTAGGATGCCTTGGTGGCAAGTTGGATCATTAGGGTGGTAAAGTTTGGTGAGTCAATAGGTAATGTCTTCATGGAATAATTCTAATTTACATTTTTATTGTATTTTTATTGTCATTCAGTGTAAGTAATTAACGAGGGGGAGGGGAAAAAGCTGAAGTCGCTGCATTGAGGAGGTCTGTGGAGTATACAACATTATCCATGGAAGCAAAGAGGCGGCGAATTTATGAGAGTATGTTTCTACCGATGCTCTTATATGTGTGTGAAGCCTGAGTGGTGAATGTTACAGCAAGATGACTGGAGGCTAACAGTGTGAAGCCGCTTGAGCGGTGAATGTTGCAGCAAGAATGACTGGAGACAGTGTAAGCCTGAGTGGTTAATGTTGCAGCAAGAAGGACTGGAGGGACAGTGTGAAGCCTAAGTGGGAATGTTGAAGACAAGAAGTCTGGAGACCAGTGTGAAGCCTGAGTGGTGAATGTTTGCAGCAAGGAAGGACTGGAGACAGAGAATGTGAAGCCTAGTGCGTGAAATGTCTGCGAAAGAAGACTGGAGACAGTGTGAAGCCTAAGTGCTGTGAATGTTGCCAGCAAGACGACTGGAGCCTGTGTGAAGCCTGAGTGGTGAAATGTTGCAGCCAAGTAAAGAAAAGACTGGAGGACTGTGTGAAAGCACTGAGTTGGTCGAATGTTGCAGCAAGTGAAGACTGCGAGACAGTGGAGCATGTAATGTCTGAGGTTCAAGGTAGAGAACTCCGATAGTTTGGAAATTAGGAGCGAGGTGCGGGATTATCAAAACAATTATACATGTAGAATGGATGGAACGAAATGAATGGCTTCTAGAGAGAATAAAATCTACTAGTGCTGGGAGGGCGGGGTCGGGGTCGGACTAGGAGGACTTGGACGGCAGGGGGATAAAGGAGGTTTTGTGAGGGAGATTACCTGGACTTCTAGCAAGCATACATGTATGTTAGATGAAAGCAAATGGAGGACCAATTGTTTTTAGGACTTGACGGTTGCTTGAGTGTGAGAATCTGTAACATTTATGAAGGGATTCAGGGAAACCGGCCGACCGGAATTGAGTACATGGTGATGTAAAGTACAGAGCCACACTCAGAAGGAGGGGTGTTAGTGTTGCAATTCATAACTGTGGTGTGAGTGAGCTTGGAAAGACAGTGATGGTGTGATTGATGAAAGTTTTTCATCTCTGGGCCCACCCTGCCTGGTGGGTTCCCCTGCCTTGGTGGGTCACCCTGCTTGTGGGTCACCCTGCCTTGGTGCTGGGTCACCCTGCCTTGGTGGGTTAACCCTGCACTTGGGGTCACCCTTGCCTTGGTGGGTCACCCTGCCTTGGTGGGTCCCCCTGCCATGGTGGGTACACCATGACCTTGGTTGGGTCACCTCCTTGTGGGTCACCCTTGACTTGGTGGGTCCCCCTGCTTGGTGGGTCACCCCTGCCTATGGTGGGTCACCCTCATTGGTGGGTCACACTGCCTTGGTGGGTTCCTGCCTGGGTATGGGTCACATGACTTGGTGGGTCACCCTGCCTTGGTGACGGTCAACCCTGCCTTTGTAGGTCACCCTGCCTGGTGGGTCACCCTGCCTTGGTGGGCCACCCTGCTTTTGTGGGTAAACCTGCCTTGGTGGGTCACTGCCTTGGTAGGTTCCCATCCTTGGTTGGGTCACCCTGGCTTGGTGGCGCTCCCTGCCTTGGTGGGCACCCTGCCTTGGTGGGCACCCTGCCTTGGTGGGTCACCCTGCATTGTGGGTCACCCTGCTTGGTGGTCACCCTGCCTTGGTGAGGTCACATCCTGCCTTGGTGGGTCACCCTGCCTTAGTAGGGTCAACCCTGCCTTGGCTGGGTCCACCCTGCTTGGTGGGTCACCCTGCCATGGTAGGTCACCCTCGCATAGTTGGGTCAACCCTGCCTTTGGTGAGGTTCACCATGCCTCCTTGGTGGGTCATTTGCCTTGGTGGGTACCTGCCTTGGTGGGTCACCCTGAATTGGAGGGTCACCCTGCCTTTGAGTGGGTCACCCTTGCCTTGGTGGGTCACCTTGCACTTGGTGGGTCACCCTGCCTTGGTGGGTCACCCTGCCTTGGCTAGGTATTCCCTGCCTTGGTGGGTCACACTGACGTGGTGGGCCACCCTGCTTTTGTGGGTCACCCTGCCTTGGTGGGTCACCATGCCTTGGTAGGTCACCCTGCCTTGGTGGTGGGTCCACCCTGGCTTGGTGGGCACCCTGCATGGGTGGGCACAACCCCTTGGCTTGGTGGGCCACCCTGCCTTGGTGGTGGGTCCCCTGCTTGGTGGGTCACCTGCCTTGGTGGGTAACCCTGCCTTGTGTGGGACACCCTGCCTTGGGTGGGTCACCCTGCATTGGTGGGCCACCCTGCACTTCGGTGGGTCACCTGCCTTGGTGGGTCACTCGCCTTGGAGGGCCACCCTGCCTTTGGTGTGTCACCTGCCCTCTTGGTTGGTGTAACCTGCCTTGGTGGGTCACCCCTCCTTGTGGGTCACCCTGCCCTTGAGTGGGCCACCCTGCCTTGAGTGGGTCAACCCTGCCTTGGTGGCTCACCCTGCCTTGCGTGGGTCACCTGCCTTGGTGGGTCACACTGCCTTGGTGGGTCACCCTGCCTTGGTGGCTAACCCTGCCTTGGTGGGTCACCCTGCCATTGGTGGGGATCGGACGATGTATTAATAAAACATAAAAAAAAATATTACATAAATTATTATAATAATCTCAATTACTACAATTAACTTGAACAATTATTTACAGACCCAGGCTGACACTTGTGACGGGAACATCCATCTGAGCAAGGTGATAACAAATAAACTACTAAAAAACTAGGTGATAAAGATGATAAACAATACTACTTAACACTAGGCGAACAAGAGATAATAACTATCTATAATAGGTGTACTTGTGATAATAACTCCTCACTAATAGGTGAACAAGTGATAATAATACTCACTACTAGGTGCAAAAGTGATAATAAACTACTCACACTACTAGGTTGCAAGTGATAAATTACTACTCACTATAGGGAACTATGATAAATTAATCACTAATAGGCGAACAAGTGAAAATAACTCTCACTACTAGCGGTGAACAGTGATAATACTACTCACTACTAGTGTGTACAAGTGATAACTTACTACTAGGTGAACAGCAGCAACAAGTGTATGAAACTTGCCGGGATTGATCCAAGGTGAAACACTGAGGCATATTAATTACTACTGTACAAGCCTCAGAGTTATCTCTGACGTTACCACATTCATTGCTAAGTGGTGGCCAGTAGTTCGTATATAAGGTTACACTTACTGTGTTTTTGTATGGTTTCCCCAGGTTCATGATGTCCCCCCTCAGTATTCTCCTTCCTCACTTCCTATCCTAATTCAGTAATCTTGCTCTAAGTCTTCCAGGTTCATGTGTCCAGGAAGTCCATCTGTGTCCCACTCAGATTTTATCCATTCTTACACTTACATCCTACACTTCCTATCCTAAACTCATATCCTACCTTCCCATTCATACAAAGTCCATCTTCCCCATGGTTCATGTGTCTAGTGAGTCCATCTGTGTCCCTCAGATAATCTCCCTTCCTCACTTCCCATCCTACCTTCCTATCCTAAACTTCAATCGTAAACTTCCCTTATACACTAAGTATTCCAAGGTTATGTGTCCAGGAGTCATCTGTGTTCCCCTCATTTTCTCCCTTCCTCCACTTACATCTACATTCTATCCTAAACTTCCTATCATTTATCCTATTCTACACTTCCCTTCCTACACTAAAATCTTCCCCCAGGTTAATGTGTCCAGGAGTCAAACTGTGTCCCCTCAGATATTCTCCCTTCATCACTTCTCATCCTAAACTTCCTATCGTACAAACTTCCCTTCTCCACTAAGTCTTCCCAGGTTCATGTGTCAGGAGTGATTGTGTCCCCTCTGATATTCTCCCTTTCCTCCTTCCCATACATAAACTTAATATCCAACACTCTTCCCATCCTACACTAAGTCTTCCCATGCTTCATGTGTCCAGGAGTCCATCTGTGGTCCCTCAGACTTCTCCCTTCTTCACTTCCCTTATCATACACTTTCCTATCCTTTAGTTCCTATCCTATTTTTCCTATCCTAAACTTCCTATCCTATATTTCCTAACATACACTTCCTATCTATAAGTCCTATCCTTATATTTTCCTATCCTACACTTCCTATCCAAACTTTTTGCATACTAAGCACTTCCCCGGGAATTCATTCCGTGGGCCCCCGAATGTCTTCCCTGAAGGTCTGGTGATGCCTCACATAGTCCTCCCCCGGTCCATGGTCAGCAACCGTCCCACCCCAGGTCCGTGGATTCAAAGGATTCCACCTTCACCACTTTCACTGAGGTCAGCAAGTACACCCCAGGTCCGTGGTTCCAGGTATACACCCTTCACCACTTCCCTGAGGTCAAGATGTCCCACCCCAGGCTCCGATGGGCGGCTTCCAGGTATACACCCCTTCACTCAACTTCCCCGAGGTCAGCATTGTACTCCCAGGTCCGTGGTTCCAGGTATCATCACTCACCACTTCCCTGGGTCAGCAAAAAGTCCCACCCCGGTCCGTGGATCCAGGTTATTCACCCTCCACCACTTCCCGTGAGTCAGCAAAGTCCCACCCAGGTCCGTGAATTTAGGCTATTCACAATCACCATTTTTTTTTTTTCCCTGAGGTCAGCAAGTCCCACCCAGGTCCGTGGTTCCAGTATACACCCTTCACACTTCCCTGAGGTTGTCAGCAGCAAGTCCCACCCCAGGTCCGTGGTTCCAGGTATAAACACCATTAACCAACTTCCCTGTGGTCATGAAAGTCCCACCCCAGGTCCAGTGGTTCCAGGTATTCACCATTCACCACTTCCCTGAGGTCAGCAAGTCCCACACCCAGGTCTTGGATCCAGGTATTCACCCTTCTCCACTTCCCTCGAGGTCAGCAAGATCCACCCAGGTCCGTATTTCAGGTATTCACCCTTCACACACACATTTCACTGTGGTCAGCAAGTCCCCACCACCAGGTCCGTGGTTCCGGTATACACACTTCCCAACAATTCCCCAGAAGGTCAGCAAGTCCCACCACAGGTCCGTGGTTCCAGGTATACATCCTTCACCACTTCCCCGA
Source organism: Cherax quadricarinatus (assembly GCF_026875155.1). Classification (NCBI taxonomy): domain Eukaryota; kingdom Metazoa; phylum Arthropoda; class Malacostraca; order Decapoda; family Parastacidae; genus Cherax; species Cherax quadricarinatus. The sequence goes on along the minus strand of NC_069406.1, from coordinate 89,376,369 downwards.
GGTCAGCAAGTCCCACCCCCAGGTCATGGTACCAGGTGTTCCACCATTTCACCACTTCTGAGGTCTAGCAAGCCCAACCCCAGGTTGATGGATCCAGGTATTCACCCTTCACCACTTCCCTGAGGTCAGACAAGTCCCACCCCAGGTCCGTGACTTCAAGGGTATTCACCCTTCACCATTTCCTGAGGTCAGCATGTCCCACCCCAGGTCCGGGTTACAGGTATACAACCTTCACACTTCCCTGAGGTCAGCAAGTACACACCCGGGTCCGTGGTCCAGGTTATACACCCTCTCACCACTTCCCGAGGTCAAGCAAGTCCCACCAAGGTCCGTGGTTCCAGGTATAACCCTTCACCCACTTCCCCGAGGTCAGGCAGTCCCACCCCAGGTCCGTGGTTTCCAGGTATTCACCATCATCTCTTCCCTGAGGTCACAGCAAGTCCCACCCCAGTTCGTGGATCCAGGTATTCAACTTCACACTTCCCTGAGGTCAGCAAGTCCCACCCAAGGTTCGTGGATCCAAGTATGCACCCTTCACACTTCCCTGAGGGTCAGCAAGTCCCACCCCAGGTTCCGATGGATCCAGGTTTACACCCTTCACCACTTCACCGAGGTCAGCAAGTCCCAACCCAGGTCCGTGGATCCAGGTATTCTCCCTTCAACTTCCCTGAGGTCAGCAAGTACCACCCGGGTCAGTGGGATTCCAGGTATTCACCCTTCACACACTTCCACGTGGTCAGCAAAGTACCACCAAGGTCCGTGGATCCAGGTATTACCCTTCACCACTTCCCCGAGGGCGTCAGCAAGGTCCCACCCTAGGTCCGTGGTTCAGGTATTCACACTTCATCACTTCCCTGAGGTCAGCAAGTCCCACCGCCATGGTTCGCGGATCCAGGTATTCACCTTCATCACTTACATGAGTGTCAGCAGTTTAAACCAGCCTTGAGCCATGGTCCATATATGATATTATACACAAGTGTATGAATATCAGTATTACGAAGGTAGATATTAGTACAGAGGAGGACACACAGTAATCTGACGCTCTGTAATAACATCCTCTGGACAGACTCGACACGCGATACCTGAGGACATGAGAGATCTCTATCACAGTTCTCTCACCCTAAGAAACTGGCCATAGTAATAAATCTGGAATTATATTTATTTTTAATTTTGTTCCTATGTTAATTGTTAGCTGATTAATTATTCGAGAGCTGTATAACGTGTTTTGTGAACGTTTTTAGGTTCACGTGGGAATAGGTTGTTGTGTGATCGTTAGCGGCGGAGTGACGCGTTCAAGCGTGAATTATACGAATATATGAAAAAGAATTGAAGAATGAGTTATGTTAGCGAAGGAAAGAGCTGATGAATCTGGTAACATTTTGGTGTATGTCTGTCTCTGTTCGACCCTAATTATCTAAAAAGGTTACACGCTAATTATAATGCAAAGAGGTAATAATGCCGTATTGTTCTGTGACGCTATACCATAACCAGTGGTATATGATTGTTGTCATTTTCTGACATTTGTTAGTAATTTTTTGGCTTATATTTTAGTGCCAAACTGCTACAAAATTACAAATTGGTTAACCTCCTGAGTGGCTATGCTGTCGCGCGCAGATGCTTCAACCACAAGTCACGCCTCAGTGTTGAATATAAAAGTCAACAGGTAGAGGGGGCGTGGTGTGTGTCTACTGAGTGACCAGCAGGACCCTGTGACTGTAATTTTGCCGTATATTGTACAAATTTCATACACAATGCTCGCACCGAAAAGAGGAAACAGTATTTCGCATGCGATCAGCCGGATGACGATTAGAATTATGAAAAAAAGCTTAAAGAGAAATGAAGACCAGCAGCGGCAGGTAGAGTTAGGCCAGACTCGTGGCTGCCATCACTATAACCACTGGTCAACACAAACACTTTGTTTAATTGCTGGGGAAATAACTGATGTTTCTGAAGACCAAGTCACTTGTTGAAAACAAGTAAGCGAAAGTGTAAGATGACTGTGTAGCTTGCACATCACATGGTCACCCAAGTGCCGGCACAGCAGCACTGTGGCCATGCCAGATGTGGCCACCCCACGTGGCACTTGCATGGACCCCTTTAGAGGATTGAAGGTGAACAAGGTGACTCATCTGTGGCCTACACCACCATTGTGGCCACAGGACCCACGCCTTTAACCATAATGTACAATTCTGTTCTCTTGACCAACACCTGTGGTTACATATGTGAGACTCATCACCAATGACCATATTTCCTGCGGCCACCCTAGACATGGTCACCCCAGATGTTGGCACCTTTGTCATGGCCACCCAGATGTGGCCATACTGTCGCCAGATCATCTGACCCCCTGCTCAAGCTGTCACCATTCAGCTGACCTCAGCTAAGATGACCCTGTCCTCAAGCTGTCACCATCTCAGCTGGACCACAGCTAAGCTGCCTGTCTCAGCTGTCACCATTCTAAGGTGGAATCTGTCATTATCCTTTTGGCTGTTATCACTGAAAGGGTATTGTACGCCTTAAGCAACCTAAACACTCTTAGATGACATGGACTTCTGTAAACCTGGGGTAACTTTGTTGCACTTGCCCAATAGTTTTATGGAAATGGGTAATGGACACTTACCCATGGGTATGGACAGAATATTTATGAAACTTCATGATTTCTTCAGATCAGTTACAAAAGTATTATCTATGTTTTTTTGTTTTTGGCAGCAAAATTTTTGAGATGTTGATGTTGTCTATCAACATTTTGGTAAAAAATTGCTAAAATATCAAATGCTCACAGATAATTTCAAGAGGCTTTTTCATGTTCGGTATATATTCAATAGGTCATTTGGCTGCTGGTTTTTTTTTTTTAGATACATTGTGTATGAGCTTGAACAAGATTGACCCCTCTAGGTAGGTTCATTGATGGGTGGTGTGGGGCTCTTGTTTTAGGGAATTGGTTCCTGTTGCTTCCAGTATCAATGAATTATGCCTGGTATGCCTTCACAACATCCCCCCAGGCGCTTATATTAATCCGGGTTTAGCGCTTACCTCCTTGATTATAATAATTAATTGTAAACCTTCGATGTGTAAGTTCTCATGATCATCATCTCGGTACTCCTAGTTCGTAATACCTCCTTTCTCTGGGCTAATTTAGGCTTGTTGGTATGACCTGTCTCCATCCTCATCACTTGGAAAACTCTGCATCTGAGGTTGCTAGTATTCATCATTCTCTTTGGTGAGGAATCACCCGACTCACCATTAAACAATTTCTCATTGTTTCTCTTATCGGAAGGACAATTAGAATGTTCTGTAACACAAACCAAGACATACCGAAATTATTTATGCATTAGAAAAATATTATAAATTATTTATGTACTGAAATTGCTAATTTTGAACTTGGAGGACGGGGTTGTGGTAGCCTAGGAAAGGCTGGAGGGAGGAGCGTAAGGAAGGGTTTTGTCGAGCGATCGAAGGGACTAGGAATTTCAGGCAGTTAGTGATATGCCCATGCATCTGCCCCAGGCCCGGGGTTCCTGGAGCTCCGTGTTCATCAAGAAATGGCAATGAAGCCTCTGTTACGTGCCTTCACCCCTCACTCGGAAAGGTCCTTGACGCTGGTGAGGGGCTATTGATCTAGGGAATTGGCATCTGTCTCAGTTGGATACTGTGTCCAGTTCCTGAATTAAGCCGAAGGCCTTCCATCCCCCCATAGGCGCTGTATAATCCACGGGTTTAGTGCTTCCCCATTGATTATCTCATAATAATATACGTGCCTTCAGGGCCCCAAAAAAAAATAAAAAAAACTTTTTTTTTTCTTTTCTTTGAAGGGAGCATGGACACAGGGGTCTCCCCACAATCACTAAAAACACACCAGAAACAGACCAATCTCCGCAAAGGTGGCAGCCAAAAGCAGTTGCAAAGAAACTACAGGGACCGATAGCACACACAACCATATAAAAATCTCTTTGAAAGGGTTCTAAGAAAGAAATATACTCCAAAACACCTACATATTCATCAGTTACGCAACACAGAGCAACACAGGTATAGAGCGGTCGCTCATGCCCTGTCACCAGCTACTGGACACAATGACAAGGTCCTGGATACTCTAGGGGATAAACAAAATGCTGATGTAGTATTCACAGATTTTTGCGAAAGCGTTCGACAAGTGTGGCCACCGTGTAATAGCGCGCAAAAGTTGGTGGATGGAAATCTATAACTTCCTAACAAATAGACACAAAGAATATTAGTAAAGAGAGTTAAGTCTAAGGTAGTTACTGTAATGGTCTGTGCCACAAGGCCACAGTACTCGCTCCTATCCTGTTCCCCTCCTCATATTGGAAATGGCAGATTAATTAAGACAGAGCTCCATGTCTTCCTTTGAGATGACCCCCCGATGCCTGGACCAGTGTCTTACATCGATGGCACTGCGACGCTCACTCCAGTGGACATTCAACCAAATATTTAATAGACCGCAGAAAAGTGAAAACGATATTATATTTCAATTGAAGTGTAATTTCAAATATCAAATACGGAAAACTTGAGGATATAAAATCTGTATCAGCCGGAATTTCAACAAGTTCTAAGTAGACAATAGAACGGAAAACTAATGTGCCAGGAACCTTGGAGTGATGATGTCACCTTCCAAGACCACAACATGTATCTATTTCATCTGCCTAAAAAATGAAAGCGAGGGTAATGAGAACCTTGTGGAAATAGGGATGCCATATTAGCCCAGTTGATTCTCTTCAAATCGCTTGTTTCTCTAGGCTGGAAGAATGCTGTGTACTTTTAATTGCCCCTTCAAGGCAAGCGAAACTAATGGACTGGAGAGTGGACAGAGAACTTTCATGCACACCACAAGAGTACTATGAGCACTTAAATTACTGGAAATGGTTGAATGTCCCTTGATTTGTGTATTCCTTGGAAAACGCTGGCGATGAAAGATACTTGATATTATACCAATTGGAAAATCCTAGGGAAAAATTTAAGTACCAAAATTGCAAACGAAAATCACTCCTACCATAGCAAAAACTACTCAGCCAGGAGATGCAACATTTCCACAAATGAAAAGGCAGTGGTGCCTACGAGTGCACTAAGAGAGAGACAGCACAATAAGTGTGAAGGGATCAGACTGTATCAACTTCCTTCGGTTACGTATGGGGAATTACCAAATAGACCCCTTGCTGACTTTAAAGAAGGCGTTGCGACGGCACTATAGTCAGTACCTGATTGTAACGGCGCTGTGGGTCACATACGTCGGCTTTGTGGCCGCCCGTACTTTTCACCTGGGCATGTTACGTGCCTGCCGAAAAGTGTCTACAGTGACTGTCGAGTGTTTCAGTGGCTGCCGAGTGTTACAGTGCCTGCCGAGTGTTTACAGTGCCTGCCGAGTGTTTACAGTGCTGCGAGTCTTCTGCTGTCGTAGGCTGTGTGATTTCTGTGTTATTCTCATGATCACCTATCTTTTTAAGTACTTTAATATTATCTCCATGAAAACTCGTTACAGATGTCAAAACATACAACCGTCTACGTATATTTGCCAACATTTTCCACATCGTTCCCTGTTATCACCCAGTATATTTTTACTTCCAATTCCACAAATGGCATTTCTTTTAACTTATATAATAACGTTGATGCTTCAAATGAAAACGCTCGAGGTCACGATGGTTTTTCAGTTATCTGAATCTCCTCTTTTCGTGAATATACTTTATCTTTATAATTCAACTACTACAGACTTAATACTGTCTTTACGCTTACTTCAATATAAGTTAAATATGTTTATTTCACCGTATAATTCCTATTGTTTCTCATGTTCCTTTACCTCATTTGTACAAAGGACAATACATGAAACTTTCAATGGTAATCCTTTCTCTTGTGGTCCGCTTCATACTGACACCGAAACAAATTACACCAATAATTTTCAGATTACCTACTTAACACTGCTTGCAGTTTCTCATTTTCATATACTCATTTACCAAAAGTGTTTCTATTACATTTTCCAACATTTGCTGTTCCTCTCACTTCACACAGCCTGCGGCTCATTCACACACGTGCGCCACAACTTCACACACGCCTGCGACTCTCCACTCACTCTAATACATGTAATTTATTTTCGTTGAACAGATTTTTTTCTGCATCCTTTTTATTTACTGTGCATTGAGTATTTCTTGAAATACTATTTTCTTTATTCCCTTAGTCAGCTTTCCATTCTTTCTGATCTTCATAGAATAATTTACCACCTTTTCTGTCCTCTATATATTATTTTATCAAAAAAGATTTTTTGGGGTTCAAGTGGTAGCTCACATTATTATTTCGTATCTTTATTACTCTCTATTATCTTTCATCTTATTTTCCAGCGTTTTTTTTCTTCTCAATATTTATATCATTCCACTAAAAGCATCTCCGTCACGTCTGCAGCGCACTCTGCCATCACAGTTCCATGTTCATCACACATTCAACACACAACATCTCCAGTACGATGTTCATCACACAGTCAACATTTACTAACATCATGCAGTGCGATGTTCATCACACAGTCACACACAAACTTCACACAGTACGATGTTCATCACACAGTAAAATACAACATCAGCAGATGCGATGTTCATCACACAGTCAACACACCAACATCAACAGTACGATTGTTCATACACACAGATCACGTCACAACATCAAGTACGATGTTCATCATCACAGTAACACACAACATCAACCAGTTACGATGTTCATCACACAGTCAACACACAACTAAGACAGTACGATGTTCTCTCACAGTCCAGACACAAACCATCACAGTTCGATGTTCATCACACAGTCAAGACACAAACATCACCAGTACTGATCGTTCATCACACAAGTCAAGAACAACATCACCAGTACGATGTTCTCTCACACAGTCAACACACAACATCACCTGTACGATGTTCATAACACAGTTAACACACAACATCACCAGTACGATGTTCATACACAGTCAAACACACAACATCAGCAGTACGTATGTCATCACACACTCAACACACATCTTCACCAGTTCGATGTTCATCACACAGTAAACACACCAACATCCCAGTACGATGTCATCACACAGCTCAACACAAAACATCAGCAGTACGATGTTCATCACACAGTCAAACACATCACCAGTAACGATGTTCCATCACACAGTCAGACAACAACATCACCAGCATACGATGTTCATCACACAGGTCAACACACAACACCGCAGTACGTTGTTCATCAAACATCAACACACAAACTTCAGCGTACGATGTTCATCAACATCAACACACAACATCAAGCAGTACGATGTTCATCACTCAGTAAAACACAAATTCACAGGTACGATGTTAATCACACAGTAAACACACAACTCTCCAAGTACGTTGTTCATCACACAGTCAACACACAACATCTGCAGTTACGATGTTCATCACCACTAACACACAAACATCAGCAGTACGATGTTCATCACCACACTCAACCACAAACATCAGCAGTACGATGTTCATACACCAGGTCAACACACACACATCACCAGTACGATGTTATCACACTGTCAAGACACCATCATCACCAGTCCGTTGATTCATCAAAAGTCAAACACACAACATCAGCAGTACGATGTTCATCACACACTCAACACACAACAGCAGCAGTTACGATGCTTCTTCAACATCAAACACCACAACATCAGCAGTAACGTGTTAAATCACCACACTCAACACACAACATCACGTACGAGTTCATCACACAGTCAACACACAACATCCGCAGTACGATGTTTCATCCACACACTCAAATCACAACATCAGCAGTACGATGTTCATCACACAGTCAACACACAACATCACCAGTACGATTTTCATCTCACAGTCAACACACAACATCAACCAGTTCGATGTTCATCACACACTCAACATCAACTTCAGCAGTTCGATGTTCATTCTCACACTCAACACACAACATCAGCAGTACGTGTTCATCACACTATGCTACACAAAACATCACCAGTACGATGTTCTCATCACCAAAGTCAAGGACAAAATCACCAGTACGATGTTCATCCACAGTCAACACAACAACATCAGCAGTAGATGTTCATCACACATCAAAACACACATCAGCAGTACGATGTTCATCACACACTCAACCACCACACCATCAGCAGTACGAGGTTCATCACACAAGTCAACACCTCAACATCACCAGTACGATGTTCATCACCAGTCAAGGACACAACATCACCAGTACGATGTTCTTCACACTTTCAACACCACAACATCAGCAGTTTACGATGTTTCATCCACACTCAACACACACACAGCAAGTACGATGTTCATCAAACACTCAACCACAACATCACCAGTACGAGTTCATCCACAACAGTCAACACACAACTTCAGCAGTACGATGTCTAATCAAACAATCAAACACAACAATCAGCAGTACGATGTTAAATCACACAGGTCAAAGGACACACTCTACATCACCAGTACACGATGTTCTCACACAGTCAGAACACATCCACCAGTACGATGTTCATCACACAGTCTACACCACACAAATCACCAGTACGATGTTCTCACACAGTCAACAAACAACTCACCAGTACGATGTTCATCACACAGTCTACAAACTTCATCACCAGTACGATGTTCTAACAACAGTCAACAACACTACATCACAGTACGAATGTTCATCACACAGTCAACACACAACATCACCAGTACGTGTCATTCACACAGACAAAACACAACATCACCAGTACGATGTTTCATCACACAGTCACACACAACATCACCAGTACGATGTTCATCCCACAGTCAACACACAACATCACCATTACGTGTTCATCCACCCAGTCAAGAACACAACACACCAGTACGATGTTCATCACACAGTCAACACACAACATCACCAGTACGATGTTCATCCTCAGTAAAACAAACATCACAGTCGATGTTCATCACACAATCAAACACCCAAACATCACAGTTTCGATGTTCATCACATCTCTATACAAAATAACCAGCTTCTTACTCTGATTTACTACGGTTCCTTTATAAACACTTTCTCCACTTTCAACATTTATGCTTGCTGATATCAGTCACATGGCTGCTGAATAATGATCTTGTTTATCACTTTTTTCAAAGTAGACTGAAGGAACACTAATATAATAATCATAATTATTATAATAATTACCGCAGCTCTTATTATTATATTATTATTATATTTTTCTCAGTCGTTTTAATTATTTTGTACATTACATGTACGGCAGATACTAATTAAAGTCGGCAGTTATTCATACCTGGAAAGTGTAGTGCAGTTTTTATCTACTGGATAGTTACCTGAGAGCTGGGCATGATCCCAGTATTTATACACTGAGAGGTGCATCTTTCCAAGTATAGATACCAATGAGAGGTGGCTTTTCATTCTCAGTATAGATACATGAGAGGTGCATCATTCTCAGTATAGATACACTGAGAGGTGCATCATTTCAGTATAAGATACACTGAGAGGTGCATCATTTCAGTATAGATACAATGTGAGGTGCTTAATTCTCTGTATAGATACATGAGAGGTGATTTCTTTCGCAGTATAGATTTCACTGGGAGGTGCATCATTCTCAGTATAGATACACTGAGAGTGCATGACTCTCGAATATATACCATGAGAGCTGCATCTATCTCTGTTACACATCCATGCAGCTGCATACACTAAGTATATACACACTGGAAGGTGCATCACTCTCAGTAATATACACAGAGTGAGTGACACTCAGTATATGTATACTGAAAGCTGCATCACTCTCACTATAAACTGAGAAGGTGCTTGACTTCCATTATATATATATAATTATCTATATATATATATATATATTATATATTTTAAATATATATATATAATATATATATATATATATATACTGAGAGCTTGCATGAATCTCAGGATATAAGCACAGAGATGCATGGTCTCTCAGAATATGGACACTGAGAGCTGCATCACTCTCACTATATTACACTGAGAAATGATGACTCACAGGATTTATACGCTGAGGAATTGCATCACTTCAGTATATAACTCTGAGAGGATGGCATTCACTCTCAGTTTATTTTCAGAGAGGTGCAATCTCTATCAGTATATATTCTATGAGGAGCTGAATGAATCAGTGATATATATTACTGAAAGCGCATAACTCTCACGTATAAATTACTAAGAAGCTGCAGACTAACAGTATATATACAATGAGAGGTGCATCACCTTTCAGTATATATAAAATGGGGCTGCATCACTCTCAGTATATGTACCAGAAGTAAGTGCTTGACTCAGCCATATATAACAGAGTTTTGCATGACTATCAGTATAATATACACTGAGACGTGCTTGATCTGTTTACATACACTGAGAGGTGGCATGACTCACTATACATACACTGAGAGGTGCATGAATCAGTATTAAACACACATACACACACACACATTGATGGAAGGAATAGACTCGGGAAGTGTCCCTATTCGCAGATGATGTGAAGTTGATGAGAAGAATTAAATCGGACGAGGATGAGGCAGGACTGCAAAGAGATCTGGACAGGCTGGACATGAGGTCCAGAAACTGGCTTCTCGAATTCAATCCTGCCATAAGCAAAGTCATGAAGATTGGGGAGGGGCAAAGAAGACCGCAGACAGAGTATAGGCTAGGTGGACAAAGACTACAGACCTCACTCAGGGGAGAAAGACCTTGGGGTGGACCATAACACCGAGCACGTCACCGGAGGCACACATCAACCAAATAACCGCTGCAGCATACGGGCGCCTGGCAAACCTGAGAATAGCGTTCCGATACCTTAATAAGGAATCGTTCAAGACACTGTACACTGTGTATGTTAGGCCCATACTGGAGTATGCAGCACCAGTCTGGAACCCACACCTGGTCAAGCACGTCAAGAAGTTAGAGAAAGTACAAAGGTTTGCACAAGGCTAGTCCCAGAGCTCAGGGGAATGTCGTACGAGGAAAGGTTGAGGGAAATCGGACTGACGACACTGGAGGACAGAAGGGTCAGGGGAGACATGATAACGACATACAAGATACTGCGGGGAATAGACAAGGTGGACAGAGATAGGATGTTCCAGAGAGGGGACACAGAAACAAGGGGTCACAACTGGAAGCTGAAGACTCAGACGAGTCACAGGGACGTTAGGAAGTATGTCTTCAGTCATAGAGTCGTCAGGAAGTGGAATAGCCTAGCAAGTGAAGTAGTGGAGGCAGGAACCATACATATACTGGAACCATACATATACTGGGATTTATATCAAGAAGTGTAAGCAACAGAAGTCCAGAGGTCATACTGCAGCTTTATACATCATTAGTAAGGCCTCATCTAGATTATGCAGCTCAATTTTGGTCTCCATATTACAGAATGGACATAAATTCGTTAGAAAACATTCAGCGTAGGATGACTAAATTAATACATAGCATTAGAAATCTTCCTTATGAAGAAAGATTGAAGACTCTTAAGTTACATTCACTTGTTAGACGAAGAATGAGGGGAGACCTGATCGAAGTGTATAAGTGGAAGATAGGTATTAATAAAGGGGATATTAATAAGGTCTTGAGGATATCTCTCCAAGAGAGAACCCGCAGTAATGGATTTAAATTAGATAAGTTTAGATTTAGAAAGGACATAGGAAAGTATTGGTTTGGAAATAGGGTAGTTGATGAGTGGAACAGTCTACCTAGTTGGGTTATTGAGGCTAGGACTTTGGGTAGTTTCAAATTTAGGTCGGATAAGTACATGAGTGGGAGGGGTTGGATTTGAGTGGGACTTGCACATCAGAGCTTATTTCTTGGGTAGCATAGAAAATTGGGTTGGTCAAATGTTTTGTTAGTGGGATGAATTGTAAAGGACCTGCCTAGTATGGGCCAACAGGCCTGCTACAGTGTTCCTCCTTTCTTATGTTCAAAGCTCAGGAAGCAGAGAGGGAGAGGACCTAGTAGCGATCAGTGAAGAGGCGGGGCCAGGAGCTGAGACTCGACCCCTGCAACCCCAATTAGGTGAGTACACACTAAAAATAGCCCCAAAATAAACCATAAATCTAAAATAAAAATTTTACGTAATAGTAAAAAAACCCAGGGGGAGGTTGAAAGATAGTTCTGGGCCCTTTCGTGTTTCAATAAAACACATAGGTGAAAATGGTGAAAAAGGGTTTAATTCTTTCATGACTTTCGTGATTTAAAAGGGTTACATATATACTGAACTGGGGTAATCTGTTTGACACAGAAAGAGGAAAACTGTTTCCTAGGGGGAAGACCCTTCTCAGCATAACCACCCCCCCCCCTCCCTCCCCCCCCCTGAAAGGAGAGTGAATTTATCTATCTGCAGCAACCTTTCAGAAAGTTTTTCCTAGATATTTTAGAAGTTATCTAAATTTTTTTAAACATAACATTTTTTAATATGATGCATTTTAGTTTTTTTGTTTGTTTGTTTAAAGAAACATAAAGAGGTAGCTCTGGTATTTTTTACGCTTTACTCAAAGACTGGAAACTCATTAAAGTGCGCTTGTACTTCCCACCCCCAGTACCAAGTCGGGCTAACCGGTTTCCCTAAACCCCTTCACAAAATATTATCCTCTCACTGTCCAACAGCTCAAGTATAAAAACCTTTAGTCTCCGTTTACTCCTATGTAAAACGCTCACACATACTGCTGTATTCCCCTCAGCCCTTGCCCCCAAAGCCCTCTTTTCCCCACCTCCCCCCCTCCAGCCTTTCCTAGACGACCCCTACCTTCCCCTCCCTGTAGATTTATACAACTTCGACAACCTCACTAGGAGAACCTGGATTTGAGAGGGACCGACCCCCAACATCTGCGTTCTTACTTCTACTAGTGACCTACGTCTCACCTCCTGGCCTATATAAGGCCCATCCGTCACTTTTAACTCCATATTTTTTCAGACATGAAACAATCTCTTTTCCCCAATGGGGGACTAAACCCCTCAAAACTTTAAGGGGGATGGACTTTACATCGCTTAAGTCTCTTTGCTTCTATCCTTTTTTTGTACTCGAGAAGAACCTACTTTTAGGGAAACGTTTTTGAAATAAAGAACCCCAAAATGTTTTCAATTTCCCCTTTCCCAACAAACCGTCGGGATTTTATACCCTTTTAATGTTTATTTATAATCCTCCAGTCGCCATTTTGTGAATCCCTCTAAAAGGCTAAAGAAACCAACAACCCTCCCATCTTCTGATAATACTTTTAGTAACTCCTCACCCTCCTCGTAAATTTCGACACACTCGAATTATCTACAAAACATTTTTCACCACACTTGCCCTTAAACACACACTCCACTGCCCCAACCCCCCCTCGCTCGCATTTATATTTAGGGGAAATGCCGAGTCCTCAGGGCAAGAAGGGGTCGTGGCAGTGGCTGGACAGCAGGGGGGGACGAAGTTTACGATCAAAAGGAATGGAAAACCAAAACGATGAAGAAGAAAGAGACTGCTGTGGGAAAAACTTGTGGAAAACCCCCAACGCATTCTCGGTGCTACCCACGAATGTGAGTCGACACTGGACCCCACACGAAAGACAACAAGGAAGGGAAGAATATTTTTGTTGTTGGGGATACCCAGGTTGGGTTTACATGGATAGGGCATTCTGCTTGAAGGACAGGAGTAGGAGACAGAGGGTTTGCTTTCCTGGGGCTGGGATGGAGGACATTGTTAGCCGGCTTGACAACATCATGAAACGGTAATGGGATCAATCCTATTATTTGCCTCAGTGCTGGGGGCAATGATGAAAGGCAAGCGTAGAATTTGGGGGATTTAGTTAGAAAGTTCAGGACAGCTATAGACATCATTAGGAAGAAGGGGGGGGGCGCCCTGTTATATGTGGCATTTTGCCAGGAAGAGGTGTTGGTAATGAATGGATAAACACTGTAAGGATAATGCAGTACCATTCATTGACAACTGGGACAACTTCTATGCCGAAATGACTTTGTATGCCAGGGATGGGGTTCACTTATCCAGGGCAGGTGTGGGTTTCCTTGCTAACTCAGTTTGAGGGGGTTGTTAGGACTTTAAACTAGGATTTAGTTAAAATGTATGGGTTTAGAAATGATAAATAATGAGTATGGATATATTGACTTACACTCTGATATTAAGAATCTTATAGTAACTGTCAGGGAGTAACTCTGGGTAATGATAATTTCAGAAATTGTGTAAAAACAAAGATCATAGGAAAAATGTGCATGAGAAAAAACATATGATGGTTTTTTATGCTAATAGTCGAAGTGCAAGAAATAAAATTAATGAACTACGTTTGGTAGCATGTGCGGGGAAACTTTGATATCATTGCATTAACTGAAACGTGGTATGATTTAAGAGTCGGGATATGACTGCTGAGTGAAATATTCAGGATTTAAGTTGTTAAATGGGGAAATAGATGTAATGCGAAGGGGGGAGGAGTTGCATTGTATGTTCGAGAAAATAATAATTGTTGCATAAAAACAGGTATAAAAATAGATGGGGGCAGTAACAGAATCTTTTTGGGGTAGAGTTTGTGGAGGGTCAAGAAAAATTAATTCTAGGTGTAATATACCGACCTCCAGGTTTGGATCACGATAGAGGGAGACTTCTTTGGGACGAAATTGTTAGGGCTTCTAGACACAATAACAGTCACTGTAGGGGGACTTTAACTTTAGTCAAATTGACTGGAATTCTTTGACAGGTAATCTAGAGTCCAGTGACTTTATGGAAACAGTTCAGGAAGTTTTCCCGAAGCAGAGCGTGACAGAGCCTACCAGGGTGATAATTTGCTAGACCCGGTCTTGTCAAATAAGGAAACATCGTGAATTTAAACTGCAGATCACTGTAGAGCTGGCGCAAGTGATCACAAATCCATCACTTTTAGCATTAACTGGGAATGCAAGAATAATGATAATATAGTAAAAAATCCCTGATTCCGTTCTGGGCCGATTATAATGGACTTATGGGAAAATCTGTCTAATTTTTGATTGGGTTATCTAGCTAATGATTTTATTGGCGATGATCATACTTATGATTATGAAGGGATTTGCTTTTATGATTTTTTTTTTTAATAATATACATTTATGCCCAGAGTATAACATTCCCCAAAAGGATATTGGTCTAATAATAACGATCCCAAATGGGTTTAAAAAGTAGGTTAAAGCATCTGTTAGGGGAGAAAAGGGGAATTTATAGGCGCATCAGAAGAGGAGAGGTTGACCTTACAGACCAGTATGTTTAACTTAAAAGAGAAGTAAAAAAGGGGATTAGAAAGGCTAAACTTTACTATGAAATTAGAGTTGCTAGTGAATCAAAGACTAATCCAAAGGGGTTCTTTCAAGTGTATAGGACAAAGGTGAAGGAAAAAGTGGGACCTCTGAATATTGGGAATGGACAGCTGACGGATAACGAAATGGAAATGTGTTCCTTATTTAATGACTATTTTTTTTTCAGTTTTTACACAGGAAGAGTAAATGGGGATTCCAGTTTAATTAACAATTATTTAGTTAATGATGAATTTAAATTAACTAATATTACTGTCACGAGGGACATGGTTATTAAACAGATAGACGAACTGAAGCAAAATAAGTCCCCGGGACCCGATGAGCTGTTTTCCAGGGTACTTAAGGAATGCAAGATGGAGCTTAGTCAGCCATTAACGAGTGTGTTTAATGAGTCCATACTTACCGGTGTTGCGCCAGAGTTGTGGAA
Organism: Cherax quadricarinatus; assembly: GCF_026875155.1. Lineage (NCBI taxonomy): Eukaryota > Metazoa > Arthropoda > Malacostraca > Decapoda > Parastacidae > Cherax > Cherax quadricarinatus. The sequence goes on along the minus strand of NC_069406.1, from coordinate 89,360,654 downwards.
GATGGCTAATGTGGTTCCTATATTCAAATCAGGGGATAAGTCCGTTCCTTCAAATTACCGTCCAATAAGCCTGACTGTCACTGAGAGCACTGTGCTACTAGTGATGTGTTCACCACTGTTGGTTATTGTCACTGTCAGCACCACTGAGAGCACTGTGCTACCAGTGATGTGTTCACCACTGTTGGTTATTGTCACTGTCACCCACCAGTGAGTGCACTGTGCTACCAGTGATGGTTCCCCACTGTTGGTTATTGTCACTGTCAGCACCACTGAGAGCACTGTGCTACCAGTGATGTGTTCACTGTTGGTTATTGTCACTGTCAGCACCACTGAGTGCACTGTGCTACCAGTGATGTGTTCACCACTGTTGGTTATTGTCACTGTCAGCATCACTGAGAGCACTGTGCTACCAGTGATGTGTTTCACCACTGTTGGTTATTGTCACTTTCAGCATCACTGAGAGCACTGTGCTACCCCTGGTATTGTTCCTCGATGACGGTTCCTTTTTCATACGCACATTGAAAACCCATCTGTTGACAGGACAACGGCGGGTTTCCACTTATTCTCTGTAACTGTCATTTTTTGGCATTTCCGAGAATTTTTTTTGCAACTAATTATAAGGTATACCACGCATTTTTCTCCTCACAGACTAGTATATAATTCAACTCCTCATCTCAAAGAAACTCGCGAATCTTTGGACCAACCAATTCATCTCCATTGATTTTTGCATCATTGAGCCTCGAGGATTTACTACCAAGGTTCTTTAATATTGCCACCGTTTTGTCCAGACTATAACGTGTAAACGTTGTTACAAAATCAAGCTCGGGTCTTCAGGTAGAGAACACCGAACATTTTTTGTTCAAGGGTCACTGAGTGTCAGGGTGGCTAATACGTTTTGATATAATAAGCCCTCGTCCGGGTATCCCACTCTAAGAAAACAACAATACTTGGTGTAGTCTAGCTGCAGTACAAGGAAAATAGCAGCAACTTCATTCGCCACAAAGTTCCCACTGAGGGTTTGGGTTGCGAGGGGAAAGTCAGTTCTGCATAACAAAAGTTATAATGTTCACGTAGTTAAGGGGCATCTTTTTCCAAAGTTAGCTGAAAAAGTCAGCATCCAAAGCAAATAGTAAACTGATTTTGACACGCGAGCACTGCATGACTTATGGAATGTACTGAAATTAGTTTAGTTACCTGGTAAGAAGGTTGATAGAATATCTAAAATCTGAGAGAATCAACTGTATTTTGTCGTCAGACTTGACTTTAAAACAAACGTTGCCAAAACCCAAAAGCTGCACAATTGCTGGTCAATTCAGCACAAGTGCCCTTCCACATCATCACCTCCAAAAAATAAAAAAGAACTTGAAAAAGAAAAAAAGCTGCCCGATGAGAAACAGTAGAAATTTCAAGTATTGTTTTAAATACTCATACACTGCGAAATTATTTAAATTACACCATTTCTGATTACATTTACCATCCTCCCTTCCACATTATATGTAACAGCAACCCCTTCCCACATTATATGTAACAGCAACCTCCCTTCCCACAACATATGTAAGGCAACCTCCCTTCCCACATTAAATGTAACAGCAACCTCCCTTTTCCCCCATCAAAATGTAACAGCAACCTCCCCTTCCCCCATTATATGTACAGACCTCCCTTCCACATCATTTAGAGCAACCTCCCTTCCCACATTATATGTAACAGCAACCTCCCTTCCCACATTATATGTAACACCAACCTCCCTTTCCCCCATTATATGTAACAGCAAACCTCCCTTCCCACATTATATGTAACAGCAACCTCCCTTCCCACATCATATGTAACAGCAACCTCCCTTCCCACATAATGTAACAGCAACCTCCCTTCCCACATTATATGTAACAGCAACCTCCCTTCCCACATCATATGTAAGAGCAACCTCCCTTCCCACATTATATGTAACAGCAACCCCCCTTCCCACATTATATGTAACAGCAACCTCCCTTCCCACATTATATTTTAACAGCAACCTCCCTTCCCACATTATTGTAACAGCAACCTCCCTTCCCACATATATGTAACAGCAACCTCCCTTCCCACAATCATATGTAAGAGCAACCTCCCTTCCCACCCTTATATGTAACAGCAACTCCCTTCCGACATCAATGTAAGAGCAACCTCCCCTTTCCCAAAATTATATGTAACGCAAAACCCCCCTTCCCACATATATGTAACAGCAACCTCCCTTCCCACATCATATGTAAGAGCAACCCCCTTTACACATTAATGTAACAGCAACCTCCCTTCCCACTCAATGTAACAGCAACCTCCCTTCCCAATATGGGAACAGCAACCTCCCTTCCACATTATATGTAAGAGGAACCCCCTTCCCACATTATATGTAAAAAAGCAACCTCCCTTCCCACATTATAGTAACAGCAACCTCCCTTCCCATTATATGTAACAGCAAACCCCCTTCCCACATTTAATGTAACAGCAACCTCCCTTCCCACATTAAAAGTAACAGCAAACTTCCATTCCCACATTATATGTAAACAGACAAACCTCCCTTCCCACATTATATGTAACAGCAACCTCCCGTCCCACATTATATGTAACGCAACCTCCCCTTCCCAAAATCAGATGTAAGAGCAACCTCCCTTCCCACATTTATGTAACAGCAACCTCCCTTCCCACTTAATATGTAAAGAGAACTCCATTCATCATTATATGTAACAGCAAATACCTTCCACATCATATGTATACAGGCAAACTCCCTTCCCACATATGTAACAGCAACCTCCCTTCCACATTTATGTAAGAGCAACCTCCCTTCAAACATTATATGTAACAGCACCTCCCTTCACACTTTATATGTAACAAGCACCTTCCCTTCCATCCATTATATGTAACAGCAACCTCCCTTCCCCACATATGTAACAGCAAATCCCTGCCCCCTATGTAACAGCACACCTCCATTCCCACATAAGTAACAGCAAAACCTCCCTTCCCACTTTAGATGTAAGAGCAACCTCCCTTCTCACATTATAGTTAACAGCAACATCCCTTCCCACATGAAGGGTATACAGCGAACCTCACTTCCCACATATATGTAAGAAAGCAAACCTCCCTTCCCACATCAAGGAGTAACAGGAACCTCCCTTCCCACACGTCATATGTAAGAGGCATCCTACCCTTCCCACTTAAAGGGTATCAGGGGAATCTCCCTTCCCACACAAGGGCAAAACGCACCTACCTTCCCCATCATGGGGTACCAGCAACTGTTCTTCCCTTGAAGGGTTACAGAAACCTTATTCCCACATCAAGCGGTAAAAAAACAGGAACCTACCTTCCCACATCAAGGGGTACCAGCAACCTCCTCCCACAGCAAGGATAATAGCTACCTTCCTTCCACATGAAGGGTAACAACTACCTTCCTTCCACTTCAGGGTACCTACAACCTACCTTCTCACAGAAGCGGTACAGCAAACCTTCCTTCCAACATCAGGGTAACTGCAACCTTCCATCCCACATAAAGGGTAACAGCAACCTTCCATCCAACATGAAGGGTTAAATCAACAACCTTCTTCCACATGAAGGGTTACAGCTACCTGCCTTCCCAAATCAATGTTAACTGCAACCATTTCCTTCCCACATCAAGGGTAACACCTTCTTACCACACTAAGGGTAAAACCAGCACCCTTCCTTACCACATATAGGGTAACAGCATCCTTCCTTCCCAACATCCCAAGATTAACAGCAACCTCCCTTTCCACATCAAAGGTACAGCAACCTTCCTTCCCACATCAAGCGGTAACAGGCTAACCTTCCTTCCCACATCAAGGTTCAATTATCTGCATCTTCCTTCCCACATCAAGGTGAACAGCAACCTTCCATCCCAATCAGGTAAACAGTAACTCCTTCCCACATCAAGGTTAACAGAACCTTCCTTCCCTCATCAAGGCGTAACACTTCCTTTACAATCAAGGGTAACAGCAAACCTTCCTATCTCACATCAAGGTTAACAAGGCAACCTCCTTCCCACATCAAGGGTAACACCTTCCTCCTACATCAAGGGTTAACTGCAACTTCCTTCTCACATCAAAGGGTAACTAGCAACCTTCCTTCCCACATCAAGGGCTAACACCTTCCTTCCTGCACAAGGGTTAACAGACCTTCCTTCCTACATCAAGGGTAACAGCATCACTTCCTTCTCACATCAAGTGGGTTTAACAGCAACCGTACTTCCTCATCAAGGGTAACAGCAACATTCCTTCACACTTCTAGGGTTACAAGGAACCTTTCTTCCCCATCAGGGTAACAGCAACCTTCCTTCCCAACATCAAGGTTTACAGCAACCTTCCTTCCCACATCAAGGATAACAGCATCCTTTCATTCCCACACAAGGATTAACTGCATCCTTCATTCCCACATCTAGGATAACAGCAACCTTCTTCCCACATCAAGGGATATCACCCTTCCTTCATACATAAGGATAACAAGCAATTTCCTTCTACACATCAAGGGTAAACAGCAACCTTCCTTCCCACATCATGGGTAAACAGCAACATTCCTTCGCCACATCAAGGATAACAGCAACCTTCCTTCCACATCAAGGGTAACACTTCCTTCCTACATCTAGGATAAACAGCATTCTTCTTCTGACTTCAAGGGTAACTGACCTTACTTCCCTCTTCTAGGGTAACAGCAACCTTCCTTCCCACATCAAGGTGTAACCGCAAACTTCCTTCACACTCAAGGGTATCAGCAACCTTCATCCCACATCAAGGATATACAGCAACCTTCCTTCCCACATCAAGGTTAACGCAAACCTTCCTTCCCACATCAAGGATAACAGAACCTTCCTTCCCACATCAGGATAACAGCAAACCTTCCTTCCAAATCAAGGGTATCACCTTCCTTCCTACTTCTGGGTAAACAGCAATCTTCCTTCTCACATCAAGGGTACAGCAACCTTCCTTCCCACAATCGCAAGGGTAACAGCAACCTTCCCTTCGCCACATCAAGGATACAAGCAACCTGCTTCCCTCTTCAAAGGGTAACACCTTCCTTCCTACTCAAAAAAACAAAAAGGATATCTGCATCTTTCCTTCTACATCAGGGTAACAGCAACCTTCATTCCCACATCATGGGGGTAACAGCAACCTTCCTTAGGCACATCAAGGATAAACATGGCAACTTCCTTCCCTCATCATGGGGTACACCTTCCTTCCTTCTTCATGGATAACAGCAATACTCTACTTCTCACATCCAAGGGGTTTCTCAACCTTCCTTTCCCACATCAGGGTAACAGAACCGTCCTTCGCAATCAAGGATACAAGCAACTTCCTTCCCACATCAAGGGTCACACTTCCTTCATACTATCAAGGATAAACAGCTACCTTTCCTTCCCACATCAAGGGGTAACACCTTCATCCCTATCATCAAGGATAACAGCAATCTTCCTTATCACATCAAGGGTCTAACAGCAACCTTCCTTCCCACATCAAGTGTAACAGCAATCTTCCTTCCACATCAAGGGATAACAGCGACCTTCCTTCTCACATCATAGGATAACAGCAACATTCCTTCCCCTCAAGGTTTACTGCAAACCTCCTTCCACATCAACGATTAAACTGCAATCTTCCGTCCCACTTAAGGATAACAGCAACCTTCCTTTCCACACATCAAGGATAACTGCAACCTTCCCTTCCCAACATCATGGATAACAGCAACCTTCCTTCCCGAACCAAAACGTTGTCATAAACTTCTTCTATATGGGGGTTTTTGTAATGTTCCAGTGACTGTATTGTGCCTTTTGCTTTTTTTTACGATTTACAGGTGAAGGTGTAAAGGGCGAATTACTGATGAAGGTGTAGGTGAACTACAGGGGCATACCACAAGACGAATTACAGGTGAAGGTGTAAGGGACAATTATTACAGGTGCAATATGCAAGGTTCATTACAGGTGATGGTGTGATGTGAACTACAGGTGAAAGTATCGCCCCTGACTATAAAACAACTCTGTTTCATACATCCAATCTTCTATAATTTTCATTTATATAGTCGGCGTTCAGGGGCTTTAAATATATAGTATAAAAGTAAATATATCAATTTTTGTTCATTTAGATAGTAGGTGTCATTACCAATTGTTGGCCAGTGCTATTTTTTTAAAACAAGTTTAATTAAGATGTTGGAACAAATTTTGTTTTTCTAACAGCAAAAATCGTGTACAAATTGTCATCAGTAATTCTGTATCTATCTTTGACTTGTTGAGAATGTTTTGCTCGCAGACATGTATTACAACTACGTAAGTAAACATAAAGAAAGATTTTATATACCATAATCATAACTATATTTGTTATGTAAAATCAGTTATTTCTAATGGGCTGGGGTTGATTCTCAGGCGATATAGAGAAGAAGAAGTGAGTTAGTGTTGATACTTGTGAATATAATAGTGTTGGTTGGTTAAGGTCAAGACATTATTTCCCAGTAAATATTGTGCTTTCTCGTTATGTTATGATAATTAATCTCCATCACTTCCTTTGATATATTAAATTAGTTGATGTTGTGTGCTATGTAAAATGAGTGAGGATTAAAACATTCTTTGTAGGACTGCCTTTTAATGGTTCAATGTTTCGATTAGTGAATGGCGTCAATCTCTGCACTCTGGGACATCTGTGTTTGATAATGTACTACCCACACTCACTCTGCATTATTAAATTGTTAAAGACTACTTTCTGCACTCTAACACTCACTCACACACTTTTAAACAATGTGTAATAATGTTGCAGCTGCAATTCATTCACTTGGCTTCGCATTATAAAAAGAAAAAAAAAACTATCATTAGTACTTTGAGGGGGGGACGTGAGAGCTGTTGAACCCCAAACACAGCATTTGAGGGGGTCGTTGAGGTATGCTGTGAACCCCAATACACAGCATTTGAAGGGGGGGACGTTGAGAAATTTGTGAACCCCAACACACAGCTTTTGAGGGGGCGTGAGAACTATGTGTACCCCAAACACAGCATTTGAGGGGGGACGTTGAGAGGCTGTGAACCCAAAACACAGCATTTGAGGGGGACGTTGAGAGCTTGTGAACCCCAAACACTGCATTTGAGGGGGATCGTTGAGAACTGTGAACCCCATAAACAGCATTTGAGGGCGGAAGGAGAGCTGTGTACCCCAAAACAGCATATTTTCCTCAAAGAGGAACTTAACTCTTCAAATGTAAGACCTCACCATGCGAACATTAACATATATGATATTTCAACAAATGTTTTAATTATCATTTTATACAGACAGATGTGATTCAGAGAGGGACACACAGAAATCTGTTGCTCTTTGTAAATACATCCACACGGCTCTAGACTCGTACCGTCCTGTTACACACCATGGAGAGGCCAATTATTTTAAATTTTATCCTTCTATTTAGTAAATCATAGTATTTATTCCTTGAATTTTAAATTGTTTTTATGTATGTATGTTTGTATGTATATTTTTATATATATAATATATATATTATATATATTATTTATTTATATATATATATATATAGTATATATATATATATATAATATTTTATATATGTATTAAACCTTGGTTAGTAAATACGACAAGTTGGTTTAGAAAAGACACATAAGCAAACCACTATAACATATTTATTAGAAAACGTTTCGGTCCTGGGGACTTGATCACTTTAACATATATTTATAGGCGGAGAGGGAGGTGTGACGCACCGTGACTGGGAATGTCTTAAGAACATAACGAATGTAGGATACACTGGAGAAGGCCTACTAGGCCCATGCGAGGCAGGTCCTTATCAAAAAACCTCTGGCCTATATGGAAGACGGGTTAGGACGATGAAATCATGTGACTCCTGTGTTGTGTATATATATATATATATATATATATATTATATATATATATATATATTTTAGATAATTATATATATATATATATATATTATTTTTATTATATTTATATATATATATGTGTTTTTGTGTTAGTGTGTGTGTTTCGTTTTGTTTGTTTATATATGAGCGAAGCTTTATGGTGTTTCTATGTATAAAACAGGGGATGTATTTATTTAGGGTGTGATCTTTGTTTCTAGTGTTTCTTTGTATAACAGTGTGTGTGATGCTATGTATTTTATGGTGTGTGATCTTTGTCTAGTGTTTATATGTATAACAGAGTGATGTATGTATTTTATGGTGTGATCTTTGTCTAGTGTTTCTATGTATAACTGTGTGATGTATGTTATTTAGTGGTGTGATATTTGACTAGTGTTTCTATGAATAACAGTGTGATGTATGTATTATGGTGTTGTGTGTTCATATTTGTCTAGTGATTCTATGTATAAACAGAGTGATGTATGTATTTTATGGTGTGATCTTTGTTAGTGTTTCTATGTATAACGTGTGATGTATGTATTTATGGTTTGTGATATTTGTCTAGTGTTGCTATGTATTGAAACAGAGTGATGTATGTTTTTATGGTGTGATCATTGGTCTAGTGTTTCCATTGCACAACGATACATAAAAACTGTATTGATTCAAATATGGTTCAAATGTACCTTTTTGTATTTCATTACATTTTTAGGGCATCGTGCACAGTGCTGACATAATCATGACACAGCAGTGGTTGACCAGTCATGACAAGCAGCACTGACAAAATTCCATGACATAGCAGTGCTGACAGTCATGCCAAAACCGTACTGACACCGCTATGAACAGCAGGGCCGATTTAGGTCATGAACAAACAGTGCTGACACAGTCATGACACAACTGTGGCTGACACGTCATGACACATCAGTACTGACACATCATGACATCAGTGTGACACAGCCATGACAACAGTGCTTGCTGTCAGTCTTGACACGCAGGTGACTGACACCATGATGACCAGTCATGACCTCAGCAGTCTTATAGTCATGATCATCAGCAGTACTGTTAGTCATGACATAGACAGTACTGATAGTCATGACAGAGCAGTACTGATAGTCATGACATATCTGTAATGATAAGTCATGGACATAGCAGTACTGATCAGTCATGACGTAGCAAGTACAGTGCATGTCAGACTTGCAGTGCTAACAGTCATGACACAGCAGTGCTAACAGTCATGACATATCGGTGCTAACAGTCATGACACAGCATTACTGACACAGTCATGACATAGCAGTACTGACACAGTCATGACACAGCAGTGCTGACTTAGTCATAACAGCAGTTGTGCTGGTTGTCAAACTGTCACAGCTTCATGGCTCAGTCAAGTTGTCAAATATCAATATTCAGTCATCAAACGTGAACTAAAGCTTATTATTTATGCTTGAGTCAATATTTTTCAAAGTTCTGCAAATTTCCTTACGAAGTATCCTTAAATCAAATATATTTATATATTTAGACTTTAAACTTATCTGTATTCATCTCACATTGGTCTTTCAGAAGAATGATAGTACTGATGAACTGGCCAAGTTATATGCCTTCAGAGAGGGTTGTCAGTTAGCAGTTTGAGAACAATAATACGAAAAGAACTTAAAATGATCTTTACTGACTTAAGACTGAGGGAGACTGACACCAGTCAGTCTATATGTCATCATTCTATCATGCAGGAGGAGCCACATGTCTATGGTGCATCCAACTAAATAAGCAGACTCTTGGATGTCACTACTTCCCGGCTCCGGCTGGGTTACAGGTATCTTTGGCAGATTAAATCACCACCACCAGATGTAGACCAAACGAAATGTAATCTTTGCCAGATAGATGATTGTCAAACCTTGCGTCTTCATGTACTGGAATGATAGAAAATTAATGAATTCAGAAATGTCTCACTCGGAAAACGTCAAATACCTTGACTTTGCTTACTGCAAATAAAGTATTATCATTTTTGTTTGCGCGCGCGTGGCGTGTGTGTGTGTGTGTGTGTGTGTGTGTGTGTGTACTCACCTAGTTGTGGTTGCAGGGGTCGATTCATAGCTCCTGGCCCCGCCTCTTCACTGGTCGCTACTGGGTCACTAACTGAACCATGAACTTTATCATACCTCTGCTTAAAGCTATGTATGGATCCTGCCTCCACTACATCACTTCCCAAACTATCCCACTTCCTGACTACTCTGTGACTGAAGAAATACTTCCTAACATCCCTGTGATTCATCTGTGTCTTCAACTTTCAACTGTGTCCCCTTGTTGCTGTGTCCCATCTCTGGATCATTCTGTCTCTGTCCACCTCGTTAATTCCTGTCAGTATTTTATATGTCGTTATGGTGTTACTAAAACCCACACCATGGTATGGTGTTACTACCACCCACACCACGTGGTATGGTTTTTTACTACCACCCCACCATGGTATGGTTGAAGGGTTGGTTACTACCACCCACACCATGGGTATGGTGTTACTACCACCCACACCATGGGTATGGTGTTACTACCACCCACACCATGGGTATGGTGTTACTACCACCCAGACCATGGGTATGGTGTTACTACCACCCCAACTGGTTATGGTGTTACTACCACCCACACCATGGGTATGGTGTTACTACCACCCAGACAATGTATGTTTATCAGGTATGGTGTTACTAAACCCCCCAGACAATGGGTATGGTGTTACTAACCACCCAAACAATGGGTATGGTGTTTACTACCACCCAGACAATGGTATGTGTGTTACTACCAAACACACCCTGGGTATAGTGTTACTACAACCGACACCATGGGTACGGTGCTACTACCACCCACACCATGGGAACGGTGTTACAACCACCCACACCATGGATATGCTGTTACTACCACCCTCAACATGGGTATGGTGTTACCACCCACACAATGGGTTATGGTGATATAATCCACACACATGGGTGAGTTAGTACCTCCCACAGCATGAGTATGGTGTTAGTACCACCCACACCATGGGTATGGTGTTACTACCACCCACACCATTAGGGCCCCCCCCTTATGGTGTTACTACCACCCACATCATGGGTATGGTGTTACTACCACCCACACCTTGGGTATGGTGTTACTACCACCCACACCTTGGGTATGGTGTTACTACCACCCACTCCATGGGTATGGTGTTACTACCACCCACACCTTGGGTATGGTCGTTACTACCACCCACACCTTGGGTATAATGTTACTACCACCCACACCTTGGGTATGGTGTTACTACCACCCACACCATGGGTATGGCGTTACTACCACCCACACCATGGGTATGGTGTTACTACCACCCACACCATGGGTATGGTGTTACTACCACCCACACCATGGGTACGGTGTTACTACCACCCACACCCAAAGGGTATGGTGTTACTACCACCCACACCATGGTATGGTGTTTACTACCCAACAAAACCACCCCCCCTTTTGGGTTTT